>OZ059855.1:11817122-12417122 GCA_964057195.1 Orthosia cruda | reverse complement strand
CGACATGTCGGCGTCGTAGAACGCTGTAGGCTCTCCCTCGTCGGTTTTGCCGACGCTAGTGAGAGAGCTTACGGTGGTTCGGTTTACGCCCACGTTGTCAGACCCGACGGTAGTATCGTCGTTTCGCTGGTGTGTGCGAAATCTAAAGTCAAGCCACCGAAAGTAGTTTCGCTAGCTCGTCTCGAGTTATGCGTCGCATTCCTCTTATCAACTGTGATAAAGCGAATATATAATATTTTCGCAGCTCGGCACGCCATTGAGGCAGTCGTAGCTTTCTCGGATTCAACTGTAACTTTGAGTTGGATTCATTCCGCACCGCATCGATGGCACACCTTCGTAGCCAATCGTATCGCTAAGATTCATGAGAATCTTTCGTCAGATCACTTCTTGCATACGAAACCTCTATTATTGCTCCCCGCCCGCGAAGTCAATGAAACGCGGTTACATCTTATTTCGCGTTATGAATTAACTGACCAAATAGTCCTGCAGTCTTTTTGGAAGCGGTGGCGCCAAGAGTACCTGCACACCCTACAATCCAAACAGAAATGGAACACCCCTGCCAATCCAATACGGGTCGGTATGGTTGTCGTCTCCATGCAGGACAATGTGATGCCGCTGCATTGGCCGTTAGGAGTAATCACAGAAATATTTCCAGATAAAAACTGAGTTTGTAGAGTCGCATCGGTAAAAACTAAAAGCGGGATCCTTCAGAGTCGCCCGGTAGTAAAGTTGTGCCCTTTGCCAACGCAATAAGCTTCGTTACATTAATAATTAATTTTACCGTGCACCAATGTGCAGTATTAGATTTAATTACCGCGTAGAATAGTTAATTGAATATTCTTATTTATAATAGAGAGTCGCAACTTTAGAGTTCTCATAACCTTTGGTAGAGTTGTGATGATCTGCAACTTATTTTACTTCTCCTTTGTGTTTCGAAAGTAGGAACTTTCAAGCCGGGGAAAATGGTTACGCTTCCTAATTTATAGTTCATATTTTATTACATCACCAAAGGCATTGGTATACTAGTTCCAATTTATTAAATTAGTGTCACCTATCGTTGGTTTTGGTGGTATTCCGCGCCGTGCCGCAACGGTCGTTACGCCGCAGCCAACGACGGCCGCCGGCGATGGTGGTCAGTCTCTTACCAACCAGGGCGGAGGTGCGCGCACAAAATCACCCACTCGCCCAAAACTCTTAATTGAACCTACATGGAAAGTGTTATCTGTATTACCTAGACCTACTGTGTTGTGTACCGCTGGCCAGCATAGTGTACCTAATCTGTGAGCTGAACTTCTCGAACGTGGCATCTGCATCTGCATGGGAATCGCTGTTTCAAAGGTATGTGGCATAATTAGTAAATTGAGCTTTATCCATTGCCTTTCGTCTCATCTGCGTACTTTTCTCCTTTAATTTAGCACTGCTGAATCAGCAATTATAGCCTAGATTACTCTAATAATTTAGGTTCAATCGCGTGTGATTTTACTAGTAATCTTCTAGAGGTTATACGCACCAGCATTGTTATTTCTTTATTCCTAACAGTTTTGTGTTATAAGTGTTTTGTATTCAATCAATTTTGCCATATTTTTCTTATTTTTTGACTAACAGAATTTTTTGTATTTTGTGATTTACATGTTTTAATTAACACTATGGGTGCAAAAAGAGTACTAGTTTATGTGTATAATATAAGTATAAGCAGCGGTGTTAGTGATAAAAGTGTTTTAATCCACTTGAAGCAAATTGGGAAGGTGAAAAAGCTTGAAAGGTGGGTACCTCATGAATTGAGTGCAGCAGAGCGACAGAAGCGCGTCGACTGCTGCGTTACATTACTCATCCGGCACAATAATGAAGGGATTTTAAATCGAATCATTATCTGTGATCAATCAATCAATCAATCAATCATTTTATTTGTGAAACATAGGTGTTTACATAGGTGTTTACATAAAATAGGAAGTGCGCTATGTTTTGTCATAATTAAGACATACAAATTTATAAGTGACATGTTAGGTGTCAATAGATTTTAAGTGACTTAGAAAAAAATAATATTTTAAATCAATTAAATACTTGAAAAGGAAAAAAAAAAACAACATCACATTACAATAAAGTCAAACAATAGTCATAGTACTTATTATCAAAAGGTAAAAATGCATCATTATAATAATTGGTCGTTAAAAAATTCGTCTACGGTATAATAACATTTGTCAATTAACAATTTAGTAAGAGCTTTTCTAAGCTTATATAATGTCATGGTTTTTATGTCATCAGGAATTTTATTAAACACTGTAGGTGCCATACCAAAAAAACTTTTTTCCATCAATGAGGTCTTACATTTTAGATGACATAGTTTATTTACGTATTGGGCACGTAGTGGAGCTTTTTTAGTGGAAGATATTTTTTCAAATAATTGTGTGTTTCTTTTCACAAACAACGTTGTTTCCAAAATGTATAATGCTGGAAGAGTCAGTATTTTTAAAGACTTAAAATAGGGTCTACAGCTATCCGTTGTTTTTATATTACACATTGCTCTGACACATCTCTTTTGCATCCTAAATATAAGCTCACGGTCAGTCGACTGCCCCCAAAAAATTACGCCAAATCGCAATACAGAAGCTACAAGTCCATGGTATGCTACCAGTAACGTATCTTTATTTACCTTTTTTGATAACTGAAAGAGTGCATAAGCAGATTTACTCAGGCGTTTACAAAGTTCTTCTATCATGGGTTTCCAAGTAAGCTTACTGTCGATGGTAATACCTAAAAACTTAGCATTATTAACTTCTTCTATTCTATGGTTATTATAAATAACATTAATATTTGGATGTGGTTGCCGTTGATGAAAGTGTTCATCATCACCTTAGTTTTATTCAAATTAATTACGAGATTATTATTTTTCATCCAACGGATGATATTGAGAAGGGATTTATTAATATCATTTTGATAATTGGTCACATTACTACACTTTATAACAGCTGTGCTATCATCGGCAAATAGGATCATTTTGTGTCGTATTATTTTTGGCAGATCATTAATATATATCAGAAACAATAACGGCCCCAACACGCTACCCTGGGGCACGCCATATCTTACGTGTCTTGGTTCTGATCTATATATGATCTGCATTTTTGTCTTAGGACATATTCTAGATATTTCCGTGTATTGATATCTGTCACTAAGGTATGATTCAAGAAGTTTTAGAGCATTGCCCCTTATGCCATAACCATGTAATTTCTGCAGTAATATCTTGTGATCCACATAGTCAAATGCCTTTGTCATATCAGTAAAGATCGCACATACTGGATTAGTTTTATCTACTGATGTCATAAGATTAGATAATAAATCGTACAGTGCCATATTAATAGTATGATTTTTACGAAATCCTTTTTGTTCATTGCAGAATAGGTTGAACTTTTCAAAGTACATATAAACTGAATTATAAATTACTTTTTCAAATATTTTTGAAAGTACTGGGAGTTTAGCTATAGGCCTATAGTTTTTTACATCTGTTTTGTCGTGTCTTTTAAATAGAGGTTTAATGACAGCCTTCTTTAGACCTTTGGGAAATATGCCATCAGTGATGCATAAATTAATGATGTGTGCGAGAGGTGGCGCTATAATTTCTTTAACATATTTAATAGCTCTAGTAGATACACCATCATAACCAATTGTGTTTGTATTTTTTAGATTGTCAATTATTTTAATAATGTCGTTCGTCGTAACAGGTAACATAAATAGGGATTGCACTGTCGAATTTCCAATATTATTTTGATTAGTCAATTTAATGTCATTTTGTATATTATTTTCGATTTCGTCAACAAAGTAGTTATTGAATTCATTAGATATGTCAATAGGATTCGTTATAGAAAGTTGGTCTTTTTTTATGGCAGTTATTGTATCATGTGGCAAATTTGATTTAGATTTATTTATTATTTGCCAGACTGCTTTCGATCTATTTTGAGAGTTCTGTATAAAGTGGTTATTTTGCGACTTTTGGGTTAAACGTATTATTTTCTTAAATAATACAGTATATTTTTTAAAAGTTTGTTTATTGATTATGTCAGGATTGCACCTATATTTCCAAAGTAGATTTCTTTGTTTTTTACTGCATATTTTTATCCCACGAGATATCCATTTAGTTTTCTTATTAGTCTTTATGGTGACGGTTTTTTCCGGAAAGCAAAGTCTATAGAGCATTAGGAAATCATCCATGAACCTGTCATAGGACTCATGACCATCTTTAGCATTATATACTTGCGAGAAAAATAAACATTCAAGATGAGCTTTAAATGTCATTAGGTTTTCCGTGGAGATATCTTGCTTTTTGAATTTCCAATGGGGTAATTTACAAGTTTTTTCAATAGGCACTGTTAGAATTTGAGACGTGTGATCAGAGAGACCAAAATCAACAATTTTCGCCTTGCATTCCTTCTGATAATTGTGAGCAAAGTTATCGATACAACTCTTACTACTCAGTCTAGTGGGGTTGTAAAGTGCTAGTTTAAGATTGAATTGCAGAAGAAAATTTTCAAACTCTAAAGTAGTTTTATTTCTCTTAAGTACGTCAATATTAAAATCACCGATTAATATGATTTTTTTAATGTGATGAAAAGTGGATCCTGTACAATAATAGGAAATGCTCATCGCAATTGCTGAACCCTGGCGAATAAGCCAAATCCTGCCGCAAGCGTAAAATTTACTCAAAAAAAATTACTTGTGAGCGTTTGGTGGACTATTGCCGGTGTCATTCACTACAGCTTTCTTAAATCTGGCCAGACGATTACGGCGGATGTCTATTGTCAGCAACTGCAAACCATGACGTAGTGGGGATAAGTTCGCACATCGTACACTTATTGCCACAAAAAAGTGGTTACTTTTTTACTTGTCATTTTTCAATGGTTATGGCCATCATTTATTTTTAAATATGTATGTTTAGAGGAAAGTTAAATAAAGGAGAGAAATTCGTGTAGTTTATTAGGTGTTATAAATAAAATATTTACACATACAAATTAAAAAAAAATATTTGAAAAAAATAGTAAAAATTATGGCATTTTTTTCAAAATAAAACAGTAACAGTCGTAATAGAAACTAAATTCAAAACAATTACAAATACTTCTAACAAAAACTAACTTAACAAAATCTTAACAAAAATAAAGTGTACGACTTTCGTGCACGCAAGTGTAATCGGGAGCGAGGACGGGGTGCGGGAGGCGCGGGTCGTCTGGGCCACCAATCGCGCGCTCGGATCGGCGTGACATTGTACCCCGCGTCCCGCTTCACTACCAAGGGGACCTAAAAAACGACTTCTGCGCATCTAACGACTCTTGCCAAGTTAAGTGCCGATGACTATACTCCCCGAACCTTGCTCCAACAAACGACCATTTTTTTTCGAAATTTGGATAACTTCTTGCAAGGGAAAAAAATCAACTCCGAGGGGGCAGTCCAAAGCGGCTTCAAAGATTTTATAGATTCCCGTCCGAATGTTTTTTTTAGTAAAGGCTTCAATGAACTACCTATGAGATGGCAAAAGTGCATAGATAGCAATGGTACTTTGGTTAAATAAATAAATACATACATACATAAACTCACGCCTTTTTCCATTAAATAAATATCATCATCATCATCTTCCTGCCCTTGTCCCAAGTTACTTGGGGTCAGCGCAACACGTTTTCCTCTTCCATACCGTCCTGTCCCAAGTTACTTGGGGTCGGCGCAACACGTTTTCCTCTTCCATACCATCCTGTCCCCAGTCACGCTATCACTGACTCCCTTTTCTTTCATATCACTTCTCACACAGTCCATCCATCTTTTGTTTGGCCGTCCCCTCCCTCTCCATCCATCCACATTTATATTCATAACTCTTTTAGTAACATGCGCTTCATCCCTCCTCATCAGATGGCCATACCAGGACAAAGGATTTCCTTTCAACTTTTCTGTCACTGGCGCCACTTTCAAACTTCCTCTAATATACTCATTTCTCACTTTATCCATTCTCGTCACTCCGCACATCCATCTCAACATTCTCATCTCTGCTACATGCAATCTCTTTTCATCCATCTTTTTCACAGCCCAACATTCTGATCCATACAGTACGACAGTTCCATTAAATAAATATATTATATTAAAAAAAAAAGATTTTATGTTCCTCCCTTACAAAACGCCAATTTCATATGTAATGACAACAATTTTAGTCAGCTGGTGACAACTTTGAATGGAAAATCGAAAACTTGTTTTGGGCATATCCCATGACTTCCTTGGAGAAAGCTGTTAATTTACATGGACGGTCAGAACAGTTTTAAAAATATGAGAAAGAAAGAAAGAAAAAATATTTAATTGCCACAAAACGACATACAAACATTACATTGAGGGTGAGTTCTTCACGTGGGAATGGATGGCCGAATGGAAATTATGAGGAACTAGCTTCTGCCAGCGGCTTCGGCAGAGTGAATGTCGAAAATTATCCCGAGGGAATATATTCCCGGGATAAAAAGTATCCCATGTGCTATTCCAAACTGTAATCTATCTCTGTGACAAATTACATACAGATCCGTTCAATCATTTTTGCGTGAAAGAGTAACAAACACACAAACAGAGTAACACACTTAACTTTCGCCTTTATAATATCAGTGTGAAGTGGGATAGCAAATAACACTCGTAAGTACCCAGTCTTAGGCCCTCTTGGGATTCCATGCGGAGTGTTTTTCGATATTCCTCATGGTTTCGGATTTGGCCATCGATTCCCACGTGGAAAACTCACTTCTTTTCCATTCCTAACATTGCTGCAATTTTTCTTCATACCCCGCAAGATGCCAGCCATTTCCTGCTGAGCCCTGTTAAGGCCCCGCATAAGGCACTGCTTCCGCAGTCATGCGCTCAATATCTATCCGCCGTTCTTCCATCTCGGTGGCTGAAGTGCAGGAGGCGTCATCCGATTGTCTGAAAAAATAATTTAATTTTGATTTTATAGATATTTTAAAATACATAAAGTTATATTATGTAACAATGTTTTAGTGATAATAAAACTTAACAAAACAAATAGCTAATACATATATGGTCTCCACGGCACGGACCACGTCGAGTTCCTTAAAAATCAAAATAAAACAAATGTTCAATCCGCCTATATGAATAAGTATCATGCTAAGTCATTCAAAAAAAAAAAAATTAATATATATTTATTTGCCCTATATAAAAAAAATACTTTCACACTTTTACATGTTGATCATATATTTTAAAACTAGATGAGGTCGGCGTTTCCTATCTGACTACTCTGAGAAGAAAGGCCGAAATAAACTCAGAGGTCACAGTCTCTTTTATTAAAGTCCAGACAAAATCTTGGTTAGATCATGTGAAGACCATGTAGATTGATGTCTGAAATGGTATTTTGAGGAAAGAACAAGCCAGGTTGAGTGGACCTGTCCAGTCAGTGCACGCATTTGTCAATATCTGTGCAGCTCAACTCAGAATTTAAGGAGCTCAATGATTCGATGAACAATACCAAAGAAAGGACATTGGGTAGGCCGCATAAACTAGGTACTAAAACTGCCAGACCATGATTAAAAACTAACTGAGATAAATTCAAATAAAAAACAAAAATAAAAGTAAGAAAAAAATATATTCAGCGGTGACAGGAGAAGCGACGATATTGGTGTGGACGCCGACGGTTACTGTAGGATCTCAACCGGACACTCGACAAGGTTTTCTACCGAAGCCCATTGCTGTGCCGGCGCCTCTACCACCACCACCGCCGCCGTGGACAGTGGTGGCCAAGGGGCCAAATACTCACCCTGTAACATTAAAACCCATTAAAACCCTGTAACATTAAATTAGGGCCAGCGCGGACTGACACCATGGCACGGCACGGCGTGGCAAAGGACTTTCTCGTGACCCAATGATTTTCGACATTATTTCAATTAATGCAGCGCTGAATTGTGTGCGCCTCACTTGATAAATTATTGGTTCACCATACAAACTACCACTGGATTATTTCCAGGATTAAAAATATCCTATATGGTATGTTAGGTTTCAAACTATTTCGGTATTAAATTTCATCAAAATTGGTTCAGCGGTTTAAGTGTGAAAAGGTATCAGACAGACAGACAGTCACAGTTACTTTCGCATTTATGAATTCAAAAGATCGGTATGCCATCAATCAAATTTAACTTATTTAGTGCTAAGATTTAAATGCTCGCTTCATTGGATGAGCTTTAAATAACAATGACAGGCAGCTTTACTGGATATGTTTAGCTTGTTATGGCGTTGTCACTTCACAATACACTCACAAAAATTACAACTATTTTCATGTAATAATTACACTTACTTTGATCCACTCGATGCCATTTTTTGTGCAAGCAGCCACCTCGCTAGTTGCGAGCTCCTGCCACTTTGCAGCTTTGCCTGGCAACCGTCATTCACTGCCAATCCCCTGGCAAAGTTGATGTTCCCCTCCATAAATGCCAGCAGGATCTCCCACTGTCTCTCCGAAACTTTTGCATTTGCTGGCATGACTGAAAAAAATTGATGAACAGAACTAAATTACAAGCAAGGAACATACTTCTCTCTTCTAGAATAGGGTTACTGTTATACTTATCTTACAGTGAGAAATTATTAACAAATTACTTATTTATTTAAAGGTTTTTTGTTACTCAAGAAATCAAAGTTATCGTAACATTCAGTTGGTCATTTCTAAAACGTTTGTTTTGCTGGTACAATGTAACCATGTGAAATAAAGAACAAACACACAACTGATACAAAAATATATTATTTGCTTTATTTATATTATGCCTTCATTATCATCAAGAAATCTCAGTGTTTCGTAAAGTTGTAAAAATACAGGGGCGAGTCACTAGTAATTTTTTTGTTAAGTTTTATTTTTATCTGGCAGCGCAGAAAACGTAAGCATCACCTGTGTCAACACTCATATGCATGTTCCTAGTACTGCGGGCTGTGCCGGTGCTTCTGCTTCGGTTCCTGAGGCCCCTTAAGCGGCACAAATATTGTGAACATTGGTAATTACAGTTTTCAGCAGTTTGGGGTCAAAACGCTGGGGTCATGGGGCCCGAGAGCAAGTCAACTTCTGGGAGATCTCTCGTCAACTGATTGACATTGTGCATGACCAGAGACCTGGCTCGTTCTGTGCACAAAGGATCAGCATAGCCATTCAACATGGCAATGCTGCCAGTCTTCTTGGCATGTACCCATCAAGGTTAGACTGAGGTGTATCCTCAAATGCACAAGTAGTAGCGAAAGTTGTGTGATGTCATCAAGCTAATGGATTAAGTACATTGTTGCTGATATTAGATATTACCATCAGATGGGTAAACCAATAGGTGCCAGCAAACCCATGCCCATTCTTTGCAAGTTGTTGCGACATCAATGTCAGATATAGTGTCTGGTTTGCAAGGATAAAGATCTTTTGAAGTTCCTGACTAGATCTCGGCGTTGGAGAAGCTCGGTGAGAGCAATTCAAAGACATTAAATTTAAACCACCTACCGAATTTAAATCTCTTTGGAGCAATTGCTGGACAAAGCTGGGCCTTTTTACGTTCTTAGATCTGACGGCTCCCGGCATCGAATATATTTTCTTGATGACCTCAATAACATCGAGCAGGTCAGTGAAAAGGCCATGTCGCCCATTGCATCAGCGCCGACTCCATCACCAGCGCCGACTCCATCACCAGCACCGAAGAGGGACCAGTGTGCTACCAAGAAGTGTTAATAATCCAACTTTCATAGATTTTATCGTCGGCCCAGTTAGCAGTTTTTATTTAAAACTCGTTGTAAGAACCTGTGTCTCTGTAATATTTTTATTGTGATTCCTCTCATTTCATTTCTATATCCTTTAGGTATTTGCAGTTGCTTTTTTTTAAATGTTCACTTCACTTCACTTCTTATTTGAATGGCACCAGATGTGTATAATTTACACAATTCCGCCAATGTCAGAGTTACAGAGGATAAACGAAGGAGATTTATTTTTTTCAAATTTTCGCTGGCAGCTGTCATTGTCAACTTGAGAATTGACATTATTGATTATATTGCGTTTATATTTCAGAACATTACGTTCAGAAACTGGTTGACAGTGCGCCAAGTATTCAAAATTATCGTATCATTTTTATTTTTGGCTTATTTTTTATTGTTTTTTATAGCTATCTACCCCACCCTATCTACCTAACCTAACTTTTTTTGTTTATGGAGATATACTCGTGCATACTGCACTACCACTGGATGATAGTACACTTATGTGGGACTCCAAACCACTAAAACTCCACGGTGTCCACCTGTGCCGCTTATGGTGGAAAACACGGGCACTCTTTAGCACTCACCGCGAACCCGCCGCGGCTGTCCATCACCGGTCTCTCCTCTGGGGATTATCCCCCATAACCGGCACACCAGAACCAGCACATGGGCGCCAGATGACCCCGTGTATGACATATTTAGTCCCCCTCTGATGGGTCAGGTCAGTGGTCCCACCACCTACCATTTTTCGGCCGTAAGGGATAGGGAGAGCGGCCATCGCTATACCAACGCTCCTAGTATTCTATCATAGTAGGTCTCATAAATAGTGGATTCATGCAGGTAGGTAGTCGATTGTTTTTTTTAATAATAACGATTTATTTTATTATTATAGGTATCATAAATAGTCCCAGGTGTCAACATTGAGTGGGCCACCCGGAGGACACGATGGAGGTCTGCCCTACTTGGGTGGAGCTCCGCCGTTTCCTCGTGGAGATGATTGTCGGTGGCTACCTCTCGCGTCCGGCCGTGGTCCAGGCCATGGTACGGAGCGAGAGGGCATGGAAAGCTGACTCCTCTTTCTGCCAATCAGTAACGCACGCAAAAGAGGAGGCGGAATGCGTGACGGAGACGCAACGGAGGAGCCCTCACGCCCCCAGCCACCGCAGGAGACGCCCCGGGCGTCGGAAGTCGCAAGCCGATTCCCGGCCACCGTCAGCGCGGACTTGCGGACGGCAAGTAATAAGTAGCTTGCAGTCCGATACGGACCAGGCCCGAGTCCAGGGCGCGTAGTGTTCCACGCGCGCCTCACAGTGACGTCAGCAAAACTGACGGGGCCCGCTAGGGCCGATGTCTGTCTGAGTCATGGATAAATTTAAAAGACAGTTACCGCGGCCCTGGCACAAGTAACTGAAGGAACACGGGTGGGTTTTACTCAGTCTGACACACCCTCTCGCTTCACCTAGAGCGGGTGAAGACATTGGATGATTTTACATACCAAAAAAAAAAGGTCTCGGTAGGTAGTCGACTTTAGTTCTTTAATAATAACGATTTAACTATGTACTTAAATACTTAATGTTGCTTAAAATTGGCATAGAAATAAAATCCAAATAATTCTTAGCAATATCCAATGTTGAAAACAAGTTAACGAATCATTTTGTGTAAATTTTGGTGAACTTGTATTGATTCACACATTCATTACAGTCGGTAATAGCTGTTACCTGACCCACCCTAAAACGAACGAATTTGAACCCTCTGCCTCTAACATTGACGATTATTTTATTTTATGAGTTTATCAGACTAGCGCTACTCGATGAATAAATACAATAATAATACAGATACGCAAAGATCTTTAAAACTTTAGCGTTTGGATAACTATTTTTTATGCCATTCTGAGTTTTATGCTGTAAAACTAAAAGTTTTTATGAGTATATATTTATAGGGTGGCTTGGAAGCAGCTCGTCGTTGACTCCGTCAAGGCTTTTCAAGACGGGCAGGACCTTCAGAAATGAAGACAACGACTAAGTAGAAGAGATTTATAATAAGTGTTATTGCTACTAATAGCTTATTAATTACTATATTATTATTTTAATTACTATATTCAAGTAGATCTGGTCTCGTGATTAGCTAAAAAGGCAGAGACGAACAAGATGGGTGTTCAAATCCTGCGTCCAGAATATATTGTTTTGCTTCAATCTATTCAATAAGTATTTCTGGCATTATTGTAAAGAACTGTAGACGGAAACATTCTTCAAATGTAAATTTGCTAAATTGGTAATTTATTCGCATAACTTGTAACAAGTGGGTAGTTAAAAGACACATGCGAATTCATTATAAAATTGTTATTCAAATATTAATAAGGTTAAGGTACGCAAATAACACTGAACCATGACAATACAGCTAATGCCAGTCTACGCACAATTGTCCTATTACTTACTTACTTTTAAAATAAAAATGTATATTTTATAGGCACGATTAAAATGAAGAAAATGTATTTTTGTCGCGTTAATAACTTAAATAAAAAAACCAAGCTTATCGTAAGTAGATTAGTAGTATTCTTACTTTTTAATAGGTTTTAGCTTTAAACATAAGACAAGTAATTATTTAAGATTTATATTAAATAAAACCGATATCATAATCATTATTGTTTTTCATTTCTGTTGTTATTTGTATTTAAATAGAAAAAGAAGTGGAAGGTTAGTTTTGAACTCGCAGCCATGATGACACAGGTTCACTGATGCAACCAATAGACCAAATCGAATTAACAAATATTGTTAACAACTACATCATAGTGAAAAAAAAGTATTCAAACACTTACCTACCCTAACGTGACGTCATCATCATCATCATCAGCCTTATTATGTTCCCACTGATGGGACATAGGCATCCTCTCTGTGAGAGAGGTAATGGGCCTTAATCCACCACGCGGGCCCAGTGCGGGTTAGTGGATGTCACATGTCTTCGAAGTTTTGGTTCTAGGAAGACGTAAAGCACCTGCCTGGGTTCGAACTCACTACCTACGACATGTAAGTCAGGGCCGTTACCACTAGGTCACCACTGCTCCTCGTTACGTGTTAAACATCAAATTGGCTTATCTATATTCTATAATATTTGCCTATCTTGAACGAGACGTTCTAGTTCTATAAGCTCATACGCATCGAATAAGGCTTTACTACTGCTAATTACAGAAGGTTCAAAATCGTATAACTTTTAGTGGGTCAGCTAACGGCAGAGTGGGTCAGTTAACAGCTATTACCGATTGTACGTTACATAGCTACTATATATTATTACTATTATAAATGTGAAAGTAACTCTGTTTGTTACCTTTGCAGGTTTAAACCGCTGAACAGATTTTGATGAATTTGTTGTGGAGATAGTTTGAGAGCGTGGGGAGGATAAGTTTTTATCCAGGTAGTGTGTTCCCTTGGGATGAAAAAACAGTGTTTCTTTCTAAGTATGTAAAACCAGTACCTTCTTATTTTAATTATATTCGATGTTCTTATAAAGATGGTCGATAGAATTAACTCAAGTTTAAAATCAAAGAAACATTTTTAATGTAAACTCCCATCTTCGTTTATCCATTCCTCCATCGTATATCGGGTGCAGTACTTTGTTTGCAGTATAAATAAGCATTTCAGTATCGAGTTACGTCGCCGGAGGCCGTAAGGAGCTTTTTCTTCGATCGTATATATCGGTTCGTTAACGGAGGACGCGAGCTTGTACCGCCGCGTATTATGGGCTGGGTGCAAGGTGCACGATGCGAGCGTCTGTCCCTGGTTGGACAATGGAGTCATTGTTCTACCAGTCAACTCTGTCTCTTTTTCTGCGATAATTATATTTTTTTTCTTATTGTTTGGTTCGTGTACGTCGACCAAACATTCACGGGAATGGCGTTACTAATAGTTGCTATGTATATATGTAATTCTTAACCGGTTAATAACACCCGGTTTCCCAGCTCTTAATTATCGGGCTTTCAGTTTCTCAACACCAAGTGACAAGCGGTTGACAATTTGTTACATTTGAGAAAAATCTCGAATTAATCACATGTTACAGCAGTTTTGGGTTTCTGAGAACCTTTATCAATGTTAATCTCTTGTCAACGAGCCTAATTTATAATTGATGGAAATTGAATTGTCGATTATTCGCAGATTAAAATTAATATTATGATTTTAAAGGTTTATATTACGATAAAAAGATAAAAGGAGTCGGCGAAATCTATAGTATGGGTTGAGTTATAAAAAATATGTTAATTTAGATCAATTATTTAATTACCAAGATTTAAAAAAATTGGATATTTTTTAAATAGTTATTTTGTATTTACGTAAATAAAAAAAAAGCAACACTAACCAAACCACCCATCCGAAAACAAGCGATCCAAAAAAAAGTGGACACCCATCCCAAGACTGACCTTGGTAAGTGTTGCTTACCCTGGCAGGGTCAACAATCCAAAAACCGAACCAAAAGAAAGCGGTCACCCATCCAAAGACTAACCTTGGTAAGTGTTGCTTAACCTGTGTGGGGTAACCTATCCAAAAACAAGCTAATAAAAAAAAAACGTAGTTACGCATCCAAAAATCGTCCTTGCTTGGCGGCTACACCAACCCAGCTGCTCAAGATAAAAAACTTTTTAAAGTTACTGATTACGTTATAGTAGTGAATGAATACCAGCTAGGGTAGCCAACCGAAATAAATCATATAACGTAACAAGCGATTACGTAATTTCTCGATGATGAAGTGTTGAGAAACTCACTGACAACTGAGGGCTGGTTAATTTGTGACAAATTGTCAGCGGATTTGAGATGTGACGTCTACTTCAGAAACCGGCCCAGTGCCGTACATTCAAGGGCTTAACCAAGGTGGACTTAACCTATGTGGTGACTGCCTCGGTTGCAAGTATGAATTACTTGCAACCGAGCAAAGAGCGTAGGGTTCTGGGTTCGATTCTCAGGTCGGGCCAAGTGTTAATGGGATTTTCTATTATAAAGTGACTCCTCACGGCCCATACAAAATGTACTATGTATTCTCAAAATTTGTTTATATATTAGGCAAATAAATAACTGACATTCGCCATTCCCAAAAGTAATGGCTAACATATTAAAATTACCTTCTTTATATTATGTATTTTAGACATAATTAAATGAGAGATATATTTAATTTTTATGTTAGGATTTAAAAATTAGTGGATATTATCTATTTTTACTCTATAATTTAGCAACATGTATAAAATATTGAAATTACCCATTACAACTAAAAACACGTAGAAAAAATTTAATTTTCACATATTTTTCGCATGTTTTTTGTTTCTAATATTTCTGTCATAGCCATTGAAATTTACTATTATTTATATTTAACACATTATTATGAGAAATATGGCGCCCTTTTTTGCGCCGGTGCTTATTGATTCTTAGATCACATTTGACGAGTCTTCTTTCTAAGTGGCAGCCCGGAGCTTAGAAAATGGTGGTTTGTCACCCCCGTTAAAACTTTGGTCCACCTTTGGCCTTTGCGCAAGTTTTTTTTTAACGTACTCGAGCATTTATCTTGCGAAAACACCCCGATTCAAACAGTAAAACGCCCATAACTTTTGAACGGCTGAACGAATTTTATTCAAACATAGCTAAGAACACTTTCGATTAAGTCACCTTTTAAACGAAAAAAACTAAATCAAAATCGGTTCTCCCGTTTGGACACTATGATGCCACAGACAGACACACAGATACACAGCAACATACGTCAAACTTATAACACCCCTCTTTTTCCAGCGGGGGTTATAAATAGAAGTTTATGCAATGGTTAAATAATAGGGGTTATTAAAACACGAGCGTTAATAATAGGTAACACGCGATTATATGCCGTTGCATAACTATCTTATCTTCACCCATACAGTTGAAATAAAATAAAAGTGGAAACGGAAAGTATATGCGGTATGGTGGGCAATTAAGATTCTCTTTGCACCATGACTCTCAATGTCAATAAGCCCATAAGCGCCAATAATTTAAAAAGAAAAAGTGTGCTATAATAATTAAAAATTTATTTTTCAACACACTTGCTCATAAAGTGGCTCTAATTTCACACCCAATTAGGCACATAATCACACCTGTTATCAAACTGTGACTTTTTCATTACTATTATTCACAAGTGAGATAATGAGTTTTTATTTTTAATTTATTGGTAGAGTTGCTTTGTTCTTAAAAAAGTTTCGATACAAAAAAGATCGTGCTCAATAGTACAAATGCAACACATTTCATATATTAATAATATACTATAATATTTAATATTATATATAATTCAATAGTAATATAATATCAACTAGTACCTGTTTAATAAATAAAACTTTCACATAAATATAACTTTTGTTTTTGTCTGTACGTGGCTAAAACGCTATCCGCGAAAAGCCAAAAAAAAGATAACTCATTATTTTTAGTTTATGGCCGATCGCCATCCATTGTTAGATGCGCGCGCATAGGAAAACTGATTAATTTTGCCCGCCATTGGGAAAAAAAATCACAATTCGTTTTCACTGTTGGAAATGACTTTTTAGTATTATTTTCTTCACAAGTGTGTTGAAAAACGTCGTATGATACACTTGTGTATTGATGATTACCGTCCTCGGCTCTCTTAAGACCCTCACCTAGCGGCTCGGGTCTCAATGGCGCCTCAGCGGTAATCACCAACATAACACACTTGTACCATAATGTACTATTATGATGCAGTCGTTTGAAAATCGAAGGAAAATGTTGCACTGCCTGCAATGGTTTGTTTTTTAAATCATATCAAATCAAATATTTTATTAGAACATTTAACCTGTTTACAGAGTATTAGTGATAGTTAACAGCTACATTAGTGTGAAACTGTGTTGTAGCCATTAGCGCCCACCTCCGAGAGAGCAGACGTCGGCGTTCCAACATTGATAAAAAAATACAATTACATTAATTGATATTATCGAAATATATTATTTAAAACTAATTTATCATTAGGTACACTCAAAATAAACCATATTTAACTATGTACAATTATTCAATAAATTATATGTTTTAAGAAAAAATAAAAACATCAATAAAAATAATTAACAAATATTCAATAAAAATAATCTAATAGGATATCACAATACATTTTAAATCAAATTCAAAACATTATCATACATTAGAAAAAAAAAATACAGCAATTACAAAATAATTAAAAATTAGAAATTATAATTAAAAATTAGGTCAAGATTTCCAGTTCTCTTAGTGCATGTCTGTGTCTGTGTGTGTGTGTGTGTTTGGGTGTGTGTGTTTGCGTGTGTGTGTGTGTGTTTGGCAATTTGTTTATAAAAAGGTATGTGATCAGTATTACGGAGGGAGACACGCAGGCAGACCGTGTATATATATAGTCCATCATAATCTTTGGTTGTAGGGAAGTATCACCCATTCATCAGAATTTCTAGCTCCTCATACATTTGGCTTTGGAGCCACTTTTCGGTGACAGCTTTGCACTCCCTGAAGGTAAGTGGATAGATATTTAAGATTTTATTTATTTTGCAGGGGGCGCTCTACGGTGGACGCCATCATGCGCGTACGAGCCCTCACGACGGGGGATGCAGTGGCCCGGGGTGGGGTCGTCTTGGCGGTGTCTCTAGACATCGCCAACGCCTTTAACACCCTGCCCTGGAGTTGCATCAGGGAAGCACTCCGGTATCACCGGATGCCGCCCTACCTCTGTCGCGTGGTCGAGGCCTATTTGACGGACAGGGCCGTCATCTACCCCGGTCACCAGGGAGAGTGGAACCGGCAAGAGATGTCGTGCGGTGTCCCACAGGGATCGGTCTTGGGGCCGCATCTGTGGGACATCGGGTACGACTGGGTGCTGCGCGCCGACCTCCCTAACGGCGTCAGCGTAATTTGCTACGCTGACGACACGCAAGTCGGCAATTGGGACTCGAGGTGGCCCTGCACAAGTCTGAGGCCATGTGTTTTCATGGTCCTCGGAACGCGCCACCGCCGGGTTCCCAAATAACGGTAGGAGGGGTTCACATCGGCGTCGGGTCGACGATGAAGTACCTGGGACTCGTCCTCGACAGCCGGTGGAATTTCGTGGAGCATTTCCGACGTTTGGCTCCCAGACTGGAGCGGGCCGGGGCTGCCCTCAAGCGACTCCTGCCCAATCTAGGGGGTCCAAACGCCTCCTGCCGGAGGCTCTACGCGGGGGTCGTGCGGTCTATGGCTCTTTACGGCGCACCGGTGTGGGCGCGTTCCCTTATGCGGCGACCAGCCCGCTCGTTGAACGCGTCCCAAAGGGTCATGGCCATCCGGCTGGTCCGGGGATACCGCACGGTCTCCGGTGAGGCGGCGAGCCTCCTTGCCGGATTGCCGCCATGGGATCTGGAGGCAAAAGTACTCGCGCACATTTGGGAGTGGCGCGAGGAGGCGAAACGCCGGGGTGAAACTCCGCTGCCACGACAAATCGCGGCTCGGCGGACAGAGCTCCGGCAGGATCTCATGGCGACATGGAGAGAGCGACTGTCGCAACCCAGTTCTGGGCACGCCACAATTGCGGCGATAAGGCCCCTCTTTGAGGAGTGGCTTGAGAGGCGCCACGGCGTCCTCGCCTTCCGCCTGACGCAGGTCCTTACCGGACATGGCTGTTTCGGGAGGTTCCTGTTCAGGATAAGGCGGGAGGAAACGCCCGGGTGTCACCATTGTATGGATCGCCCGGAGGACACGGTGGAGCATACGGTGGAGGTCTGCCCCGCTTGGGCGGAGCACCGCCGTGTCCTCGTGGACGTGATCAGCGGGGGCGACCTCTCGCGTCCGGCCCTGCTTCAGGCCATGGTACGGAGCGAGAGGGCATGGGAAGCTGTCACCTCCTTCTGCGAAGCAGTAATGCTCGCAAAGGAGGAGGCGGAACGCGTGAGGGAGACGCATCGGAGACGCCCTCACGCCCCTAGCCACCGCAGAAGACGCCCTGGGCGTCGGGAGTCGCCAGCCGATTCCCGGCCACCGTAGGCGCGGGCTTGCGGACGGTGAGTAATGGGTAGCTCGCCGTCTGATAAGGACCAGGCCCGAGTCGACGGCGCGTTGTGTTCCACGCGCGCCTCAAAGAGATGTCAGCAAAAACTGACGGGGCCCGCTAGGGCCGATGCCTGTCTGGGTCGCGGATAAATTTGAAAGAGAGTTACCGCGGCCCTGGCACAAGCAACTGAAGGAACACGGGTGGGTTTTAATCAGTTTAAGTCTGACACGCCCTTCCGCTTCACCCAGAGCGGGAGAAGTCATTTGATGATTTCCCACCCAAAAAAAAAAAAAAAAAAAAAAGGACTGACATAGTATATCAGACTGAAAGGGCCAATGTTGTGATGGCGAAGCGTCAGTATCACTTCTTTGGCTCTGTTTTATACAACAAAATAAATAAAATCTTAAATATCTATCCACTTACCTTCAGGGAGTGCAAAGCTGTCACCGAAAAGTGGCTCCAAAGCCAAATGTATGAGGAGCTAGAAATTCTGATGAATGGGTGATACTTCCCTACAACCAAAGATTATGATGGACTATATATATACACGGTCTGCCTGGGTGTCTCCCTCCGTAATACTGATCACATACCTTTTTATAAACAAATTGCCAAACACACACACACACACACGCAAACACACACACCCAAACACACACAGACACAGACATGCACTAAGAGAACTGGAAATCTTGACCTAATTTTTAATTATAATTTCTAATTTTTAATTATTTTTATTGATGTTTTAAGAAAAAATAAAAACATCAATAAAAATAATTAACAAATATTCAATAAAAATAATCTAATAGGATATCACAATACATTTTAAATCAAATTCAAAACATTATCATACTTTAGAAAAAAAAAATACAACAATTACAAAATAATTAAAAATTAGAAATTATAATAAAAAATTAGGTCAAGATTTCCAGTTCTCTTAGTGCATGTCTGTGTCTGTGCGGCATTCAGCCTACGTACCACCACTCTCAGTTCTACCTCGGTCACCTCCGGAGCATCGTCGTCGTCGGATGTGTGGTCCGCTTCGGGCACCGCAAGAGGTGGAGCCATGGGCGGGGGAGTATGTTCCACTTGTGAAGGGAACAGAGTGCTCACCACGCCCTCCACGAGCTGCGGCCGGAGACTCTGTGTCAGCGGGGGCGCCCATGGGCGGAGTTTATCCCGCACCATTTTGTAGGGGCGCCCCCACGGATCCCTGTTCAGAATCCGCAGCGACTCCTCGCGAGCCAAGCCCTTGGCCCGCTTGATCTCCGCTCGGAGGGCAATCCTCGCCGCTCTGTACCCCTCGTACAGCTCCACCTCAATGGCTTCCGTATCCGGAGGACGGTTACGGAGCCTGTGGTGCCTGGTGTACCGGCGTCGCGCAGCAACGCACGCCTGGCGCAGAGCCGTAAGCTCCGGCGACCACCAGTACACCTGGCGCCGGGCGCGACCTGGCTGGACTCGGGGCATTGCCACGTCACATATCTCGGACATGGCCTCCCGGAACCACTCCGCCTCGTCGTTGATGTCAGCAGGCCTATCCGGTGATGACACCCAGGCCTGCACGATCGAGGCTTCCAGGAGGAGCTCCCGGTCCAGCTGTTTCAGCGCCCACCGCGGACCACTCGGGGTCTGTCGGACCGACGCGCTCGAGATCTGGGTGGAGACGTCGAACCGGATATACCGGTGGTCGGAATAGGTCTCCACCTCCTCCATGACGCGCCAGTCGACGACACGTGGTGACAGAGCGGGGCTGGCGAACGAAATATCCACCACCGATTCGCCCTGCATCCGCACACACGTGGAGACAGAACCCCGGTTGAGGATGACCAAGCCTGTCTCCAGAGCCCAGTCCTCAACCATCCTGCCCCGTGTGTTCGTATACCGGGAACCCCAAGCCACATTCTTGGCATTGAAATCCCCGAGGACGATCACAGGGATGGAGCGGTACCCGACGACGACGATTTTCAACTCCGCAAGGGAGTTGTGGAATTCAGCGAGTGTTCGGTTCGGGGAGAAGTATACACCCACAACAACAATCTCCCCGAACCGTGCTGCCACGCAACCCTGTCCCCTCTTGACACCCTCGAGGGACGGGGTACCAGCGGCGGCCAACGAAATTAGGGTCACTGAGCCGCTCAGGTCCTCCACCCAGTCGTCCCTGGGCGGGACAAAGTACGGCTCAGCGACCACGGCGATGTTAATCGACCACTGCGCCATGCTCTGGAGCAATAGATCCTGAGCAGCGGCGCAGTGGTTGATGTTCGCCTGGAGGAAGCGTAATGGGGCCATTATTGGCACTCCATTTCAGCTCCCTCCAAAACCCCCAGTGAGGGTCCTGCCGCGGTGGTTTCAGCGGCGACGACGGCTGTGGAGGCGGCAGCGGCGGTGGCAGAAGCAGCGGCTGCGACGGTGACGGCGGTGGTGGAGTGCTTGCCCCTGCGCCTGTCCTTGGCGGGTGGAGCGCAGTTCTTCCTCCCAGCCCGGTGATCAGCCGGCTTGCCTGCTGCCGCACATACGACACAGTGCGGCGTGGCATTACACGTGCCGGCCTTGTGACCAGGCTGACCACAGCGGAAGCAATTATCGCTGCGGTCCACCTCCGAGGTGCATTGAGCTCCCACGTGGTTTCCTACATGGCAGCGGAAGCACCTCAGAGGTCTGGGTTCCAGCAATTTTACCTGCGCAGAAACCCAGCCCACCAAGAGCCTTCGGCCTTCCCCGGCTATTTTTTGGGCTGCCGAGACAGGGCAGCTCACAGTAACGGCTTGCATCCCCGTGGCGTCAGGCCGTATGATCCCTGCCCTTACTTGCTCGGGAGTGCACCCCCCAGTCCTGGCGACGGCGGCCACCACCTCTCCCTCCGTCACAGAATCGTCCAGGCCCAGAATGCGCATGTCAGCGCACTTGGTGGGCCTGGACACTCGGGCCTCGTCCGCATTTATGGACGCCCTCAGCCTTTCGGCCAGTGCGTCAGCGGTCGGGCCGCTGGCCACACCGGGGACTTCTAGCATCCGGGCCCCAGTTGCGGTGACCCTAACCCGGATGCCCTCGGTGACGCCGAGCTCCTCCAGATTCACCGCCGCCCTCGCTTTGGCGAGCACGTCGCGGTAGGACACGCCCTTCTTTTCCGCTTCCGGCTGTAGTGTAATCACTACAGCTGCGGACTTCGGGGCGCGGAGCCTAGCCGCGACGCTTCGCTCCTTGCGCCGCTTTCGCCTTTCCTTCCTTTTGGCCGCCCTCGCTGCCTTTCTCGCCTTCCTCTTCTCCCCGGCCACTTGCCATTCGGCGTCAGCCGCAGGAGTTTCAGAAGGCGGAAGAGATTGGGGCGGCTGACCCACCATCCGGGCTGGGGCCCTGGATGCCTGAGAAGACGCTCCGCCCCCTTTGGATGCCAATTTGCCCGGTTTCGCTGGGGCTGACCTCACTGGTTCCGGCATCGCATCGTTATTTGCCGACGAGCCCGGTCTGGCCGCGGTAGCCGCGGCGGCGGCAAAGGAGGCCGCCTTCCGCTGAACCAGGGCCGCCTGGCTTGCAGCTAGTGGGGGACGCAAGACGATGGCCTCCAGAGCAGAAAACCGACTCTGGAAGGCAGACAGCTCCTGTCGCACCAGGTTCAGCACCCGTTCCTCTGCAGGCATGGGCTGACCTTGCCCATGCTGCGCCCCCTCCTGCGGCATCTCCCGGGGACCAGCTCCTCGGAGCCTGGCCAGGTCCGCTCGGAGCTTCTCGTTCTCCTTTTGGAGAAGCTCCATGTCGGCTTTCAAACGGGTGACCTCCGCCCGCATTTCGGATATTCCATCCGACGGAGGCCCGACATGATTTGCCTCCGCTGCCGCCATAATGGAGGCCGTGGCCGCGGATATGGCCTTGTGTTTAGAGGACTTATTCCTCTTCAAGGCCACATCTCGGATTGCGGCTCCCACGACCTCTGCGAACCTGACCGCTCGCTCCGAATCCAAATCCTGCTCCGAATCTAGTTCGCCGCCGGAAGACCCCGATAGGACTGCCCTGCGGTTGGTCGATCCGGGGTGGCGTCCCTCTGTGGCAAGCCTCTCGGCTCGCTGAGCAGCCACCTGGGCGGTGAGCCCCCTCCCCACTCCTGTATCTCGGCCACCACCCCGCCTACTGGTGGGGATCTTCCGGGCCGAGGCCAGCTCGTCATCGGAGGGTGACCCTAGGCCATCCCCCGGTTTGGGGCGCTTCCGGAAGAACCGTAGGTTCTTCGCAACAGCCCCCACCTCTTCGCACTCCCAGCTCTGTGAGCACTTTGCGCCAGATGCGGCGTCGGACTCCGACCCCGCATCACTCCTCACCTTTTCGTCGGTTTTGTTTTTTGTTTTTAATTTTTCCATGTTTGTTCCCACGAGTATATTATATTTTTAAATCTCAAAAATCTAGTGGTTCGCACTAGAGACTAATTTTAGCTACCCATTAGTCAAGCTATCAACCTCCCTCACGGTGCGCCGCCGCTTGGAGGTTTGGGGTGATTTTTATAGACGTTTTCTTCCTCGCGGCCCGGGCAGTTAAGCCAAGACCCTCGACCCCCGTCAATAGTCAGAGACATGACCGTGACTATCTTCGGGGCTACGAGTCTAGTGGTGGCAGAAGGAGGTGCAATACTTCCTCCTGCCTGCCCGGCGGCAGGGTTAGTGCACACCGAGCCCGCTCTTACTCCGCCGCTGTGCGTCTCTGCTTGAGTGCAGAGGGACACACGTTGGAGCGTTTTTCCGACCTCCAACCTCTATGACAGGATATTAGCATACGGGCAACAAGACCCCTTAGGCACATAGTACCTAATGGGGAGTCATTACCTGTACCCCAGGGTGCACCGTCCCGGAGACTGGCCTTCCCCCCGGACGCATCCAAAAGGGAACTCCAGCCCACGGGCACACGGGGAGGTTTCCTGTCCAAGCACCCCACTATGTCAGTCCTACGCTTATTTAAGCGGTGACTGGGGTCAAATACAAGTTCTGAGTGTTTTCGTAGAATAGCACTCAGGAAAAATGCGTGCCTCACCGTAGACACTTTACAAAGCGCATAGAGGTCGATTGTAGGGAAGCGAATAGGTTTGTGTGCCATTAAGAAAAAAAAAAGAATTTTCAAAATCGGTCCACAATTGACGGAGTAATCGGTGAACATACACAAAAAAAAAAAAACAAACTTGAAGTCGAACATAGAACCTCCTCCTTTTTGGGAAGTCGGTTAAAAAAATTTTACCTATCCACGTATATAAAGTACGTGTTTATACAATATTTTTTGAATTAATATTTTGTGTAGATACGTTTTGAGTGTAGATAATAGTAGTTTATGAAACTGTTGCATAGTAGGCGAGGTTTTTTAACCGACTTCAAAAAAAGGAGGAGGTTCTCAATTCGTCGGAATCTTTTTTTTTTTTTTTATGTTTGTTCCCCGATTACTCAAAGACGCCTGGAACGATTTCAAAAATTCTTCTTTTGTTTGAAAGGATATACTTCCTAGTTGGTTCCATAATCATCAGGTCAGGATCTGAAGATGGAATCCTAGAGAAATCGAGGGAACTTCTCAAATATTATAGGCAAATATATAGCGATTTTGGTATTTTCATCAACAATGCAATTATTTGCACTCAGAAAGTATCATTTGGTGAAGTGGAACTGATGAAGAAGACCACAGATAGCCACTGTAACTCTTAAATGCTAAATATGTCACGGGCATAAGATATCTCGAATAGTTAACCGACTATAATGAAGCAAATACTTATAAATAAATGGTACTGATGAAAATGGCATCATCGAACTGATCTGATGATAAAGCCGGAAGATAGCCACTGGAACTCTAATATAAAACAATGTATCCTAGTCGTGTTTGGGCTTATTGGAATCGCCATGAGATGTACTTTGGCTATAAATGATAATCATGTTAATTGCAGGTACCTACCAAAACTAAAAAGAGAAAAATAAAAACTTTTTAACATAAAATCAAACCGACTTCCAGAACAAAAAAACTACAAACCAAAAAATAACTTTCTTTTCCGAAGTCGGTGTCGAAAAACTGAAAGAAAATGTGTACAAAAGACACCGACTTCGGAAAAGAAAGTTATTTTTTGGTTTGTAGTTTTTTTGTTCTGGAAGTCGGTTTGATTTTTTGTTATAATAGTTTTCACACGAATGTTTTAATACCTAGTTATGTGCAGTTTCATACACTACTTTATCTACACTCATAAATTGGGATTGAACCTACTAAATACCTTTTTTTGCATTTTCCATGCCATAAAATCGTGATAGCATTTGTCATATACTTTTCTCGACTTTGCTGGTAATAAATTAAAAGTAATTTCCTTCGCCGCATCTAAAATATCAGGCGCAGTAAAATTTTCTTCACATTCACTGATATCAGTCATTTTTAAACAATTATTTAAATAACTCATGAAATTCAGTACAGCAAAACTTGCAAAACGTATGAATGGCGCCAAAACCCAGCACATAACCGCATTAACCGCGCATGCGCTAAGGCTTAGCACGCACTGCGATCTTTATACGCGCGATTTTTTTCCGCCCATTCTGTGACCTATGGAATTGTATGAAGTTGTTCGCATTGCGGTAAAGATATCGTGCGGAAATAATACCGCAAGAAATCCGTGTTTTGCCACAGAATCCACCGCACCACGGCGCGAATTTTATTCGCCCGATTATTTTGAGCTCTATGATGAGGTAGAAGGAAACAAAATTCGCGCGAATAAAAATCGCAGTGTGTGCTATGTCTAAAGCGGGCATTGTCATAGACAATTTAAAATTGGAATCAAATCTTTTTATAATAGGTACTATAAAATGGCATTACAAAAAAAATATTGATGGAAACTAATTAGTGATTAACTTCTTGGATTTGTCCTGTATCGTATAATGACACCTGTTATCAAACTGAGACCTTTTCATTGCTATTATTCACAAGTGAGTTATAGAGTTTTTTTTTTTAATTTATTGGTTTAGTTGATTTGTTCTTAATAAAGTTTCGATACAAAAAAGATCGTACTCAATAGTACAAATGCAACACATATCATGCATCTTCGTACTTAATTAGATAATTTCAACTTGTCCGTGTTTAATAATTAAAACTTTCACTCAAATATAACTTTTGTTTTTGTCTGTAATAAAGAAAACTTGAAATTCCCCATTTTGTACGTGGCTAAAACGCTATCCGCGAAAAGCCAAAAAAAAAGAAAACTCATTATTTTTAGTCTATGGCCTATCGCCATTGTTAGATGCACGCGCATAGGAAAACTGATTAATTTTGCCCGCCATTGCAAAAATAATTTCACTAAAACACCATTGCAAAAAAACTCTTTATCTCACTTGTGAATAATAGTAATGAAAAAGTCACAGTTTGATAACAGGTGTCATTATGTGCCTAATTGCGGTGAAATTAGAGCCACTTTATGAGCAAGTGTGTTGAAAAAGTGGTTTACTTACCATTATTGCCGCCAGCCTGCGCATATTTAGTTTCAATACAAATTCAAGTTTATGTTATCTCGATCGAGTATCTACTTATGTTTAAAAGCTCGCACTAAGGCCACTGATCTCTCCCCGGTCAGAAATTAAATGAAATGTTACAATTGTGGCATATCTAAATGATATTTTAGCCCTAAGTACAGTACCGCAGTTTGGGCCCTTATAGCCCAAGCATACCATATTTTTTCAAGTAGGGTATGTAGGGTAGGGTAGGTAGGTAGGGTAGGTAGGGTAGGTAGGGTAGGTAGGGTAGGTAGGGTAGGTAGGGTAGGTAGGGTAGGTAGGGTAGGTAGGGTAGGTAGGGTAGGTAGGGTAGGTAGGGTAGGTAGGGTAGGTAGGGTAGGTAGGGTAGGTAGGGTAGGTAGGGTAGGTAGGGTAGGTAGGGTAGGTAGGGTAGGTAGGGTAGGTAGGGTAGGTAGGGTAGGTAGGGTAGGTAGGGTAGGTAGGGTAGGTAGGGTAGGTAGGGTAGGTAGGGTAGGTAGGGTAGGTAGGGTAGGTAGGGTAGGTAGGGTAGGTAGGGTAGGTAGGGTAGGTAGGGTAGGTAGGGTAGGTAGGGTAGGTAGGGTAGGTAGGGTAGGTAGGGTAGGTAGGGTAGGTAGGGTAGGTAGGGTAGGTAGGGTAGGTAGGGTAGGTAGGGTAGGTAGGGTAGGTAGGGTAGGTAGGGTAGGTAGGGTAGGTAGGGTAGGTAGGGTAGGTAGGGTAGGTAGGGTAGGTAGGGTAGGTAGGGTAGGTAGGGTAGGTAGGGTAGGTAGGGTAGGTAGGGTAGGTAGGGTAGGTAGGGTAGGTAGGGTAGGTAGGGTAGGTAGGGTAAAAAAGAAAGTTTTGCAATTGAATAAACGATGATTTTCGTGGCATACCGGACATTTCCATTGGTTTTTAGTCGCAGAATTGTTAGAAAATGATCTATTGGACTTATGGAAATGCTTCTTGCTGTTGGGCTCTTGCTGAGACTTGTAATCTGATTTCTGACCATCTTGCTTGCGCCGTGATGCTTCCAATGACGTAAACTTGTTCTCTAGGAATCCCATGAATTCACTCAATATTGGCAAATCTCGTGGGTTTTTCAGAGAGTCCATGTAGTCAGAGTGGGTCTGCTGATCCAGTTTATAACCTTAGTCGTCCAGTCGACATACTGCTTGGAGCAGATGTTTACTCATCAATCATTATGAATGGCCTCATCAAGGAAGGCGATTCCCAGGTAGTGGCGCAGCAAACACGCCTTGGCTGGATAGTAAGTGGGAACGTAATATCATATCAATGTAGTGTTGTCTTAAACAACATAGATGAAATTCAGAGGTTCTGGACAATCGAAGATGTTGCTGACGACAGTCAAAACGAGTTATCAGAAGAAGATGATCAGTGCGTGCAGCGTTACAAGACAGATACGTCAAGAAGAGAATATGGTCGTTACGTCGTAAGATTACCTCTAAAAGCCAACATTGACGAAAAATTAGGGGAGTCAAAACACAAGGCCATTGGACAATTTTATCAACTTGAAAAGAAGTATTCGAATAAAATCAACATTCAAACGTCCTATAGATCATTCATACATGAGTACATCGAATTACACCACATGCAGGAAAGTACGTATGTACTTTCCTGCATGTCCTTTCGCATGTACGTATGTCCTTTCTTGTCGTATGACAAAAATCAAGTCAGCTGCTATTTACCTCATCATTGTGTAATTAAATCGGATTCCACGACAACTGCGTTGCGGGTCGTTTTCAACGCTTCGGCGAAAACATCGTCGGGGCTGAGTTTGAACGATTTAATGTACAGAGGACCTAATTTACAAAAAGATTTGTTTTCCTTGATTTTAAAATGGAGGCAATACGAATTCGCATATACCGCTGACCTAGAAAAAATGTTTCGGCAGATTTTTTGCCACAAGGATGATTTGAAGTATCAAAAAATAGTATGGCGTGACTCTCCAGATCAAGTACTTCGTGAATACGAACTCATGACCGTCACATACGGTACAAAATCAGCGCCATTTTTAGCAATAATGACGCTTAAGCAGTTAGCAAATGATGAACGCCACAAGTATCCAGCAGCAGCGAAGGTCTTAGAAGAAGACTTTTATATGGACGATCTGTTGAGTGGTCATCATACCCTGCAAGAAGCAATGCAGCTGCAGAAAGATTTAATAGATCTTCTGAAATCAGGAGGGTTCAACCTCCGCAAATGGTCGTCGAATAAGGCGGAGTTACTTAATGACGTCAGCAAAACAGATGAAGTATTTGATTGTCATCAAGAGTCCACCAAGGCTCTCGGGTTGCGCTGGCACCCTACTGAGGATCAATTCACATTCCAAAGCAAAATCAATGTGTCATCATCAAAAACTGTGACGAAAAGATCTCTCTTATCAGACATATCAAAAATCTTTGACCCTTTGGGGTGGCTGTCTCCAATTACCACCAAGCTCAAGCTACTATTCCAAGCAGTCTGGCAGTTACAACTCCATTGGGATGATCAAGTTCCTGAAGAGATTGTTAAGCAATGGTCATTAATGACACAAGATTTACAACATATCAATGAGTTTAAGCTACCGAGATGGCTGCAATGTCACAGGGACGGAACTATTAAGCTGCACGGATTCTGTGATGCATCTACAAAAGCATTCGCTTGTGTGATTTATTGCATATACGAAAATGAAGATGCCAACCAAATCTCAACAGTATCATTAATAACTGGAAAGGCGCGGCTTGTTCCTATAAACAAAAGTATCACATTACCGAGATTGGAATTGAGTGCAGCCGTACTACTATCGAAGTTAATGTACACAGTTACACAATGTCTGGTTGGGCACGATATCAAAATCTTCGCATGGTCGGACTCAACAGCTGTACTGGGATGGCTTCAAGGTGATACAAGTCGCTGGAAGCGTTTCGTTGCCAATAGAGTCAAGCAAGTGACCGATATCATACCATCAAACAGCTGGCGCTATGTTAAGTCCGCAGATAACCCAGCTGATTGCGCCAGTAGAGGTATGTCTGTAGAACAACTTAAGCAGCATACTCTTTGGTGGCATGGACCCTCATGGTTACCTTCATTCGATGAAAATCAGCCAAAGGAAAACCCTGACTACAACACATGCGAAGAAATGAGAGAGATAGCAAAACAAGTCACCTCCTCGCAAAAACAATCATATGACGTCATCGACACAATACTAAGCAAGTACAGTAGCTTTGCGAAATCGACTCGTATACTTGCAAGGATTTTAAAAACGCAACCAAAGCCGTCTTTTCTTACAATCACCGAGTTAAGAAGAGCGAAGCACATTTTAATCAAGCATGTACAGCAACATGAGTTTACGGAGGAGATCAAAAGCCTTCAAAAGCATAGCAATGTAGACTCTAAAAGCAAGCTACTTAACTTAAATCCGTATCTAGACGAAAACGGATTGCTGAGGGTTGGTGGCAGGATAAGCAATGCAAGGTTAAGCAAAAACATGCAACATCCTATTATCATTCCTCACAGCGGATTACTTACCGATCGACTGATTGATCAAGGCCATCAGATGACCTTCCACGGTGGAGCTCGCTTAACACTGGCGTGGTTAAGGCAGGAGTTCTGGATTATTGGCGGTAACCGTGCTGTCAAAAAACGCATACATAATTGCGTCACATGCAGAAAGCATAATCCTGTAAAAAATACACAAATAATGGGAGACTTACCTGAGTCACGAAGTAATCCGTCGCGGCCATTCAATCATACTGGAGTCGACTTCACCGGCTATGTGGACGTCAAAGCGAATAAAGGTCGTGGTATCAAGATGACCAAAGGCTATATCGCGGTGTTCGTGTGCATGGCGACCAAGGCCGTGCACCTAGAACTCGTTTCCGACCTGAGTTCAGCTGCCTTCCTAGCAGCATTAAGGAGGATGGCTGCCCGCAGAGGAGCTCCAACACATATCTATAGTGATAATGGGACAAACTTTGTCGGAGCTAACAAGGCCTTGCGTGAAGAGTACATCAACTTACGAGCAAGTACCGAGTTCTACAGAGCAATCACAGATATGCAAATACAATGGCACTTTAACGCACCTTCCTGGCCGAGTGCTGGGGGGCTCTGGGAAGCGGCTGTCAAAAGTCTCAAACACCACATCAAGAGAGTTGTGGGTGAGCAGAAGCTGACGTATGAGGAGTATTCCACAGTACTAGCACAGTTGGAAGCCTGCCTTAATACGAGACCTCTTTGCACCATCAGCGAAGACCCGGATGACATGGATTACCTAACTCCATCGCACTTTTTATCGAGTGGTCCCACACTTACCATCATTGAGACGGAAAGAGACGCAAGAACACGATGGCAGCTTACCCAGAAGATTTTTGATGACATCTGGAAACGATGGAAAACCGAGTACCTGTGTCAGTTATCGGCACGTAGCAAGTGGCGGCAGCAGCGTTCGAACTTAAAGATCGACGACATAGTTATCATCCAAGACGCAAACTTACCACCTGGGAAGTGGGCCCTCGGCAGAATCATAGAGCTGCACCCCGGCAAGGACGGCTATGTTCGTGTGGTATCAGTAAAAACCAAAAATGGGGTAATCAAGAGGCCAATCACAAAACTTTCCTTGTTGCCTGTCCACGAAGATCAACAACCTGAAAACAATGCAGAACAAAATAAAATCACAACAGAGAATACCAATCAACCTTCGCTATCAAATGAGAATGAGACATCTAAAAATAGATCAAGACGTCATCGCAGGGGAAAAATCGGCAATTTTATTTACATCGCTCTCATGTTTTTGTTGTTAATCATATCACCTTCTAGTTGTGATTACAAAACGGCACCTTTGAATAGCAATCAGAGCATTTATTTCGACAAGATCTCCAATATGCGTCTCGAACGAGACGAGTGGAAGTTGATTGTATATTATGATATGGAGCCCTATTGGCAAGGAATAGATCTGCTTAAAAAATACGTCGATCATCTGGGCAACATATGTTCTAACACAACAAAGATATCACAGTGTGACGCAATCCTTATGCAATTACGTCACGGTAGCAATGAACTTGACCATTACAATAGCATGTTGCTTGGTCAGCATTTCGCGGGGAACGTGCGACATAAGCGCGGTCTTATCAATCCTATAGGAAGCATAGCACGAAGTTTGTTTGGTGTCTTAGACGACGAGTTTGCTCAAAATTATGCCAAGGAAATCCAACAAATCAAACGTAATCAAAAGCGTTTAGCTTCCTTATGGAAAAACAACACATCAATTGTTGAAGCAGAGAACAACATTATCAAAAGAGTAGAAAATGCGATGGATAGACATCACAAGGTATTAAGTAGGGTAGGTACGGGTGGACCGTACAGGTAGGGTAGATAAGATAGGGTAGGTAGGGTAGGTAGGGTAGGTAGGGTAGGTAGGGTAGGTAGGGTAGGTAGGGTAGGTAGGGTAGGTAGGGTAGGTAGGGTAGGTAGGGTAGGTAGGGTAGGTAGGGTAGGTAGGGTAGGTAGGGTAGGTAGGGTAGGTAGGGTAGGTAGGGTAGGTAGGGTAGGTAGGGTAGGTAGGGTAGGTAGGGTAGGTAGGGTAGGTAGGGTAGGTAGGGTAGGTAGGGTAGGTAGGGTAGGTAGGGTAGGTAGGGTAGGTAGGGTAGGTAGGGTAGGTAGGGTAGGTAGGGTAGGTAGGGTAGGTAGGGTAGGTAGGGTAGGTAGGGTAGGTAGGGTAGGTAGGGTAGGTAGGGTAGGTAGGGTAGGTAGGGTAGGTAGGGTAGGTAGGGTAGGTAGGGTAGGTAGGGTAGGTAGGGTAGGTAGGGTAGGTAGGGTAGGTAGGGTAGGTAGGGTAGGTAGGGTAGGTAGGGTAGGTAGGGTAGGTAGGGTAGGTAGGGTAGGTAGGGTAGGTAGGGTAGGTAGGGTAGGTAGGGTAGGTAGGGTAGGTAGGGTAGGTAGGGTAGGTAGGGTAGGTAGGGTAGGTAGGGTAGGTAGGGTAGGTAGGGTAGGTAGGGTAGGTAGGGTAGGTAGGGTAGGTAGGGTAGGTAGGGTAGGTAGGGTAGGTAGGGTAGGTAGGGTAGGTAGGGTAGGTAGGGTAGGTAGGGTAGGTAGGGTAGGTAGGGTAGGTAGGGTAGGTAGGGTAGGTAGGGTAGGTAGGGTAGGTAGGGTAGGTAGGGTAGGTAGGGTAGGTAGGGTAGGTAGGGTAGGTAGGGTAGGTAGGGTAGGTAGGGTAGGTAGGGTAGGTAGGGTAGGTAGGGTAGGTAGGGTAGGTAGGGTAGGTAGGGTAGGTAGGGTAGGTAGGGTAGGTAGGGTAGGTAGGGTAGGTAGGGTAAAGTTAACCCTTAGGGGTACAAAAATCTTTTCAGGGAGAAACAATCAGAAACCGAACCGCAAATATCTGGTTTTGGCATTTGCGATCATGCGATCTCGCTGAAAATTTCCAGGGTCGATGCTGGCTGCTCCAGGTAGCCGTTCGGTTCTTCGGGTTTCACCGTTCGCTCCCCAAAGGTGGTTTTCCACGCGATGTAAACACGCGGAAATCTTTTTCGTACCGCTGGAAATGCTGTCAGCTTCCTGGGATCTCAAGGGAAAAATCCCAAGATCACCAGGATCGTCGGGGCCGCTGAGACGCTCACCAGGACGTATCCTGAGAAGCCGAGGTCGTCCCCGAATTCAGCAGGGCAACCCTTTGTGAGATGTTAACCCCACTTCCTGTCCGAACTCGGAGGAAAATCCACGCGGTTTGTCCAAAAATGGTCCAAAAAATCTATATTTTTTTGGAGAATACGCACAACGAAAACCTTTTTATTTTAGCACATTAAAACTTAGGGGTTGCGCCGACCGATCGCCCGTCACACCCCTTTTTTTCGCAATGTTGTGTCTAGGGTAGATAAATGTTTGGTAATTTTAGGGCAAAAAAAAGTTTGCCGGGTCAGCTAGTTAAAGTTATAAAATTTCAGATATTTATGCACTATTCAGCCAGATATTTAGAGGCTAAAAGTTCTATAAAGCACTTAATCTATACTATAATATATAATTATAATCTACAGGTACTAATTTTGTAAAGAGGTAAAGTTTGTGAGGTGGTTGGAGGTAATCTCTGGACCCGATTTAGATGAAATTTGGCGTGGAAATAGTTTAAGACCCTGGGAAGGACTTAGGATAGTTTGTATTCCATTGGGATGATACAAATCTTTTTACGCGGGTGAAGCTGCGGGCAGAAGCAAGTCTCCAAATAAAACACAACTGTTTGTACTAACACAATTTCCATGAAATTTCTTATTCATTTCCGGGAGCGACAATGACGGAACTGTTAGTTTTTACTACTGATCATTTTATTCTTAAACACTCTCATTGTATTGTATCTTAATAAACTTATGTTTGTTTTTATTTTGGAGCTCATTTGTGTTCTATATTATTTTCGAGTCGTTGGCAACTTTTCAAGTATTTGAGGTTAGTAGGTGGCCACGTCAATCGCAGCGTCAGTAGCGTTCAAGGTCCTCGAAAGTGCAGGACTATGGACACTTGGAGCACTCTAGTATGTGTGTTATATTCTGCACAGAGGCACCGCACTCACATTGGGTATCAGAAGGGTATGTCAAACCAAATTTTGGCAAATATTTTATGATGTGTCGCAGTAAAACGGACAAGCATGTACTCGTATAAGTCGCTGTCGCTCATGTCGTGCTCCCATCTCAGGTGAGCGGGTATCGCAGGTACGTATTGCTTTGTCGTTACGGCGCGCTGCAGTTGTCGTATCGCTAACAAGCGTGCCTGCGAGGGCTCTTGTTCCAGTAAATACATTTATGTTACGTAATATCTAAAAATAACGTGGATATTTATAGTGTTGCTTGGGTTCATAAAAATGAGAATGGGTGTAGGTAAGTATTTTACTAATAACATGAAATTGGAATCAGTAACTAGTAAGCAATGTGCTCTCTGTCACCTAGGTTAGGCAATTTTTCGGGGTATGTCAGTAACCTTGGTTGTCTTGCGGATGTCTTCATTTCTGATTCGATCACACCCGATGGAGGACTAATTTGGACGCCCTCTGCCCCACCACTCCTAGCAAAATCTACTTAGCTTTCGTTTGTCGAGACGTCAATATTCGCCTGATAGGGGTCATTGTACAATATTCGCTTTGTATGTGACCCTTTACATTCGGGTTTGGCACACTACACCATTGTATGGGGGCTCCTACGTTATCAATTTACGTACAAACTTTCAATATTATGCTGTACTATACCCGCTTGCAGGGATAGCCCCTCCGGACGTCCGAAGAGAAGTAGCATGTTATTTAGAGAAGCAGAAGCAAGAGACAGACAACCGACTTCCTTTATATAACGTGGAGAAGCCAAGAGGCAGATTAAAAAGTCGAAATAGCTTCCTATCGTTTACTAAATTAATTAAAGGCAACAAGTTAAGCGAAACAAAGATAAAACTAGGTCTCCTAAGACACACCCCTCCAGCTGACTATATTGGGCCTGCAGAAAAGCTCCCTGCGGGCCATCAACTGCCTTGTCTCACCTAGAAATTTCTAAACCGACTACGAAGCCAGGTGGGTCGCCAGGTGGACCTAGTTAGATGGGGGTACTCCAATGACCCACAGTGCGATTGCGGCGCCACGACCCAAACAATGCCTCATATTTTGTCGTGCTCTCTGTGCAACAACTCCTGCACCTTAAAAGACCTTTGACAAATGACAACGGTGTTGGCGTGGTTGAATTCTGCTCAAAATATATTTAATTTTGGAATTTTCGATATGACGAAGAAGAAGAAGACTTACTTGAATTTAAGCGATATATGCGCAACACTCCTGACACGCCTATATCGCCTTTCGATAGTGACTGGAAAGCTGTGAAACAAGCTAAAGTTCAGCCCGTGCCCAAAAAGGGTAGTCGGGCTGACCCGGCCAATTACAGACTTATCTCGGTAACGTCCATCTTCTGTAAGAGTATGGAACGAGTGCTGAACAATAAACTCCTGGCATACCTAGAAGACAACGACATCCTCAGTGACCGCCAATACGGCTTCCGCCGAAATCGTTTATCTGGGGATCTTCTAGCGAATGCCATTCAGGTCTGTAGTGAGGCCATCGAGAGGCATGGAGAAGCGCTTGCTGTCTCCCTTGACATCTCGAAGGCTTTCGACAGGGTTTGGCATGAGAGCCTTATTGGTAAGCTTCCTTCCTTCGGTCTGCCTAGTGGTTTGTGTGACTGGATTGCTGACTGCCTGAGGGATCGGTCCATCTGAATGATAACCAACGATGGCTGCTCATGCGGTCAGTTAGGTATTAACGCCGGATTCCCTCAGGGGTCGGTGCTCTCGGCTACACTGCTTCTGCTGCACATTAATGACCTGTTAAAACCCGGAACCTTTGGGTACGCAGACGACAGCACGGTTGCCGAGAGATACGTGTCCGTCGCACGGGCTACTGGGCCTGAGATCCGGTTTCTCCGGGAGGCCATGGTTGAGTGTTTGAACCTGTCTTTGGAGGCAGTCTCAGAATGGGGCGATGCCAATCTAGTCAGTTTCAATGCTGCTAGATAACAGATATAAGACCCAGTCGTGTCTTTGTTTTCTGCAAAAAAGAGCCTATTCTATCCGGCTCCATCTTTTCGTGGTGTAACCGTGCCGATAACGAACCGTCTTGACCTTCTTGGTGTTACGTTAACATCGACCCTCAATTTTGGTCCATTCATTGAGGCAAAGGCTCAGTTGGCTGCAAAAAAGTTGGGGATCCTTGCAAATGTGAGACGGTACTTCACGCCTGAACAACTGCTCAAATTGAATAAAGCGCAAGTTCGGACATACATGGAGTACTGCTCTCGCCTCTGGGACGGATCTGCCAAATATCAACTTGATGCACTTGAGTCATATTATTATGACAAACGGGACAAGAGGCTTATCGGCAACGTTGCGCTGGTCGTCTCAAAGCTTTGAACATCGACGCCAAGAGGCCCGTCTGTCGGTTCTTCATCAGTTACATTTCAGGGAGTGTGCGATGGAACTGCACAATTTGATTCCGTCTAGCCCTTTCCATCAACGGACGTACGGCAATGCGCCACCGGTACATGGTGGACATTACGGGCTATACGTACAAAGTATTTTGCGAATACTTTCATTGTACGCACAGCTAAAGAGTGGAATTACTTTGTTTCCTGATAGCTACAATCTTGGGGTCTTTAAGTCAAGAGTGAATAGGGTACTTCTAGGAAAGCGTGCTTCACCGTCTACCACATCATCACTTACCATCAGGTGAGATAGTGGTCAAACGCGAGCCTATCCATAAATAAAAAATAAAACCCTTTAAAAACAAAGCATTTCGGGTTTATAATCTTAATCTCTGTTACAGTACCTACTGTCAGGAGATTCCTATCTCTGGAGGTTCGTCCGCCGGCAATTCCAAAGCACTTACCTACTATTAAGGAGTTACAAAATAACATTGTCTGTAGCGCCATGTATGCCACCACATACGAACTAATTAGCTGACATCACACAAAATCCTGCACCGCGCAAGCAGAGTTTTCGGCGCGATTTAAATACAACAATTGACAACCACCGACGACGGGCAGTTGCCCGAACCAGACACAACACCCGTCTGGTCGGAGGGTCCTCCCTTTTTAATGGACGTTGCGGGAATTTACATCCTGTGTGGAACAGGGCATATACCTACAAAAAATCATACACAGGCATGAAGTCAAGTTTTTAAAATGAAGCGCACGTTTTAAGTTATAGCATTTATTTACATATTTGATTTATGAAACTTCAGAAGATATCTTCTTAAAACGTTAAGATAAAGTTAAACTCATAAATACAAGCACACAACACTCACTCAAACACACTCAACACAAGAATACAACACACACACACTTTTGTTTTTCCTATGTGTAGATTCTTTTACCGATTGTTATGTGAATGTGTGAACATTGTAGGCCTTCTAGATGCTTGTTAACTTTGTATCTCGGTTTTACTTTCTTTTGATTATATAATATGTAGTCTTTGTTTTTTAGTTTCTTACGACTTATCGTCGGGCCTACGTTGTCCCCTCATATCTAAGTACTAATGCTGTAACATGGAAATATTGTAAAACCAAACCATTTTTTAAAAGAGTAACCGTGGAGTTTCTTGCCGGTTCTTCTCCATGCGAAACGACAAACCCAAACAGTGCACCTTTTGTCGACGTTTTATAAGTGCTCACGTAGGCCTATGTGAAATAAAAAATTATGATTTTTATTTTGATTTTTGACAACACTCATTCTGTTTGTTATAATACGTTATTTTGCTTTAAGGTTACACTAGTCGAACATTCTTCCATACAAACGTAGCCTGGTGATTACCCCACTGGTGTACGTTCAAAATAAAAAATTATATCAAATTGTCTCATCATTATCTAGACCTGTATGGAAACAGAAACGTAAAAAAAATACATTATTTGAAAGTTTTGAGCGTCGAAAGTTACACATTTCAACACCAATTTTAACGCATCTTTGGGCGGAAATAAATACCATAAGAAGAAGGAAAATTGCAAAACGGCCTCTATACAGGGATGGATTAGTAATTTAACAATGCAGATAATTTTATTTTGAAAATATACATTCAGTAGTTTTTTCATGATAACTAGACTCCCAAAGGTCTGTTCATAAAATTTCGTGCGCTCGTTTTCGTCCAAAATCATCATCCATTTCGCTACAAATTTGCAAAGGTGCTAATTCATACGTGAAATAGCTTCTAACTGCATCAATTTCTTACGCATCACAGCATCAATTTCTTACGCACGTGTTGTTGGATTAGACAGCATGCATTTTAACCTTGCGCACAAAATAATTCGTGCCGTTGACTAGGGGAACCTTAAAGTGATATAATATTATGTTAAACGAAACCACTGTTGCTCATAATGTCTGGAATGTGAACTGCGTCCTGAAATACAGACTCAGCCTAGCTTATGCGCAGTTTCACCTCTTTTATTCTTGTGCATATTCTTAATAGCTTTAAAAAATAATTGTAATGTACAAATTGTACAATTTTATGGTGAAATAAATATTATTTATTATTATTTCCAAGGGACACTACATCAACTTGGTGGTATCAATGCCAGCACCTTGCAGCCAGTAAAGGAACTCGTTGTACTCATCATAGTTAGTTTCAACACAACGTTCTTCTATGTCTCCTAAGGTGTTCAGCAATGATGTTGTGAATACTGAGAGAGCTTCCACTTGATCGGCATTCTGAAACAAATAAATAACGAGTTAATAAAAATTATAATAATTATTATGAACTCACTAGCTTCTGCCAGCGGCTTCATGTGCGTGAAAAGTGTTTTATCATCCAAAGGGAACATTATACCGGGATAAAAAGTAGCTTATTCTTGACTAAAATCATCTATCTCTGTGCCAAATTTTAAGCAGATCCATTCAGCCATTCTGCCGTAATTGAGTAACACACATACATTAACCATTTATGTACTACTAATATTTTTATAGTTTAGCTTATGCATGTATTTATATTGTGTCGTTTTGTGACAGTTAAACACTTTTCTTTCTTTTCTTCTTTTTCTTCTCTTTCATCCGAACTTTAGCATTTACAATTTTATATAATACTAGTTGTTACCCGCGGCTCCACCCGCGTGCTATTACTTCTTCTGCCAATTTTATAAATTATAGCCTATGAGTTATTCTGATTTATAACCTATATTTCTTTTAAATTAAAAAAAAAATCTGTTCTGTAGTTTTTGCGTGAAAGTTTAACAAACATTCATCCATCCAAACTTTCACGTTTATCCCAGAATTTTAGGCGCTGCCATAATCATTAATTCGATTGCCGTAAAACTTGTCAACATATTGCTTGCGGTCGCACACCTCCGTCTGTAAATATATATGTTTTTTTTTTAATATTTTTTATAATTTCTCATGTATCGTAGACGTGCAATCACAATCATTTAAACATATATACACAAACACCCAAATCCGGAACAACTATCTGTGGGCCATAAAAAACTTTTTTTCTGTGCGAGCATCAATACCGCGACACGCAGCGCAACCTTGTCTATAATCTTCGCGACAATTATTTCTTCTGCGTCAACAGCGGCCGGCGACGCCGATGGTACCAGTAAGTTTCAAATAAGAATTATTTTTCTGGGAAACGCTATTATTTTAAAACGTATTTTACAATGAAAGCAATCTTTTTTTTTCAGAACAAAAGACTTTTGCAAGTAAACAAAGGCAGCAAAAAAAAAGAACACTCAATAGTTAGTGGTTACGTAGCAGATCTTATCCGTTACGATTGCGTAGGGGTGACGTCAGCTGCGGCTACGGCGTAGCAACTACGCTATATTTTGTTCAACAGTGTTATGAAAGGGCGCGGCTAAAGTAAACATTAATTTTTCCACTACACGGCTTGTGTAAATAAACAAGACGGCGTTCGTTTTGAGTAAATACTGGCACTCAGTAATACTTGACTGGAGATTTTCGTACCTTACGTGTGAACTGTTGTAGGAGGACTCTGGCTATAACGAGCTATTATTGGTCCTAAGTGTCTTCTAAGTTGCACTAAAAAATCTAGTAACATCACTGAGATAATATGTAACTTTTTACCCGATTACGGCGAAGCAAAAAGGAGGGTTATGTTTTTGACTGGTATGTGTATATGCATGTATGTAAGTATGTATGTATGTTCATCTGTTCCCTCATAACAGAACAGAACTAGCTTATTTCAAAAGCATCTTAGAGCATGGCTTGTCGAAGGTTGTTTTTATACTTTTGAGGAATTTATGAACTATAGGACAAATGGGAAAATTACATGACATGAAAAATAAATTTGTCATGTTTATTTTAATCGATTTAATGATTTGGTTCTCATGTTGACATCTATACAATTTGTTTTTATTTTTTCTTTTTTGACATTTGTAATTTGATTTATATAATTTATTTATAATGATTGATTTAGTATTTTTTTTTGACATTGGAATTTAATTGTATTTAAATTGAGTGAATTATAATTTATTAATGTAATTTAATTATTTTTCTTTGACATTTGTAATTTAAATTTTATTGTATTATAATTTTTGATCTAGTATTTTTTGACATTGGAGTTTAATTGTTTTGTTTAAATCGAGGAAATTAGAATAATTATTATGATCACAAAATTTGCATGCCGAATTTAGTAGGTGGAATATGAAGAACTATTGTGTGTGTATTATAAGATCTGTACAATACCATATTTCAGGCAAATAAATGAATCTATCTATCTATCTATAACTTATAAAAAACTTAACATAATTTGACAAATGAGGTGTTGTTGGTAGCGTCTTGTTTGTCCACTGGTTATAGACGTCACATTAAATTGAATATGGCTCCCTCTAGAGGGCACGAAATCAAGAACCAAAAAATTTTTTTCACCTTATCCCATCATGTGTGGTATCGTTGAACAGGGTTTTTAAAATAAAGGTTGGGTTTGGTACATCATATTTTTGTCAAGCGTTCCGTTTGTGTTTATATCCCGTCAAAGTCATGAAAACTATTTTTTTATCTCCGACTACGGCGTCGCAAAGTCCACTCTTGTAACGCGTTATCTAGATAAATGTAAAACAACAAAACCTAAACAGAAATAATGAGACGTGACTCTGCAAAAACCCCAAAATACTCTAAATTAAAAAAAATGGTGTACAATTAAGTATATATTCTGTAGCTGTTGCCCGCGACTTCGTCTACGTAGCAGTAGTACTTCGAATAGCCTAATTTTTATTTCGCGCAACAATTTTGTAGGTGTAAGTGCTGACTTATTTAAGAAATAATTGGTTCACCATACAAATTTTCGCCACCCCTTCAAGGATGACTTTCGGTATAAAAATGCCTGTGTTATCCTATATCCTTCCTAAGATAGCAAACAATCTCCATACCGCGTGTTACGCCGTCCTGAGTGCCAGCCGAGCGGAGCGTGGTCAGCAGCGGGCTAGTTTGCGTCGAGCGGGGCGTCGCGTGCAAGTTCAAACCAGTATGTGTTTTGCAGCGTTGATACGAGCGTTCTTGAAGGATGTCGTTTGAAGAAATAATTTCAGAAATACAAAATTAACCTGAAATATAGTTATTTTCGCATTCTTTATATAAGAACAGAATAATTAAAACAAGAGTTTGGAGTGTGATCTCCAAATTGTTTTCTTTGCTTCACAATGTTACAAGGACCGTGTCTTGACTCACAATAAAATTTCAGTCACAAATTTTCCCCTAAATACATATCAATAATATCTTTACGACGCAGACGCCATGATCGACACGAACGACAGCCACCACTAACGCTGAGCGTGCACTGAGGTCACATAAAGAACGCGCTTTCGACCGCTCTTCCCCGCCCCCGACGCTCGGGCAGAGCGGGCACTCTGGCCGTACACATAAACTATCCCGTGGAGCTACCATGTAACATAGACAAGTGGCATTCGATGTCAGCGAAGGCGATTGTCGAAATGTCAAAATTTAAGGGATTGAACTCATGATTTATCGATATCACTTGTCCTTAATAGTATTTTGACATTATTTTAATTTAAATTTCATTTAATTTTGGTTTAAGTTTAATCTCCTTTTTTTAAGATTATCTTAATTCCTAGTTTTAAACTTTACTTTTACTATAATATAGTAAAATTAAAGGTTAAAATTAAGACGAACAAACCTATTATGTTTGTTTCAAATTATTATTTTAATTTTTGTGACTTACTATGAAAGTGATGTGCATGCCGTAACTTGCTTACACAGGATCTTTTCTGAAAGTTATTTTCTGGTATGAATTCGTGAATGAGTCGTTGGTGTGCCTTATTCATTAACCCCCTTATTAATAAACACGGAATAAAGTTAAACCAGCAATAACAAAGGAATAACCATACATTTTCATAGGTTTATACTTGGTATAACTTTATTCTGTGTTTATTAATAAGGGGGTATGTGAATAGATAGGTAAATATCCGGTAAATATCCGACCACCTGCACCTTTCAGGATTTGAACGTGGTGAATGACAGAGTTGTCCGAGTAGCTACATAATGATCGGACAAATATGATCAATCAACACGAGTTAATCGACACGAAAGAAAAATAATACAATATTTTAAATACTAACAGTATAAGTAACAACAGCAGACACGGCCAGTCGGCGCAGCGCCATGAGCTCGCAGCGCCTAACTTGCGCGCGCGCATCCTCGAGCAACGCCTCCACGGTGCGCGCCTCCCCTGGCGCCACTCTGACGATGGTCGACAAGCCGATAGAACAGGCTCCTAACGAGTCGCATACTTCTACCCACACGAAAGTTCCACCTTCTGTGGAGTAATCGTTAAAATTAGTTATAATTATTACACTATTAAATTAACTATTTCGTCCGTCCGTTTTTTGCTTTATTAAATCAATAAAAATTTACAAAAATAACTCGCTTTAAAATTCAGGTTTAAGGTCTTAGGACGTCACTTCTAAAATAGTAACATTTATTTCACATTTTTTGTAAACGTGACGAAAGAAAAATCGTGAAAAGTGTCTTAGATTTAATTTTTTTAGTTATCATTCCTATTATAATACCCATTGTTCTTTAAATGTGTCTTTGGCATCAAAATAGAGAGTACAAAATAAAATGTAAAATTTAAAAAAAACCCATGCAATCCGCTCTTCTTCTGGGTAAGCTCACGCCATCGTCGATTCTGTCTGTGTCACCTCTGACCTAGACTAGAATCAAGAGCAAACTCATCTCAAATAAAAAACCCCAGATTTACTTCTTTAAACTACATAATTTATCTAGTCCATCGAAATTGTAAATGAATTGTATTGTATGTAAATTGAAACACGATATCTTTTGAAAATACCCCGATTCAAAGAGTAAAATGCGCATAACCTTTGAACGGCTGAACCGATTTTCCTAAAACATATTTAAGATCACTCACCCAAAAAAAAACAAAATCGGTTTATCCGTTTAGGAGCTATGATACCACAGATAGATACACAAACACATAGGTACTAGACACGACAAACTTATAACACCCCTCTTATGCCGTCGGGGTTTAAAAACAATCGTTTGCAAAACAAAAGACAGCGCACTTGATTTTAAAATGCTTAATCAGCATAAAATAAGTCGCATACAGGCAGATTGCTTATTTATATTTTATTTTACAACATCTTTTTATATTGTTCTTACAGATACTACTTAACTGGTGCTACTGCTATTCTACAACATAGACACTATGATGGCATCAAAATTAAAAAAGAACGACAGGTAAAAAGTTCGTAGCTGACTGAATACAGCAGCAGCAGATGACATGTCACTGCGACGCTACGGTTTCTATGTATTTCTATTAAATACCATCCACAGCTAGCCACACGTCACCCGACTACACGTCGCACGATCGCAGACGAAGTGTCACCCGACCGCAGATCAGTAGTGACCAGTAGGGAGTGCGTATAGTTGGTGCTTGTCTCACGGAACACTCAGAACCAATAGGAATACAGCTCTGCCGTCTGCAGTCGGGTCCGGAATCATGGCTGCCGTATGCGGTCGTCTGCCAATTCGTACCTTAATATATGAAGCAGTGTGTTTCAGTCAAGCTACAAAGCCCATACTTACTTATATAAGGCAACAGAGTCTCAATGGCCATGTGTTCAAGATACGACCCCAGCAGTAAGGTGTCGTTATTTTTCAGATCCACATAGAAGGAGTACCGCAGAGGTTTGCTAGTGTCCACTACCGCAACAGTGCTGATGCGAAACACTGTCTCCATTGCTGTACCGATGTCTGGCGTTACCTTGAATATAAAAATATAAAGTAAAAACAAAACAAACACCACACCAACTAAAAATCAGGCAACAAAACTCACCATGACGTGCTTACTCGAAGTATCCGGTCTATCGTTAAGCTGAAAAATTGCATCAGCGTACACTTCTCCTTCACTGGTACAGTTGTCCTCCTTCACACAATGGCACTCTACCACCACCCTGACTCGCCCAGCTCTGGCCGCCATATTGGCAGACACCGACTTCCAGATGGTCTCATTGGTGTAATCTGTCAGTTCGCTCAGAAAGTTTTCTTCGAGGGAATAAAAGTTTAACGGCTCCGATATACGTGTGCCGTGCTGTTGAGAGGTTCAATCGATCAGTTTGGAACAAATAAACAATTTTTTCTTTATACAGACATAGAAAGTACATTCATGCACGCCGTTTTCCCAAGAGAGTCCTTGGAAAAAAGGTGAGTTCATAACTATGAATGTTTGTTTACATTCGTAGCCTTGGTCTTTAAATATATGATAACATTTAGTCCCTTTTCCCAAATGAAACTTCGTGGAGGTCCCTCGACAACGTTGCTTTTAAATTGTTTTGTTAATTAATACCATTGTCAATACTACGAGTTATACGGACTATATTACAAAATTAAAGTTTGTTTTTATCTCAGTTTTATACATTGTGTATCTCATTGCAATTAATTGTCTGTAAAAATATCTTGACTCAAGTTTTGTCCACGTGGAAAGCGAACATTATCCAGTATTTCCGGGAAAAAAAGTAACCTTTGCACTAATTCGGACCTTGGTTTGCCTGCGTTCCAACCATCCAATCCGTTCAGCCGTTGAATCAAAATTGCGTATTAAACATAAAAATATATAATTTTGTAGCCTTAAGATATGACTTCATAAACCATGTCTTTTGTTTCTATTGTGTGCCTTCCAAATGCTCATTTCACAACAGAAACTAGTGTAAATACACACAAATATTGTAATAAAAATGTAAATGAACAATAATGAACATACATTAAATATAGTTAGGTGTTTTCCACCTTCAACCACTTTCCACAAAGACCGTTCGGCACGTAAACGAAATAAACACGAAAAAGGCCGACCGCGACGTACTCATAACACGCGAAGTGGCGCCTACTTAACACCAGACCCATGCCTCGCTAATAAAAACAATATCCACCTAATTACAGTAATTTCTAGATTGGTTTTATAATACTTTGTTATGTACAATATTGACGAATCACTAGATTTGTTCGTTAAGGTTAGTGACTATTATGTTAAGCCACTAGTTGAGTAGATATTTGGAATGGGGTCAAAAAATTATGTTTTGTACCTAAGTAGTAGTAATTAGTGGTGATTAACCTTTTTCAGTCCACGGACTCTTAGGAAATCAAGCACAATTACAAGCACCCACTTACTAAAAAACTCCAGTAAATTTCGGACCATTTAATTCAGCACAACAAATAAAATAAAACTTGTTCCTTAAAAAATATTAGTGATATTTGGGTTGATGTTACTACTAAGTTGTAATCTCAAATCGGATTCCACTTGAAATCAGTTTCTTTATTTATTTTTAATATAAACGAGAGCAGTGAATGCCTTTTCACAGAGATATGTGGTTGAGAAAATTGCTAAAAAAATGATGAAAATTGGTCTTCTGGCTTTAGCTTATATAATATTTTTTTACATTCACCCAAAGTATTATCACTTAAAGAGTATTCTATGAAATTACGTTTCAACGCTGAATCACAGGCTATTTCTATTAATTGGTTTTCCTATCTATTAATTGCTATTTCTATTAATTGGTTTTGGTATCACATAAAGAGTATTCTATGAAATTACGTTTCAACGCTGAATCACAGGCTATTTCTATTAATTGGTTTTCCTATCTATTAATTGCTATTTCCATTAATTGGTTTTGCTATCACATAAAGAGTATTCTATGAATGACGTTTCAACGCTGAATCACAGGCTATTTCTATTAATTGTTTTTTCTGTGTGTGTAGTAAGCGTGGTGACATTAATTTATTATTATTAAATGGTCCAAAGATAAGACTGCGTACCCCCATAAATATACTCGTGGACCCTCAGTTCTCCGCGGTCCACAGGTTAAAAACACTGACATATATACTATGAAGAAGAAGAATAAGAATTACCGGTGCTAGATTACAAAAGAGAAGTGTTTAGACAAAATATATTTTTTTCGTTATTTATCATTTTAAATAAATAAGTTAAAATCGTCGTTAAACAGGGTTTTAGCTGATTTATTTAATAAAACGCTTTAACTTTTTATTAATATGCTCGATAAATCTTAATGTGATTTTAACTAATATTATAAAGAGAGAACCCAAATTTTGTGAGTTTGTTCAGATGTGTAGGTTAATCTCTGGAACCACTGCATCTATTTGAAAAATCTTTCACCATTCGAAAGGTACTTTATTCCAGACGGCAATCTATACCAATCTATACCAATATTATAAAGAGGAAATATTTTTTTGTTTGTTTGTACCGAATAGGCTCCAAAACTACTGGACCGATTTCAAAAATTCTTTCACCATTGGGAAGCTATTCTATCCCCGGGTGACATAGGCTACTTTTTATCCCTGTATTCCCACGGGAACGGGAACTACGCGGGTGAAACCGCGAGGCGTCCTCTAGTAGACTATAAATTATTATGACCCACGCAAAGCCGGGGCAGGCCACTATTCATCCTATAAATTAACGTTGTAGTTTCGTAATTAAAATGTCACAGATAAAGGATAAAGGATGCTTACCTTGTTATCATCGCAGATGTCAAAGGAAGAGGAGAACTCTGACACTAAACAGTGCTGGCTCCTAAAGTACCAAATAATGGAGCAACCCGGTACCACGTCGCTTATGTTGGCTTTGAATGAGGCCACACTGCCTTCGTTCAGGATTCGGGACATTTGAATCATCTGAAAACGTGCGTCAGGCACTAGGTATAGTTGTCGGCAGGTAACTTGGCAAGAGTCGTTAGATGCGTACAAGTAGTTTTTAGGTCTCTTTGGTTACCAAGCGGAACGTGGCACCGTTCCGAGCGCGCAATTGGTTGGTTAGTTGACACAAGGTTCGTCTGACCAATCGCGTCGTGTCTACTTTCCGTTCGTTCTATATGGTGTACGGTAAGTTCGCGCACTATGCGCAACTTAACCCCAAAACCTTGCCTAGTTACATGCCGGTGACTGTACTAGTTGTCTGGCATTTTGCTGAAATTGACCTATTTGGGGCAGCTGTGGAGCACACAATGATACCGACTTAATTTATTTATTTATTTATTTAAACTTCATGTACAATGGTGATACATAGGCGGACTTAATGCAGCAAGGCATTCTCTACCAGTCAACCTTTGGGTTAAAAAGGACAAACAGGTGGTAGGAGTACAAAATAAAAATGAACAATAATTAAAGTCGGATATTAATAAACTATCTAACAAATAAAATACATAAATAATTTCTAAAACAATAGACTAATAAATATTATAATAAATATCATATTCTAAATGAAACAGAAATTAAACATAATAACTAAGACGAAGACCGAGCTATGTAAGAGAGGACAAGTAATAGTTCCGGATTCTACGCTTAAATGAAAATTTACTCTCAGTTTTTTTTATGTCAAGGGGAAGGACGTTCCAGAGTTTTATAGTAGAGACAGCGTAAGAATTAGATATAAACCCAGTGCGGTGAGAAGGAATTTGGAGAAGTAAGTTTTTGGAAGCTCGAAGGTTAAGATCGTGAGAACTGCCCAACACTTTAAAATATTGTTTTAAATAATCAGGAGTACAAGGATCGTTCATGATGTTGAAGAGCATGCAGAGGGATCTTAGGGATCTCCTCTGACGGATAGGCAGCCATTTAAGCTGAGAACGGAAGGTAGAAATGTGATCATATTTACGAAGCCCGAAACTAAAGCGAATACAGTTGTTAAGAAGTCGATCCATTTTGTTAAGAAGTTCTTGGGATAGATCAGAATAACAAACATCAGCATAGTCGATTATAGGCAATACGAGAGCTTGAACCAAGGTGGTTTTGGTGCTGGACGGAAGAAAATGTTTGAATCTATAGAGAGACCGCAGTGAGAAAGTGACTCTCTGGCTAATCTGAGCGACCTGCTTATTCCAGCTTAATCTGTCATCAATATATAGGCCCAAGTCTTTAACGTGAGGCGAGAGAGGGATAACAGTATTGCCGAACTTAAGCGGCATTAGAAGACTAGTGTCCAAGGTTCGTAGATAATACGAACTACCAATAAGGATAGCCTGACATTTACTGACATTGACAGTAACGCCAAATCTGCTAGACCAGTCAGCGATTGCTTGAAGATCAGCATTCAACAGCGAGATGCAGTCATCCAGATTGAGTATGTCAGCTTGCGCGTAGAGCTGCAGGTCGTCAGCATACAGATGGTAGGAGCATTTGAGAATAGTAGTGATAGAGTTAATAAATAAAGAAAATAAGAGTGGAGAGAGTATACCGCCTTGTGGGACGCCTGTTTCTAGCGCGCACCAATCAGAGAATTTCTGATCAGCACGTACCGCCTGCTGGCGACCACGAAGATATGATGAAAACCAAGCCCGTGCCAACGAAGAAACCCCAATTTGAGACAGGATGGCCAGGAGAATGTCGTGATCGACGGTATTAAATGCATTGGAGAAATCTATTAAAACCAACACCGTCAACCTCGAACTCTCCAAGCCGTTCCTGACGTCTTCAGTAACTTTAAGCAAGGCTGTGGCTGTACTATGGCCGGGCCGAAAACCAGATTGGAAAGGGGACAATAGGTTATTCCGGGACACGAAGGAGGATATTTGGTTCAGAGCAACTGCTTCCAGGATCTTAGATAGGAAAGGGAGAATGGAGATTGGTCTGTAGTGATTAATTCAACCTTTTTTAACAGTTGTACCTTTCTACATTGTGTGTTGCATTTCCTGTGCCAAAATGTTTTCTTACTTTATCTTGTTTCTCCCAGTGTGGTGTTGTCAGCAACAAAATGATCTCATTACAGTATTGTTGGTTTTAGAGTAGAAAGATCTCTGAAATTGATTCATCGTATTTCTGCCTTTGACTATGATACAGTAGTCACAGCGAATCTTTGTGTTTCTGAAGTTAGGTTCTGCGAACCATTGCACAAGAAACAGTTTTGTCATCGAGTATACTGCATACGGTAAGCGAGATAGGACGATGCGACAAATGTAAGCGAGTGAAAGAGGCAGTTATACAATGCTATCTTCTACTTCAACAATCAATCTGCCTAGCCTTTTCTCAACTAAATTGGGGTCGGGTGCCAGTCTTACCGGATTTAGCTGAGTATCAGTGTTTTACATGGAGCGACTGCGTATCTGACCTCCACAAACCATCAACTGGGTAACACTGGTACCCCTTGGCAAGACTGGTGTCAGATCTCAAGCTTCTGACCCGTAAAGACTGTCAAAGATCTTCAAATGACAGCCAGGACCAACGGCTTAACGTGCTTTTCGAGGCACGGAGGAATCTCGGTATGTTGAAATGGTCACCCATCCACGGACCGACCTCGTCAATCTATGCTTAACCTTGATGATCGACCAGTGCAGCTGTTATTATTTAGCCACAACCTCCTCCGGTATCTTGGTATCGTCTACTTCAACATTGGAACAAAAATAGGAACGCAGGGTCTTGCAGCCAACTTCAGAGACACAAAGATCTGATGTGACTACTGCAATTGGGGTCAGCGCAACCATTTTCATTATCCCTTTCTGATCTCCATGGTCGATTTAATATATGACAAAAAATACAAAGTTTAGACCAACAGAAGTTTGAAGTTTTTACCTCTAGAATTTCGTATGTATAGGCGAATATCCACTTACATTTATAACAGGAAGGCTGGGTTTCGAAGCAGTGGCTCGAACTATGGCCTGATCGGTAACATCCTGACCCATCACAGTCACCGTCAACGTAATTAGGTAACTGTGCCAAAATAATTATGTTCAAAAAGATTTATTTACACTGTAATTCCGTCAAAAATATAATTTATTAAAATATGATAGAAAAGCTCTATCTGTAGAGCTCACAATGTCGCCAATGGCTCCAACGTGTCATTCTTTCAGTGAAGGCGTTGATCGAGATTCGTAAATAACTTCATTGAAAGCGATTGATTACGAGAAATTTTGATAGCGTTTGATATTCCCATGGTTTTTTGTCATTTTTCCAATCGCTATCGCTTTCAATGACAGAATGTTACTTGTCTAGGGCTTCTGGGAAAAGAAAAATCGGCTTGACCTCAAACTGAAGTCGAAAAATGCGGTACTCGATTTTTGTCCGACACTGAGTCACTACTGTGGGAATATCGAAACACTAAACTTAAAATACTTAAAATGTAATTTCCTGAAATATGATAGAAAGCTCTATCTGTAGATCTCACAATTCCCCCAATGGCCCTAATGTGTCATTCTTTCAGTGAAGGCGTTAATCGAGATTCGTAAATGTAAGGGGTTGATTACGAGAAATTTCGATAGCGTTTTACATTCCAATACATTTTTCCAATCGCTTTCGCTTTCAATGACAGAATGTCACTTGTCTAGGGCCTCTGGGAAAAGAAAAATCGGCTTGACCTCGAACTAAAGTCGAAAAATGCGAAATTCGATTTTTGTCCGACACTGAGTCATTACTGTGGGAATATCGAAATACTAAACAATATGAATAGTCCAATCCATATAATGATGAATGTCCAAAAATATTTCAATTTACGTGAGTAATGTCACTCGGTTTTTTTTTATATTAGGCTTTACGGCTAGAAAGCTCATCGTCACAAAAATAAAAAGTATGTAAAAGAAGTAAAATAAAGAATAATTATTTGCCAAAGAAAATAATATGATGAAAATTGTCTAATAAAAATATTTTCTTATTATATTTTTTACTTACTTTTTTAAACTTTAAGACCCAAATTATCTCAAAACAAAAACCAAAGGACATTCTTCATTATTGCAGTGGACCCTTTATATTATCACGATATTTTTTTTTCAAAACTTGAACCTTGTAGATTTCATGAAACTATTAATTTTAAATAGTGGTATACAAACGTGTTATAAAATAATTTTACCAGTGTGTAGTATACCATTAAGTTGACCGTATATATACTATGCAATGGACCCTGAGCAATGAGCACTTAGTATATCTAAACTTTAGACTAGCTAGACTATTAGGTGAATTAAAAAAAGCAATTACTTAACAAATTAGGCAATAACTTACTCGCCCTCGTGAGACAGTCCCCAAGGGAAAGACAAGGTTCCTTCGTCATCGGTCTCGTAGTATCTATCGACTGGCTCGCCACCGAATGTACATTCCCAGGCTATCTACAAATTAAAGTATTTTGTTTACTAATATGCGTCTGCTTCAGGTGCAGTCCTAATCCGACGCGATCATCGGGCAAACACGCGACCGTCGCAATCATTTGTATGGCGAAATTGAAAAGCGCCCTCTGTTAGCCGAAATTGAAAAGTGCCCTCTAATACAACGTGATGATCGTTTCCGTTTACTATACGGACCTTGTGGAAACTAGAACAAATTTCCGTGTTCAAGCGCTTTTGCCATACCTATTATTGGAATCAAATATAACAGCTCACAATGTTAGGACCCATTAATATTAATGCTAATTTTTATCCGTGGTGCTAGGCAACTGGGCTTATCCCAGTTGTAAACGACCCTTTGTGCCTATTGGTCTTGTTTGTTCTGTCTCCTGCTTGATATGGAGGGAAGTGGAAATTTGTATTTTTCTTACTCCTCCATTTTCTTTTCTGATTAATTTCGTTGCGGGATCCAAGACAGTTAAATTCATTCTCCGGGACTTCGTCGAGCTTCATTGCCTCGGCGCTTTTCTGGTGGTCGCCACTGTTGATTCTGGCTTTCCGGAGTTGCAGTGGTTTGGGAATAGTGCGGTGGGATAGTACCAAAAAAAAAAAAAAAACGTGATGATCGCGTTGTATTAGGAGTGGACAGCGTCTCATTTGTAAAGAAAGAAAAAAAAGAGTGAATTAATTAGTAACAAAATTATCTGATAAATATAAAGAAGGATAGTAAAAGTTCATTGTTTAAAGTTGATCTAATTTTAATAATAAAGTCAATAAATATGTTATATTGTCCGACCGAAAGTTCGTTTTAAGTCGAGTTTTGGCAAAAAAACGAGTTTCGATTTAGTTACGATTTCGGCGGCAAACGAGCCGAAACTACGACTGAAACCGAAACTGCATTCGGGAGATCTCGTGCTGTGATCGGTCATGTTCGGCGCGTTAAATTCCATCCAAGCGAGTAGCGACAAAGACATTTTGCCACTTCCACGTGCCTGATCATGTCGTGACTGGCTTGTGTTTGCAGTTAGTATTTTTTTAAGATAAAAATATAAAGACTGACTGATTATAATAACGTTTTCTTGATTTTTCCCTCAAAAAATGATGCTTGTAAGGATGTCTCGGCCGAAACTGAGACTGTTGCCAAAATTCGGTTTCGGTTTCGGTTTCGGTCGTATAAACTAGTTTCGGTCAGACACTGATATGTTACTTATATTGAAGTATTTTTAAAAACAGATTTGCAATTGGCTTTTAAACTTTTGTTGTGAGACAACAATCCATAATGTCTGTGTCTGTGTCAAACATTTTTCAACCGCCAAACTAAACTTGTAAAACAAGTAATGTTATTTTTTTATATCAAGCTTTTATGTTAATAATAGTAGTATTGTCACGAAAAAAAAACGAGTGTGCAAACATTTTCATCTCAATTAAACACCGGAAAGTGATCAAAATTAAAAAAAAGAAAGAAAGAAAATAGGAAGATAATAAACAATTTGAACTCACTATCATACCCCTGTGCAAGTAGTCCAGTTTGTTGATATTAGTGTACAGTTTAAAGGGGGTCTTTAAAGATACCGCCAACAGCTCGACGTTGAAGTTTACACTCAGAGGTCTATGTAGCACACGGAATGGCAGACTATTCTGGAGATAGATCACACGATATAGATGAACAAAACGTTTTGAATACTTTTATTACGCGTACAGCTAAGGAGCAGAATTCCCTGCTGGAGTCTGTTTTTCCTGATAAATACAACCTAGGTGTATTAAGTCAAGAGTGAATAGGTTGCTTCTAGGCAAGTGAGCTTCACCGTCGACCACAAATTATCACTTACTACCAGTTGAGATAATAGTCAAACGCGAGACTACTGTCAATGAAAAAAAAGATTCACTAGTATTTGGACTAATGGCACATTGTCGCAGAGTCAGAATCATACTAAAATTTTACATAGTCGATTGACCTTCACCTAATCTAAGAAAGAAATTAAAGAAAGAAAGAAAAGAAAGAAAAGAAAGAAAAGAAAGAAAAGAAAGAAAAGAAAGAAAAGAAAGAAAAGAAAGAAAAGAAAGAAAAGAAAGAAAAGAAAGAAAAGAAAGAAAAGAAAGAAAAGGTAGAAAAGAAGGAAAAGAAAGAAAAGAAAGAAAAGAAAGAAAAGAAAGAAAAGAAAGAAAAGAAAGAAAAGAAAGAAAAGAAAGAAAGTTAAGAAAGAAAGAAAGAAAGAAAGAAAAGTAAGAAAGGAAAGGAAAGAAAAGAAAGACAAGAAAAAAGAAAGAAAAGAAAAGAAAGAAAAGAAAAAAAGAAAAATAAGAAAAATTAAGCTATGTAAATATTTAGATTAACACTTCGACTCTGCGTCATTGGACTTTAATCCTAAGTTAGCAGGTTGTGGGACAATTCTCTGCATACTTGTTGATTAACATTTCATGCAGTTTACAAAATCGGAAAAAACTAAATAAAAATAAATTAAAAAGGAATGTATCGAAAATCTTCTTTTCCATTATGATTATGAGGCCTAGATTAGAGATAGTATTTTATTGAAAGTCAAAGGGTTTATTTTATAAATTTTATTCTACCAACAATACCACCTTACCTGTGTTATATAATCCCCGGTGGAATACTTATACACCTCACAAAGCACGTCATAAGACTGCCCGGGAGTTAGAGTGTTGGCTCGAATCATCAGCCGGGACCCTTTCACGTCTGACACGGCTACATTGTCTTCGCCGCTGGTCACAGTCCATACGAACTAAAGAGGACGAAGGAAAATTTGTTATTAGTACATTAGTCTCCCGCAAATAACTATGTGGCATACCGTATTATTATTTTTCCGTTTTTGAGTTTTTAGTTGATAAGTGTTATTTTTGCAAGAAAAAATAAATATGATAACTGCAGCGGCCAGGAAGAGAGGCATTGATGATCGAACTTGTAACAAACATACGTAAGCCCATCAATTCCTATAGTTGTGGCCAAGGCTTGTATACTACATTACTTGAACGTGGAAATTAAAACTTAGTAGTACCTAGAACTCATTTTGTCAAATACAATTACTTTCAAAATCAATGACGAATTTTTACCGTGTTAATACTTCTTTTTTTTTATTAAACTGCTTTTAATTTTTCAAGCCAGTTCGATATTTAAATAAAACCTTTGATAAGTTACCTCCTTGGTAGCCATGTTTCGGAGTAAAAGATCGTTCCATTTCTAAATTACACGACCGATATAAGGTTATTATGTAATTTATTTGGCCGCTAAACCACGACAGATATTGGTTTTCAATTTTTCTTAACAAAATATCGGCCGCTACTCGCATGTATTTGGCCTACTGGTCAATTCACAATTTAGCAATTCTGATTTATCTCGTGGAAGGTTTTCAAAATTCAAAGTATTTTTGGTGATACAGTAGATCTTATATTTAGGTTATGGTAACCCAAAAAACTATACATTACGGAATACTATATACTATTAAACAATATAAGAATTTAAAATCGATATTTCATACGAATTATCAAATATTTCAATATTAAGAATACAATTAATCCATTGAGCGTCAAATTAGAAGACACCATAAGACGTTCCATGTAGTTGGTACCTCTGCGAGGAATGTGGCCAAAATATGTTGTGTTAGGTTGAGGACATTGCCCCCTGGTGGGTTCCCGCATTGTCGAGGCGGGGTCGCAGGGGAAGACGAGTGTCGGTATAGCGTTAGCCACTCTCCCTATCCCTTGCGGCTGTAAAGTGGTAGGTGGCGGGGCCACTGTCCTGAACGGATCAGGAGGGTACAGGGGGACCAAGGGTTCCATACACGGGGTCGTCTGGCGCCCATGTGCTGGTTTGGTCCCTGAGGTAGTCACGGCGTACAGTGTGTTCTGGTGCGCCGGTGATGAGGGGTAAACCCCAGAGGAGGGTCCGGAGACGGACAGCCGCGGCGGGTTCGCGAATGTAAGCTAACGCTTTCCCGTGTTCCCGCCATAAGCAGCACAGGAAGACACCGTGGAGTTATAGTGGGTTAGAGTCCCACATAACTGCGCTATCTTCCCGTGGTAGCGCAATATGCATGAGCATGTCTCCACGCTACAAAAAAAAAAGGCTGAGGACATTTGTTGAGCTTCTCTAGTTGGAGTCAATTTTCCGGCGGGCTATCCAGTGTCCATGGTACAGTTTCATACACTTCTTTATCTAAACTCAACAAATGTCAAAAACTCCATTAATATTTTCGTAAATATGGCAACATTGCACCGCAAGGATGAATTGATGGATCGTAGCAGGTGGCGTTCTGTAGTTTCTGCCTACCCCCATGGGAAAAAGGCGTTAGTTTATGTATATATGTATACATGCACCGCAAGCACTATTAAGCTCCACAGTATTTTTTAATATCACGTGGAAATATCTGTCATTAAGTAGATACTAGTAACTAATTATAGTTTTTGTGTAAAACTGACCAGTGAGCCAAGTGTACTGCTAACTTCACACTGGTAGAGTTTTAATTGGCTACCGTAACTAATAAAGTAACAGTTCACTATTTCAAAGTTTTGTGTAGCAGCTGCATTTACTTTTGCGAACTGGTCCAATTCAACGTAACAACAACTGAATTTAATTTAATTAATACAAGAATTCATAACCGCCCCGAGGTTAACGGCTACATAAATAAAGTTATGAATATCTCGTCTAAGAAAATTAACTATAGTGGAAATTAAAACTAAATTGATTTATTGACATGGGTTAGATAACTTGGATATGCTTTTATTAACTTTTTAGTTATTTATTTAAGGGTAGGCATGTGAAGGGATTTTTTATTGCATCCAATGAAACCATAGGATAGACGACGACGGCGCAAAAGGGAGGCACTTGATAGGTTTCAGTTAAAACTGTGGTGTCACTCACCCGGGACGGTAAATGGTGCAAGTACTTACCTACTGCGTTATAAAGGCTAATCGATACTGAGGGCATTACAAGTGCATTAAGTGTGTTTACGCGCAAAATTGATGGGGTACTCTATATCTTTAAATAGTTTTTACTCATCCCTATGTGAATATTAATGTGCGCACAGAATAGTGCCTAGCTTGGGTGCTACGAGCTAAACCATTTCATCAAAATGTGCGTGTTTTGCTGCTGTTGCTGTTATTATTTTGTTATTTGGCCCAAAGTAGGGCCGTTATTTGACATGGCTATGAGGACAGCCGTTTGATTTTGCCATCATGTTGGAAGGATTTGTGAGCTAGACTGTGCGTTACCGAGTGCTAGATGGCTTATAGGGTGCACCGGGCATTCGGAATCGCAGTAAGATTAAAATTAATGCTAATGCAATTGGGATTACTCCTTTAATGCACCCCTTTCCATCGACTCAAGAAGAAGAAGAACCTGCAGTTGCTTCTCTGTGTGCGAGCCAGATAGGTTCTAGAAAAGCTTTGATACAACAAGTTTTGAAACTCAAACATTTTTCTAGGTTAAGCTGCTCTTTCTATTACGCAAGTTATAAATATACAATGTATGACCAGTTGCAGCTAAAAAGTTATATAACAGAATTTCAACATATCAATAAAAAATAAATCAAAAGCAATACTAACATAATAATCATGCGTCCTGTAACAAGATATAACTTCAGCCTCCAGTATAAAGTCTATATCCGCATATGCTAGCTGTCCACCAATCAGGACAATGGAAAACATATCTGACTGGCCCTCGATGAGCAGTTTCGGGTCTCCCTTGATATTGTCGATCTGGAACGATTTCTGTGTACCTTCGTCATCGTTGTAGGTCTTAGCTGTGACGTTGAAAATGTATTTTACTCCAGTTAGTAGCTGGAAGAGAAATGATATGTCGTACATTGGATTCTATTAGAAAAGAGAATCGTATATCAATAATGTTTAGAAGCTACTGAGCTCATAACACGAAATCAGTAGACGTTATTGGTTTCGTAGTCCTATGTGGTTTGGTTCGGTATAAAGGCGCTAGTTCCATTGCTACCCACGGCTGTGCCATGCATGTGTACATCGCTCAAATATCAGCAGTATCATCCACTGTGACCCAAGGCCAGGCAACGGATGCGTGGCTGGCAATCAAATGAACGTCGACGACAAAAACGTGTGTAAACTCTCGGTGGACAATGGTCTCGATTATGGATGGCTGTGAATCAATATAATAGCAACAGTTAAAATTTCTAAAATAACATTTATAAAGGCACAGTTCAATTCTATAATTCAAAAGGTTGTCAATACCTTATGTTGTATATAAAAGGCAAAATTCCATATGTTAAATTCCTATAAAACATATGGCATTGTGCTTTTATACCCGATTTTTTTTTCATCAATTTTGACTTATGATATATTTTTTTCAGCAATTTTGTTTCATAACCATCCATAAAAAACTTAAGCGATTGACCACACCGTATATTCCAAGTATAAGATGATGGTTCACTTAGGCGTTTTTTTTTTCTAACAAAAAAAAAACAAGTTTTACTTCAGAATTTTCAATAATGAAGACGTTAGGTTCCACCTGGAACCCATTCAGCTTTAGTTCCAGCTCCCTCACGGCGTTCCAGAGGACGATAGTGTCACGCTGTGTGGGCGCCACCAGCGGGTCCCAGCGCACGACCCAGTGGAACTCCACGGGGATACCAGCTTCGTGCTGCAAACTGTGGGGGTAGAAACATTCGATCTTGTGAGGATGACAATCCTTCATACAGAATATTCATCCTGCGTTCCCTGAGTCTCTAGACAAGTGGCATTCGATGTTAGCGAAGGAGATGGACAAAATGTAATGAATTGAACAGGTGATATTTCGACAACGCTTGTCAATCCCATACAATTTTACCTTATTGACACTCACAATCGCCACGCTTCTAATGATAGAATAACGTTAAAGAAACTGATGTAGGCTAAGCTCGTAGCATATTTTTGGGCTGACACAATCTGGGTATCCATATAGTGAAAAGTAAAGTTTGCGGCGGTATGCTTAATTGTGTCTGTCTCTGAATATCTGCAAATGGCTATCTTTACTGATTTTGATTATTGTTCCTTTAATGCACTCAAAATGTAGTAAGCAACTACATTTGTAGAAAGTCAAACGCACAGTGTTGCAAAACCGATATTTTTATACAAATCTTGTCTTCAAGTGAAAATCCTATAAAGAGGCACAACCAAAATCATTCACTCTTCTTATATTATTGTCTTTACCGAGAATTCTCCATAAACTGATTCTTTAGCACTATATTTACCACGTATCCACTTGCTAAGATTGTATTTATAAAGGAAAAGGAGGTAAACATCAACAAAGACTATATTCCAATCACAGAAAGTAATAAGATGAGCTTATTATATACTGTATTTGTCAGTAATTACTGGCTAATAACGCGCTGTCACGCCACCCGTCGCCGACATCATTTAGGGTAAGATTCCTACTATTACGTTCTTATATTTTTTCTATAGGCAAGACGTGAATGATGCGTGAATGTCGTTAATGTTCTTAAAGGATTGAAGGTTTTTTAGAAGCTTTTATTTAACCTATCCTAAAACTAAACTAAAACTTGCAAGTTAATTTTGATCCAGTTCCCGGTATTAGATTGAAATGAAATTTTGCACATACTTTTGTTTCTCGTGACAATGCATTTTTACATGCTTAAATGAAATATGGCGGATGGCCTAAGATGGCGGACTAGTTATTGTTTGTATATTGTTATATGATATAGGTATCAAATGAAAGGTTTTGTTGAGAAGAATAAGAAATATTTTACTAATATTTCTCTGTACATCTAGCACTTTGTCATTTCTGTACGCCATGCCGTGGGTATGGTTTTCATACTTGGGTGGGCCATGACCAATCATCTTCACTTTTTCGCAATCGTTTTCGATGATTGAAAGACACTCTGTCCAAAGCCAGTGTCAGTGGTCCTCAACTTATAAGCGAGTTTTGAAACAGACAGACCTATGTACAGAACTACAGCTAATAATCATCAACATCATCAGCCTATTAATGTTCCCACTGCTGGGACACATGCGTCCTCTGTCATGTGAGAGAGGTAAGAGACCATAATGCATCACGCGGGCCCAGTGCGGGTTGGCGGATACCCCATGTCTTTGAAATCATTGGTTCTGGGATATGCCGGTTTCCTCACGATGTTTTCCTTCACCGTTTTTAGACAAGCTAATAATATGTTAGGAAAATATTACTCACGTGATGATAGTAGTGTCCGGTTTATCTATGACAGCGTCTTTGTCTTTGGGGCAGACGAAGGGAGGTGCCAATATTCGGAATTTTGGCGGTTGTGCTACCTAAGTATTAGAAAATATAGGTGAATAAAATATTAATGTCTGGATTTGTTATCTCTAAATACACAAACACCATCAGTTAAATATTTGTTGAAGCTCCGATTCTGCCCATCCCTTGGGAATAAGGCGTGCCTATATGTTTATACGCTACAAGTCAGGCATAAATCCCCCGAAGGCCAATTTGGCATGAATTGTATAATTGTGCATACAACATGCCTACATAATAATACGTAATAATAGTAACCTACTTGTTTCTCTGTAGTAAAAGTTCATTCTATAACGTATAATTACTACGAACTTCTAAGACTTTATATTTCTATGAGAAGTGGTCACGCAATCCTATGCCCAATGGGCCATTAGTAATCGTAGATAAGTACTCTCTGCTACGCCGCGCATTTATATGGAATCTTGTACGTACGTACGAACGGCGTAGCAATCCGCTACGAAGCGTAGCAAAGCTCGTAGACCGTCTACGCGTTGACGTTCAATAAAGTTTGACCACGAGGAAACACAATTCCTCGTGGTCAAACCAGTTGGACTAAAAAGTTTGACTACGAGGAAGAAGCGCTTTATAGATGCCGGGTAGATTACAAACTGTATTAGTATTGCGTGTTAACATAAAGTAGTAACATAAGATTACGATTGTAATGTTTGAAGGGGTAACCAGAGTGTTATAAAATGCCTACATTTCGCATGTTGTTGTTTTAAAAACATATCATGACAAATATATACTCAAACCCAATGTAAAAGGGGACGAGTGTATTGCTGTTTCCCTTTGGAAAATTCCTTACAGTGAAATTTAATAATACTTAATTCGCTCTGGGGACTGTACGCAAGCCGGCAGCCAAAATTATTTATTTTATTGTACACTTAAATAATTACAGGACAAAACATTTATAAAGATAAGTGTACAATGGGCGGTCTTATCGCACAGGGCAATCTCTTACAGACAACCTTTGGATGGACTGAACGAGAGAAGATAGACATAGGACTGTCAGTGTACAAAAACTATACTAATTAATATTACATAAAATACATACATACAAATAAAATAATACACTAATAAATATCAAATATAGAACAGAGAGAGGAGAAGAATAGTTACAGAGAAAGGAAATGCTCCTTCACCATTTTTTTAAATGAAGGTAATGTTTGCGCACGCCTTACCTCAATAGGTAATGCATTCCACAAACGAAGTGCTTGAACCGTGAAAGATTTGTCGAAGAAGGATGTGGAATGCATACGAATGCTTAATTTCAGGTTTTCCGATGATCTCAAGGACCGAGAATGTGTAAATTATGTATTGAGTAGATTTTGATCTACACTGGTTTTTCAAGTTTTTAGTTACGTCATTACAGCACAAACTGCGTCTGCTCATGTAGGTATATGAATAACTTTCTCCAAGGAATTCAGAGTCAAATAAAAAAAAAAAGATATTCCACGTAAAGTTGGCTTCAGCTGATCAAAAGTATGGAAGATACATTTTGTTTGTTGAGAATATTGTAGTAAGTTGTTTACATACATGGGCAGATACAGTTTTTAAAATATGGTCGCACATTTTCGTTACACCCTATAGATCCAAACAAAGCCGTAAGTTCGCCATGTATTTAATTATTAAATCAGAAATCGATAAACTTTTTCTTAACACGTATTGTATAATGGAATAAAATCAAGCACCACCACAATTATTGATTAAATTACTTGTATTATTATAAATTGGACACAAGCACGATAACTGAGCGTGAATCATTGCTTTTTAAACCGATTTCTCAAAATGGAGGATAATCTATGTTCGACTGTATGTGTTTTTTAGGTATGTCCACCGATTCCTGCGTCGATTGTGGTCCAATTTTGATATTATTTTTGTGTTTGAAAGTTTTTCGAGGTGGTCCCATGTAAATTTGGTGAAGATCTGTTGAAGAACTTTGGAAAACTCTTCAATAAATTACGGCAAATCTCTCAGGATTACTGAAATCGCAAGTCTGTTTATTTTACATTACTACAGCACTTACCCACTAGACTTTTACATAAAAATACAACCGACTTCAATTCCCGCACGGAACAAATATTTGTATGACCTACCTACACCTAAAGTTGTTCCGGCTCTGGGTGTTGTGTATGCGAGTTTATATGTTTGTAAACGCACCCACGATACAGGAAGAAATTCCTAGTATGGGGCAACGTAATTTAAAAAAATAAAAAACACTACACTGTGAAACATTACTTCAATTTTGGAAGTCAATGTCAAAAAACTAAGAAACGAATGTTTTTTTCATCAGTTTTTTCCGTAGCAGCTTAGTTCAAACTGTAACCTATAAGGTTTAACATGCATTACGATTTTTATATTCGCGCGAATTTTCTTAGTACTATTTGAGCGCGATTTTTTTTTCGCAATGCCTGCAGCTTTATACAATTCCATAATTCGCGGAAATGAAAGTCGTAGTGCGTGCTAAGCCTAAAACGGCCATTAACACTTTAGGCTCGCCGTCTAAATTATATGGGACTTTTAAGCAAGCAAAATGTGGGTATCTTACATAACTGCTTATCCCTTTGGGGTATAAGGTATTGTCATACGTGAAATAACCAGTATTACCAATTATTGAACAGCAGGCTTCACTTACATCTGTAAACAACTAGGTGTTAGCATATAATTACCACCAATATTCCTCTAGGGCATTGGTTCCCAAACTGTGGTCCGCACGAGTGAAATACGTGAAAACTAACTAAAACAAACATTGATGCTACAAACTGATTAAGTGTGTACCGGAAACGTTGTTTTCTATAAAAATGGTCGTTATTCTATTTATATAAACTTTATTGTACATTAAGCTAAATCAGTATATAAAGAGACCGAACCTAACCTTATATTATTTTATAATCAAAATAGATATATACACCACCAGGGTGAAAGATTATACGAACCACTGCCCATGTGGGCAGAACAAGTGGGCTGCTCTTGTAAGACGATTAAAATGCCACGGTGTATATTTAGAGTTTATGATAATTTTAATTTTAGATTAATACAGTTACATTTAACTTTTCTTTAAGACTTCTAGTTCCTGGTAACAACAAAGAAATCAATGTGGTCTCAGATCAAAAAATGTTGGGAGCCACTGCTCTAGGAGCCAACACCGTATTTATGTATCTATTACAGTAATCTAATACAAATTACAGTTGTGTGTGTGTCTGCATTATAAGGTACAAAGCGTGCAAATGTTGGTGTAATAATTATGTAGGTTTAACTATGTGTTATAGTAACTACAAGCACTAATTACAATTACGCGTTGTGTCGTATTGCATCAATTTATAATTCAGTCGCTTATTTATTAATCTTACAAATATTTAGATTAGAGACTAAGGCATGCATACTTAGATATTACAACTATTTACTGGAGCACATAAAAAGTGTATTACGAATACAAGAGTAAACACCAAAACATCCTTCTATATAAAAACATTCAAATCAAAAGCAAAATCAGTATTCAATTCGACCACTTAAACTCAGTTTAAAATAACCGCATAATCCGCATAGATTCAATTAAACTTCACAACTTTTCAGCTGACGTTCAAATATTCCAAATATAAAATAAAACTCACCGCATTTTTAACCAAAAACGCCGACACACAAACTACCACTATGTTAATCAAAATCATGGTTTAACTTTTCTAATGATTACTGCATTCCCTTTGACGCTGTCGGCTCTAACAACTGAAGTGCAATGGTCGGACCGGCTGAATGCGGCGTGAATAACAGTCCGCGGGTCAGGCCGATCGATACGCGATAGATAATTGAAGTGACTGTTGTACCGGTCATTATGGGCTATTTAGATTTTAGATAGAAACAGAGTAGATATAGACCTTCATATTAACATTTTATTTATTTAAACTTCATGTACAATAGTGGTACATAGGCGGACATAATGCCACAAGGCATTCTCTACCAGTCAACCTTATAACAGTATATTCAATATCTATTTTATTTACCCACGTCCGTGTATCACTAGCGGGGTGCCAATTGAAAATCAGTGCTGGGTGTCCGACGCCAACAAATGTTGAGTTGATAACCCTTTCGGTTTGGGCTTGCCCGGCGCAATTCTTAAACCTTGTTTGTACTTTTTACTATTTTCTTTCTATTGAAAAAATGTTTTGATAAATGATAGCTGATACACACAGCACCGAAATATCGGAAACTCGCTACAAACAGTAAACATGGTAAATTTATTAGCTTATAATGTTAATATTTGTGTTAGTGACCATGACAGTTTAAAAACTTATATAGAAACATGGTTCTCACATATTTACAAATATTGCAAATATAGCTAAACTACCTAATTCAACAACAACGAAACAGTGTGCGAGTCAATTTTTTAAACAAAAAGAGAAGAAAAAATAAAGCATTACCATAATTACGAATATAATATAAAATAACCAGTTTGATTTTGTCTACACTCAAGATTGCCCTATGGAGCAGGACCACTATGTTTCCAAGCATTCTTATGACGCGTAGTAGCTCCGTTATAACTTTTCACATCAACGTAAGAAACTAATTTATCTATATGTATCTATACTAATATTATAAAGAGGTAAAGTTTGTGGGTTTGTGAGTTTGTGAGTTTGTGAGTTTGTGACGTTGTAAGGGGTAATCTCTGGATCTGCTGAACTGATTTTGAAAATTCTTTCACATGTAGAAAGCTACATTATTCCTGAGTGTCATAGGCTATAATAAATTTTCAAAAAAATTAGAGATCCTTATGAAAATTGCAATAATGTAACCCAAGGTAGGAAAATGTTGCCTATAAAATTCATTCTTTGGCGTGCGCTGAGAAAAACATTGAAGATAGATAAAAAAAATTAGGTAAGTAGGGTAGGCGGGGTAGGCAGGGTAGGCAGGCTAGGCTGGCTAGGCAGGGTAAGCAGGGTAAGCAGGGTAGGCAGGGTAGATGGTAGGCGGGGTTGGCCGGGTAGGCAGTGTAGGCATGGTAGGCGGGGTTGGCCGGATAGGCAGGATAGGCATGGTTGGCATGGTTGGCAGGGTAGGCAGAGTAGGCAGGGTAGGCAGAGTAGGCAGGGTTGGCAGGGTAGGCAGAGTAGGTAGGATAGGCAGAGAAGGCAGGGTGGCCGCGGCAGGCAAGGGTAGGCAGGGTAGGCAGGGAAGGCAGGGTAGGCAGGGTAGGCAGGATAGGCATGGTATGCAGGGTAGGCAGGATAGGCATGGTAGGCAGGATAGGCATGGTAGGCAGGGTAGGCAGGGTAGGCAGGAAAGGCAGGATAGGCAGGGTAGGCAGGATAGGCATGATATGCAGGGTAGGCAGGATAGGCATGGTAGGCAGGATAGGCATGGTAGGCAGGGTAGGCATGGTAGGCAGGGTAGGCAGGGTAGGCAGGGTAGGCAGGGTAGGCAGGGTAGGCAGAGTAGGCAGGGTAGGCAGGGTAGGCAGGGTAGACAGGGTAGGCAGGATAGGCAGAGAAGGCAGAGTAGGCAGAGTAGGCGCGGCAGGCACGGTAGGCAGGGTAGGCAGGGAAGGCAGGGTAGGCAAGGTAGGCACAGTAGGCAGGGAAGGCAGGGTAGGCAGGGTGGGCAGGGCAGGCATGGTAGGCAGGGTTAGCAGGATAGGCAGGGTTGGCAGGATACGCAGGGTTGGCAGGATAGGCAGGGAAGGCAGGGTAGGCAGGCTAGGCAGGGTAGGTATGGTAGGCAGGGTTGGCAGGGTAGGTAGGTAGATAGCCAGTTGACGGCAGCGAAGCCCCGGGGGTCAGCTAGTATACTAATATAATAAAGAGGTAAAGTTTGTGAGTTTGTGACGTTGTAAGGGGTAATCTCTGGATCTACTGAACCGATTTTGAAAATTCTTTCACCAGTAGAAAGCTAAATTATTCCTGAGTGTCATAGGTTATAATATATTTAAAAAAAATTAGAGATCCTTATAAAAATTGCAATAATGTAACCCAAGGTAGCAAAATGTTGCCTATAAAATTAATTCATTGGCGTGCGCTGAGAAAACTATTGATGATAGATAAAAATTAGTAGGTAGGTAGAGTAGGGTAGGTAGGGTAAATAGGATAGGTAGGGTAGGTAGTGTGGGTAGGGTAGGTAGGGTAGGCAGGAAAGGCAGGGTAGGCAGGGTAGGCAAGGAGACAGGTTAGGCAGGTAAGGCAGGCAGTTGACGGGAGCGAAGCCGGGGTCGGCTAGTTACAGATATGACTGCAGAATCATCCATATTTCTTTCATAGCAATTTAATAATTTAAGATATCACACATTTGAAATATAGCATAAAGGTAAAATTGTAGTTTACAAGGCATTGGTTCAAACTTCAAAGGCACAGGTGTACACAAACAATACCGAACTTTCAAGGTCGGGGTCACCGATGTTCGAGGTCAGGAATGTCCCTTATTTTATTACATGGCTATCACGGAGGCCAGTCATTTGTAATACATAATTAAGTTATTTTGTGTTTTACGGAATGTCAAGTTAGTCACGATATTACAAAGGGAGAATACCTACTTAATTTATTTTAATTGAAGTATTGTAACGCATTGTTTAATTTCGTGAAATACTTTTGAGTGTAGGTATGATTTACAAATTCTTGGTGATCAACCGGCCGATTCTGTAGACATCTCACTGTGAAAACTTAGAAGTAACGTGAGCTCGAATTGAGCTTTGATGTCAACCAATATACTAGGGCAGGGTGTATTTACTTTCATTTGGGATCCGATTCTTAAAAATAATATGTCCGTTGCAGTCCGCAAGACCAATCAAATTAATTCAAATATTACGTGAATAATGTTTTGCCTTGAACTATCCACCCGAAGTTAAGATTAAAGTTGATTTTTTATTTATTTGGAAACTCAACAGCTTATTACTAATTTACATAAGTAGATGTTCACCTCACTGTCAATGAACAGCCCAGTGCAGTTGTGTCAACGTTACTAGCATCTTAATTAACACACACACACACACTGTACTGTGACAGCGAGATAATGACAATTATCTCTTAAAGTTTCGCGGCATGGATAAAGCTAGGTTAGGCTAAGATAATTAGCTACACACAAGTGCAGCTATTAGTGATCATGTGGGATTGAAGACTCATTGATCACATTAAATCAGAGTTAAAAGTATGTAAATATGCAAACATGGCTATATTAATTAGACAAAGGGAAAAACAAAACAAAATATTAGCGAAATCTAAAATCATGAATATCATGCTTAGTCGAAACATATTACACATAATCCTTAATCCTAAGAGTTAGAGTTAAGAGTTATGGCACAATCAGTTGACTTAAAAATCAATTCACCAAACAATATCTGCTTGACTTGTCTCCGGTATGATTGTTTGGATAAATTAAATATATCGACATTTTCAGAACTCTCAGAGTAGATGCGAGACAGTCGGGACATAACAGTATTTCTACCGTATTATGTTCTCGCCAATTGTCATAAAATCTTGGAGATGTTCATCGAAAAGTTCATCTTGGAAACTATCTGGATACAAGACGCACGAGCATGGTCAATGTGGCGACTTAGGGGAGGCCTATATTCAGCAAGGGTAATGATGATGGAACATATCTTGGATAGGTCCGCACAAAGTAGGTCGGCGATCTAGATCCGGTCCACGGTCCACCATTTGGTGACCCCTGTGCTAGGGAATGATGAGTTCACTACACCTAGGTCACCACGGTGAATTTTTTACAGAATACCACTACAATTGTTCCAACATAGAGGTTCGGATCCTGGATTATTATCGGACTCATTAGTCACCTAACTTTTGCCCGCGGCTTCGCTCTCCTGGCCGAACCCTAAGAGGAACCGTGTATTTTTCTAGAAAAATAGTAGCCTTAGCAATATTGAAGCTTCAAATGCGTAAAAATAAATATTTAGTGAGTACTCCCAAATATTACAAGTTTTGTTTTGATAATTTGTCGCCACTTGACTTTTTTTGTAGGGATACCTCAAACAACAAGAGAAATTTCAAAATTTAAAAACCCCCCGACACATTTATCTTGCGAAAACATTCCGATTCAAACAGTAAAACGCTATGGGCGTTTTACTGTTTGAATCGGAATGTTTTTGCACTTTTGAACGGCTGAACCGATTTTATTCAAACAATTCAAAATCGGTTCATCCGTTGAGGCGCTATGATGCCACAGACAGACACACAAATACACAGCAACACACGTCAATCTTATAACACCCCTCTTTTTCCGTCGGGGGTTAAAAAGTGAAATATTGATCAGCTCAAAAAGAATATCTCGAATGAAATGGCTACAATGACACTAGCATTATTGAGTAAAAATTTTACGAACCTCCGCTCGCGATTGGAGGAGTGCCGCCGACGATATTTTTTTATTTTATTTACTGTAACGTAATAAAAAATTACTCTGTAGTTTAACTTTAAATATCCATGTAAGATATTTAATTTTATTATGATGTAGTTTACATATGCACGTTCTATTGCGCCACCCATTATTAGTTCAGATGATAATTAGCTTACACTAGTATACTGTGATGAAGGTTAGTTCCAACATAACTGCTTTCAACGACAATGTAAATGACAAAAATACCCTCTTACAATAAAGTTCACATTCCCTGTCGATACTCCGATAGTCATTAAACAGGGTGTCCTACAGCGCAATTAAGCTCATAAATTGCTTTAAAACCTAATAAACTAGACGTAAATTGTACCGGAGTGCTGCCGACTCGCCTGTAAGGTGGTTTTCCATGGGATGTGCGATATAGGTAGGCAGTTCGTGAGTAAAAAAACACATATGGGATTATTTCATTTTCCTAAGCTCTCTAAGGTTTGCAAGAGATCTGACTATTGGGCAGAGCCAGCTCACGAAACTGAAGACCGACGATGGCAGAATCGTATCCGCCAAACCGGAGCTATTGAGAGAGATCGAGAGATTCTATGGGCAGTTGTACACGTCAACCAGTAAACCCGTCGCGAATTTAGCAAAAGACCCTAGAGCTAGATTGACCCGGCACTATACCGAAGACATTCCGGACGTCAGCCTGTATGAGATTAGGATGGCTCTTAAACAGCTTAAAAACAACAAGGCGCCGGGTGAAGACGGAATTACAGCCGAACTCCTGAAGGCGGGTGGAAAACCGGTCCTTAAGGCCCTTCAGAAGCTGTTTGATTCCGTCATACTCGAGGGCAAAACGCCACAGGCATGGTGCAGGGGTGTGGTGGTACTCTTCTTCAAGAAGGGCGACAATGCCCTACTAAAGAACTATAGGCCCATCTCACTTCTTAGCCATGTCTACAAGCTGTTTTCAAGAGTCATCACGAATCGTCTCGCGCGCAGGTTTGACGATTTCCAGCCTCCTGAACAAGCCGGTTTCCGTAAAGGCTTTAACACCGTAGACCACATACATACGCTGCGGCAGGTTATACAGAAGACCGAAGAGTACAACCTGCCTCTCTGCTTAGCGTTTGTGGACTACGAGAAGAGCCTTTGATTCGATCGAGACTTGGGCTGTGCTGCAGTCTCTCCAACGGTGCCAAATTGACTACCGGTACATCGAGGTGTTGAAGTGTTTGTATAAAAACGCCACCATGTCAGTTCGACTTCAGGATCAGACCTCGGAACCTGTCTTTCTGCAGCGAGGTGTGAGGCAGGGAGATGTCATATCGCCGAAACTGTTCACCGCTGCACTGGAGGATGTCTTCAAGGTTCTGGACTGGAGAGGGCAGATGTACTCGCCGTTGACGTTGATGCCTAATCAACGTCAACGGCGAGTACATCACTCACCTTCGGTTTGCCGACGATATAGTGGTCATGGCTGAGACTATGGAGGACCTTAATACAATGCTCGATGACCTCAGTAGAGCCTCCGAAAGAGTGGGTCTTAGGATGAACATGGACAAAACCAAGTTGATGTTGAATGCCCATGTCACACCCACTCCTATTAGGGTCGGAGACTCTACACTCGAAGTTGTGGATGACTATGTCTACCTGGGACAAACGATCCAGTTGGGTAGGGCCAACTTCGACAAAGAGGTCAACCGTCGAATCCGACTCGGCTGGGCAGCGTTCGGGAAGTTGCGCGGTATCTTCACGTCCAACTTACCACAGTGTCTCAAGACGAAAGTCTATGATCAGTGTGTGTTGCCAGTTATGACCTATGGCTCTGAGACGTGGTCGCTCACAATGGGCCTCATCAGAAAGCTTACAGTCACCCAAAGGGCAATGGAGAGGGCTATGCTCGGTGTTTCCTTGATCGAATCAGAACTGTAGAGATCCGCAAGAGAACCAGGGTTACCGACATAGCCCGAAGAATTGCCAAACTTAAGTGGCAGTGGGCAGGGCACATTGCTCGCAGAACGGATGGCCGATGGGGCAGAAAGGTTCTGGAGTGGCGACCGCGAACCGGAAGACGTTGCGTTGGAAGGCCTCCCACCAGGTGGACCGATGACCTGGTGAAGGTTGCAGGGATCCGCTGGATGCGGGACGCACGGGACCGGTCAATGTGGCGACGCTTGGGGGAGGCCTATGTCCAGCAGTGGACGTCTTGCGGCTGATATGATGATGATGATGATGAAGCTCTCTAAGTGCAGCTCTGGTGGAAAATGTGCTAGCAGAGCTATATAGTTTAACATACAAAAAAGGTGAAACACAGCTAGAGATGTTTCTAAGAGAGGCGAGGAGTGAGTGTGCGCACAGCTAAAAAGAGTCCACTACGCTTCCGCACACCAATCAGCTACTACCATTAGTATTGCTACCTTTATTTTTGTTGTGTTATATTTAAGCGTCGCAAAATTTTATTATAGGTGGTTTTTTACAAAAAAATAAGTATATTACAAATGTGTATTGGTGTTTTCTAGCGTATGGCACTCGTGGGCAGCAGCTGAAAATCAGCGTCAAGTGGTATACCCTGTCTTACCATTTGGCATTATGCTGAGCTGAGGGCCTTTCGGCATTAATAGTTTTAATTATTTATTTTGTTTAATTTTAAGGTGTTTTCGTTTTTTCTTTCTTTTTATTTCTTTTTCTGTCTTTTTCTTTCTTTTTCTGTCTTTTTCTTTCATTTTCTGTCTTTTTCTTTGTTTTCTTTCTTTTTCTTATTTTTCTTTGTTTTTATTTCTTCCTACACAGTCTATCACAACTTCACTACTACTCGGTCAAAATAAATTTGCACCTCGCTGGAATGCGACCCCACTCTCGCCTACACGCACGGCGCACTGCATTCGCCTCGAACACCAATACCGAGAACCGAACGTCAGATTGACGTCAAAGCGCGAGGTGTACAGATAGGTAACCGAGAAGTGCGCAACCTCGCACTAGTCAGCTACACACAGTTTCACAGCTTCGCAGCGCATCCTCTGACCACGCAAGCTCCTCGTTTTGATGGAAACAACCGCTCATATTCACAGCGCCGCTACATATCCTCGCACCGTTTAGCTACCGTCTACATTTCTGGTGGCAAGCACCCTTTAGGATTATCGTGGATATTAGCAATTTAACGGGACATTAGCCTCCCCGTACCTATGATTATCTTGTTTTATGTCACCGCCAGAATCATTTACACAATTAAATAGGTAATTATATTTTGTAGAGCGTTACCCTTGTTGTTCTCAGGAGATAAGTGTTATCTGTGTAGCTATAAAAATAATTTATGTGGTGACATAATTCGTGTAGCGTAACATAAAGTCTGTTGCTTTTATTTCAGAAGACCTATCTACTACAATTGGTTCTTCTTCATAGAAAATGTGTTACAAATTAACATGCCAATGTATGTTTATGTGAAATATATATATGTTATGGACCAAGTGCTTAATACGGCATTCTAATTTGAAAATGAATAGGCAATTTGCAAAAAACTATTAAAATATTTAAATTGAAATAACTAAAAAGATTTGTTCTTTTTAATTATTTTAATCTTGACATTGATTTTAATATAGAACAGTTAAGTACGATTACTATTTAAGCAAACCTTGACGGAGCCCCTTGCGACTAGGCTCCGTCGACTTTGTTGCTTAAATAATTATATTTATTTATGCTATTTCTGTCTTCAAGGTCTAAAGTAACCTAACATGAAGGAGATAACGGTTATCCTCTTCGAACCTAAATTATCCGTGTCGGGGTGCCCTAAGCTCCCGAGCTTGCTTCGCTTGCTCTTGGACTAATCCACTGACTATAATTATAGGATTGCCCAACCGTTAAGTACCAATATTCATAATGACCAAACAATGTGATAAATATATAATTGCCCGATTTCACTTGATTTGATTCATATTCGTATAATTCGTATAATACCCAGGCATTATACATAGTGCACTGATTAATCACTTGGTCCATGAACAAGTCCATGGTCCATGGTGTTGGTCCAGAGTGAACTTTATAAAAAAATTTCACGATAGCTTGAATTGAATGAGCTCGATAGCTTGCTTGGGATGAATGAGAGTCTACTAGTTTACTCTCATTCAAGCGGTTTTGTTAAATTTTCATGTTATTGGGTTAATCTATTCTGGCATCACTTTGGAAATTATAGGTACTAACTACAGAACTGGTCCATTATGTACCACAACATAGAATTGCCCGATTTCACTTGATTTGATTCATATTCGTATAATTCGTATAATACCCAGGCATTATACATAGTGCACTGATTAATCACTTGGTCCATGAACAAGTCCATGGTCCATGGTCTTGGTCCAGGGAGAACTGTTTACATTTTTTTTACGATAGCTTGAATTGACTGAGCTCGATAGCTTGCTTGGGATGAATGAGAGTCTACTAGTTTACTCTCATTCAAGCGGTTTTGTTAAATTTTCATGTTATTGGGTTAATCTATTCTGGCATCACTTTGGAAATTATAGGTACTAACTACAGAACTGGTCCATTATGTACCACAACATAGAATTGCCCGATTTCACTTGATTTGATTCATATTCGTATAATTCGTATAATACCCAGGCATTATACATAGTGCACTGATTAATCACTTGGTCTATGAACAAGTCCATGGTCCATGGTCTTGGTCCAGGGTGAACTGTTTACATTTTTTTTACGATAGCTTGAATTGAATGAGCTCGATAGCTTGCTTGGGTTGAATGAGAGTCTACCAGTTTACTCTCATTCAACCGGTTTTGTTCAAGTTTCATGTAATTGGGTAAATCTATTCTGGCATCACTTTGGAAATTATAGGTACTAACTATAGAACTGGTGCATTATGTACCACAACTAAAAGTGAAAAATAAAAACATTTTTTACAAAACAATACAACCAACCAACAATAAAAACATTACAAAGTGAAAACTAACTTAAATTTCGGAAGTCGGTGTTCCTGTTTCCGTGTCTTCATTTTTTGACACCGACTGCCGAAATTTAAATTATTTTTCACTCTGTAGTGTTTTTATTAGGAAGTCGGTTGTATTTTTTTGTAAAATGTATTTTATTCCCACATCTTCCTTACAATAATAAGTCAGATACCTGAGCTGAATAAAAGAAAAAGCTAAGGAAATATTTGGAGCCTCTGAGATAAATTGTGGGATCGATTGAAAACGTACGTGAGCCGCCTCCGTACCTCCCGGCCTCTACACTAACGAACTCATTCACTCTCACAGAGATTTTGTGTTTATTGCAGCTTTTGTACCAAACAAGGGCGTTATTAGATTTCGTGTATCTTAAATGAGACGCGTCGTTTACTTTACCAACACCTTTTGGTGTAGTATTTTTATTATTACAAGATTTTATAATAATATTACATTGCTTTAGTATGGGAATCCCTATCTTGGCATACAATTTTAAGGCATTATGATTCTTTGGCATAAAGTTTTTGCATAAATTTTATTAGAATAATATAAATAAATATATTGGCATAATAATACATTGACACAATGCACAGGTTAGCATAACTGTCATTTGATCTAATCTGGTTTGGCATAATTTGAAGTTGCATACATTTTTAAGGCATAATATTTAGGTTAAGATGCACAGGAGTGGCCCCTTGAGCCACCCTTGAGCCGCAAACATGTTTGTTTTTATTATGTTCTACACATTACATGTAAATATCATTTTGCGTTTGTAACATTGTCTATCTTCAAAGAGAAAGTATGTATGTATGTTCCTTATAGACTCCGAAACGGCTGGACCGATTATAATGAAATTTGGCATGGAGATAGTTTGAGACCCTGGAAAGGACGTAGGTTAGTTTGTATTAACTTGGGACAATAAAACATTTAATACGCGGCCGAAGCCGCAGGCAAAAGCTAGTGTATTGTAAAATATGCATCATTATTATTATGCCAACAGTATTTACGGTAATATACATTATGGCAAATCATATAAGTATGCCTAATGATCATTATGCTGAATTTCGTTATGTTAATGTAAATTATGACAATATATTTTATGCTTATGATTAGTAAATCCTTTCGTATGTATGTCCGCCGGCAACTAGTAATCTAATATTTCAAGCACTTCCTTATTGCGTAAGTGTATTCGGCAACGCATAGGGTTTGACCGCTATCAATCGACCAATCACACAGGCAGAAATCCACATCGCGTCATTCATCTCGCATGTGATTGGTCGATTTGATAGGTTCGTTCCCAGCAGTGGGAACATTATAAGGCTGATGATGAAGTTAAAAACAAGTATCATAGAAATTAAAATAAAGTTTTTTAGACACGTACAGACTTTTTGTAAATTATGAAAATGTTGTAAAAAAATCATACTTGAATTTATTTACAAAAAGTCTATGTTTCTATAGTATTACAATAAAATTGTAAACCGTTGATAATTTATGTTAGTATCCAAAAAATCATATTCATTATTTCAGAATTATTGTTTTTGATCTACCTACCTAAATCACTAGATTTGTCAGATATGACGTCACAACATGGCGCGACATCGGGATCTTACTTATTTGAAACGTGTAGTATATTCAAAATCGGATATCTTACCGTGATAACCTTTTACAAATAGAAACAAGTAATTTTATCTCTTTTTGAAACAAGTTTCGACGACGTAAGTACCTACTCTGAGGTTTTTACTGAACAAATCAACATTATATTCTAAAATTACTAGTGTCCGACCGAAACCGAAACCAAAACCGGATTTCGGCAATAGTCTCAATTTCGACCGAAACTGAAACAGAAACCGAAACATCCTCACAGGGATGATTAATTTTTGAGGGAAAAAATATAATTATAATCAATCAGTTTTTATTTTTTTATCTTTAAATCACATAGCTATATGCAGTCTTCGACATTTCACTTATTGGTACGATAATCAACATAAATACCCCTCATTTAAGAAAAAAGTATTCGCTTGGATGGAATTTAACGCGCCGAACATAACCGATCATAGCGCGAGACCTCGAATGCAGTTTCGGTTTCGGTCGTATTTTCGGCAGGTTTGCCGCAGAAACCGAAACAAACCGAAGCTCGTTTTTTTTGCCGAAACTCGACCGAAACCGAACTTTCGGTCGGTCACTAAAAATAAAGTAAAGTATCACACACACGTAAACATGTCACATACATATGAACGGTGTGAAACCTAAAAGGTGTTATAATAAAGTTCCGTCCCCAACCCTTTCTTTGTAGGTACTTGTATTAGGTCACCCTCACAATAGCTACAATACCAGACTGCAAGTCGATGACCCCCCACCGCCGCGGTGACCGGTGACGCTGTTATTTATAGTCTACTGGGAATTTATAAGTAAGGTGGATCTATAGCTGTGCCATTTAATCATTTCTAGGTATTGCACTTTGTATTATTAAATATTTACCCACCCTGTATGTGTAGGGTGTTGTTTTCATTTCACAAACAAATACCTATGTATTTATTCCTGTTTCTTTGTAGTTGCTCGTGTACATTATTATGTTCCAAGTACCTAGGGTATAATATCATATTTTTATTAACTATAGCTTCTGCCCACGGTATCTCCGCGTAAAAAGTGTTATCTGTGTATCTGTCTGTGGTATCATAGCGCCTAAATGGAAGAACCGATTTTGATTTAGTTTTTTTTTTGTTTGAAAGGTGATTTTGTCGAGAGTGTTCTTAGATATGTTTGAATAAAATTGGTTCAGCCGTTTGAAATTTATAGGCGTTTCACTGTTTGAATCGGGGGTTTTTCAAGATATCGTGTTCAATAGATTGCCGATCGAAGCATATCTAATATGTACTAGATAGATTATGTAGCATGAAATAAAAATGTGTCGGGGTTTTTTTAAATTTTGGAATTTTACTTGTATCATCCTAAAGGGAATACATTACCGAGAAAAAACTATTCTATGTCCTTTCCAGGGTCTCAAACTTTCTCCATACCAAATTTGATCAAAATCGGTTCTGTATTTTAGTTGTGAAAAGGTAACAAACAAACAAAAAGAGTTACTTTCGTATTTATAATATCAGTATAGCACACCCATATCGCCAGGTAAGTAAGTCCCGTCTAATAAGGTGTTGCACGTCGAAAAGGGTGAGCAAAATGTAAGTGCAGACAGTAAATGTAATAAATAAATAATAAGAAAACTAAAGCTAAACCAGCTTGCTCTATTTTGCTTTCCGAGAAAATACCAGTGGATTGGAAGTATTTTCCGAAGTAATCAGTTATAGTCTGTCGATGGCTGTCGGCAAGACAGGTAATCGATACGGTTATGGCTTACTTCAAAACCTAACCTACTTATCTTTAGGTATCTTCAAAGTTGCAACATAGGTATTAAAAAACATAACACGTTATTCTTACGGTATCTTATTTAAAAAGTCTCTTCTTATATTTTAAGGTCATTCAATCTTTCAAAATTCATCAAAGGTTGTCTGGTAGATATCGCTGTCAGCGATAACACCGTGTCCATAGGATATACAATATTGTATAAAAACCTACATAAAAGTAGATATATTCGAAAAACAAAAAAAAAAATCGAGAGCAGGCAGAACAAAAAAAACAAAACTGCTAAGGTACACTTACTTACTTTAGCGGGAAATTCAAGTAGGTAAGCAACCTCCATTTTTATGTAAACCAGTTAAAATGGTTCATATTATATTTTCTTATTTACCTAAAATGTGGTTACCAACTTGATCAAATTCAAATAGCATTTTTGAACAAACTTAATACTAATATTTACTTAATTTATGAGAATATAATATAATCTTTATTTATCCAAAAACATACAGCGTTTCAAATTCCATTTTATATTTGGTATAAACATTATAGTCTTAGAACAATTTTATGTTTTATTTTGCAAATTCTGTACAAGAATACCTGTAGCAAAAAACACCTACCTATTCTCTACCTCTTAGACTAGGGTATACCTGTATTTTAAGAGGTAAAGTAGAATATCAAACATCAGTTTGTTTGAGCTCTCTAGCATAGGCCTCCCCCAGACTTGAACAAATAATAAAAGCCTATTCATAATTTTATTTTGACCCGTGTCCGAATTGTGTCAAGGTCTTCAAATAATAACAATATCGTCTAATAGTAAACAGGTTGCCGTCCATTCGCGGTGATGACGAAATTCCCAACTGACTGGGTAACTTTACACTCGAATTAATTAAGTTACACGAACCCCTATTTAAATGATCGATTGTAATAGATGAACAAGGTAGATAGGCAACTAATAATCATAAAATAGCTTGGAAAAATTCAATATGTCCGCCCGCTGCGCATGTGCGGCGCCCCGGACCGCAGTGAAGTCAGCCGCGGGCGACCGAGCAGGCACTGACGAACGCCGACGGAAACAGCCGAGCAGTACCGAACCAACCTCGCACTAGAACCCACGCCGCTCGCCCGGTCAACGCATTATTGACCATTTCCTGCGATAATTCCAACAAAATAACATAGTCTGTTCATAACACTGCCAGATAGTTTTAGATTTTAAGATAAAATAGTGGTTATGCTGTGACTCAGTGACATAATAAATATTAAGTGCTTGTAAGGCGGACATTGTGTTATTAGTATGCACGTAATAAGCACAGGATTGTTAACAGTGACTAATGGAACACGTTAATTAAGACAAGTGAAGAAAACCTGACACCTTGATCGACACCGGCAGAAGGTGAATACGTAACAAGTAAACAAAGGGATTCACGTTGATGAAAGTACCGTTCGATTTAAACAAGAAGATGCCTACACACGTCCATGAGAATATTGCTCTACTCAATATGATGTCTTCGGACAATTTCGAAGATGAATTGAAAAGCGTTCAATTACATTTCCCATCAAACAGACGATTGCACAACGACGGCGCATGCGTAGAGGAGAGGGTGAGGACTTCCCGCGGGGACCTGCTAGTGGCCGTGCGCGGCGACCGCAGCAAGCGCGCCATCATCACCTACCACGACCTTGGTCTCAACTATGCCGCCAACTTCCAGGCCTTCTTCAACTTCATCGACATGCGAGCGATACTGGACAAGTTCTGCATCTATCACGTAACCGCGCCGGGCCAGGAAGAGGGCGCCCCCACACTACCGGAAGATTTCACTTATCCCAGCATGGATGCATTGGCTTCCCAAATAGATTTCATTCTGGGACATTTTGGTATACGATCCTTCATTGGATTTGGAGTAGGAGCCGGGGCAAATATTCTAGCGCGTTATGCTGTTGTTAGTCCTCAAAAAGTAGACGCACTGGTCCTTATCAATTGTACGTCGACTCAAGCCGGGTGGACCGAATGGTTATATCAGAAAATAAACACACGACAGTTGCGATCGAGCGGCATGACACAGGGCGCACTGGATTACCTAATGTGGCATCACTTCGGGCGCAGCACGGACGACCGCAACCACGACTTAGCGCAGGTTTACAAAGAGAGTTTCTCGCACGTCAACCCGATCAATTTAGCGATGTTCATTGACTCATACTTGCGCAGGACGGACCTGAGTATTTCGAGGGACACGCATTCTATTAAGGTGCCCGTTCTGAATGTGACGGGTGCTTTGTCTCCGCATGTCGATGATACGGTGACGTTCAATGGTCGTTTAGACCCGTCTAAGACGTCGTGGCTGAGCATCTCTGACTGTGGCATGGTGCTCGAGGAGCAGCCGAGTAAGATAGCAGAAGCGTTCAGGTTATTTATGCAGGGCGAGGGGTACTGCAGGTAGTCGCGCTGCCGACTCTTGTCCTACGAACGCGCGCTGCTAACTTAGAGTGCACACGATGCTTTCACGCGAGCTTTAAACACTGTTGTAGACACGTTGACAAGTAGACGAAAACAATGTTATTCCTTGTTTTTAGATGTTTATGGAAATAAATTTATTTTGTGGCTTAATCAGGCTTTTTCTACACCTTTGTAAATAACGTGACAACGTTTTCATGAGTACAGGTAGTCCCTACCTAAGTAGTTTCTTTGATTACCATCACAAATTTAAACATCACAAGCACTACAGTTTTATATGAACTCTTGTCTTCAAATACTTACACTCATTACGAACTTGATTTATATTTTTACATAAAAATTATACCAATTATAAATATAAAATAATTGTAATTTGAATGGTGTTTCAATAAAATTGTGTAGTCTGCAAATATTTTAAGAGACCCAAAGATTTTCAACTTAAATTTTGAAGACAGTCACATAATCCAAATGAAATTAAGAGAGCGTAAAATTATGAGCCGTTTTCAATTAGTGACAATTTAGGGGTTCATAAAATATCTTTTCTCCCTTTAAGATCGTAATCTTAACTGTTAAAGAGGAATGGGACTTCGATACCGTAATTTTCTTCGGTATTATAAAATCTAAGAAAGCTATGTTAGCTGGTCAATAAAATAAAACTTTGGTAGCAATAATTTCCACTGTGATTAAGATTAGGATAGATTTGCTATTGTCACTGGTGATATCTTTTATATAAATTGCCTCTGTACTTTTGTCTACATAAATGTATCAAATAAATAAATTGCTGGTCAATAAAATAAAACTTTGGTAGCAATAATTTCCACTGTGATTACGATTAGGATAGATTTGCTATTGTCACTGGTGATATCTTTTATATAAATTGCCTCTGTACTTTTGTGTACATAAATGTATCAAATAAATAAATTGCTGGTCAATAAAATAAAACTTTAGTAGCAATAATTTCCACTATGATTACGATTAGGATAGATTTGCTGTTGTCACTGGTGATATATTTTATATAAATTGCCTCTGTACTTTTGTGTACATAAAGTATCAAATAAATAAATTGCTGGTCAATAAAATAAAACTTGGTAGCAATAATTTCCACTGTGATTACGATTAGGATAGATTTGCTATTGCCACTGGTGATATCTAATAGATAAACCACCTCTAAACTTTTGTGTGCGTAAAGTATCAAACTGGTTAGTAAAATAAAACTGGTGGAAATAATGCCCAATGTAATTACGATTATGATAGATTTTTATATTGTCACTGTTGATATCATTCTAATAGATACATACCGTCTGTACTTTTGTGTGCGTAAAGTATCAAATAAGAAAAGAAATACATAGATAAATTAAAGTCCAATCTAATCTACCTAGTATTTTCCCAACAATGTTGGGGTCGGTTTCCAGTCTAATCGGATTCAGCTGAGTTCCCTTATTTTACATGGAGCGGCTGCCTATCTGACTTTCACAACCCATTAACTAGGTCATACTAATTATTAAGATAATGGTCTAATTTGACATTAACCAATTATTATTATTTTCCAAAAAATTACGACTGGCCGTTTAGACGTGATTCTCATTTTAATATCAGCTATTCAAGGGAATCGGCGCCTTAACGTGCTTCCGAGGCACGAAGGTCGATATGTAAAGATGGTCACCCATCCACGGACCGATCTCATCAAGCGGTGCTTAACCTTGAAGATCGACCTGTGCGGCTGTTATTATTTATCCACGAGCTACTCACGTAGGTTACCTAAAGTATTATTAATCATTATATTATGTGAAATTATACGAATCATGAGCCAAATCTACCCTAATGAGGATCCCGGCAAATATACGGCGATTTCGCGTCAGACCCAGGCAAAGATGGCTGGATATACCATTACTTTGTACCTGCAGATAGGACTTGTCCTTAACGTCAATATCAACATTATTTATTTGAATTATATATATATATAAATAAATATATATATATAATATATATTTGAATTATATATATAATAATAAAGCTTTATTTATTCCTTACACATAGTTTACATTAATTCTAAACATTATTTGTAGTGTTAGTATTATACTTATTCTAGTTTGTTAGTATATGTTATTAAACTGAGTTAATGCGTTTTGTTGTAAGGACCGCTCTAGCGGTGAAAGCCTCCTCCATTTCCTTCCATTTCGCTCTGTCTCTTGCCAGTCTGCTCCAGGTATTTCCCACCGTGGCAACTATGTCATCACTCCATCTTTTGAATGGTCTTCCTTTCCGTCTTTTCTTGTGAATAGGGTATCAATTAGTGACAATTCTGGACCATTTGTTCCCTGGTGATCTTTGGACATGCCCGGCCCTTTTCCATTTTTGGGTCATTATGGTTTTTGCTATGTCTTTCACCTTGGTTATTTTCCTGACGTCTTCATTTCTCACTTTATCGCTTAGCTTAAGGCCCAGGAGACTCCTTTCTATGCTATTTTGGCACACTTTGACCTTATGAGTCTGTTTTGTTGACAAGGGCCATGTTTGGGAAGCGTAAGTGAGACAGGGTACCAAACATGTCTGCACAGCTTTGGTTTTCAGTGTAACTGGTAGATTACTCTTGAATACCTCCTTCATTGCCCAATACTTGTTCCAGGTTATTTTGATTCTTCGCTCTACTTCTTTATCATTGCATGACTTGAAGGACAGTAAATGTCCCAAATAAATGTAGTTTTCGGCATATTCGATTTCTGTTGAGTCTGACTTTATGATTATAGTTTGCCTATTTGTCATTAATTTAGTTTTCTCCCAGTTAATTTCTAGACCTACTTTTTTGCTTTCTTTGCTGAGTGACTGTATCATGAATTCCATTTCTTTTGGGTCTTCCGAGAGCAATAGCAAATTATATATATATATATAAATAAATATATATATATATATAATATATATTTGAATTATATATAAAAATTCAAAAGACAAAAATAAAAATTTACTAGTAACAATAATTGATTCTACCGTACATTCGTAAAAGTAGCTTGTTATGGAGGAGAACTGACAAGAAACTCCACACATAAATATAAAAAAAAGTAGCCTAAGAAGAATGCAAATAAGAAACGAATGTCTTTTACCTGCAGTGGGACAACTCAGGCTAAATCCTACTTTCTACTTCTTAATTCTGTATTGTACAACAAAAAGAAAAACAATTCGACGTGGCTGAATACTGGTCGAAGAAAATTTAGTAAGGGAATCATCGACATGAAGAAGAAGAAGAACAAAAACAATCAATACATTATAACAAATCAATAGAAAAGTCGTTAGTGTACATCGAAAAAAAAAAAGTAGGCAGTGTTTTAAAGGATAACCAACAAAACCCATTGCCAGCATTTTTTGGATATCTAAACATAAGAATTGTCATCATCATCATTTCAGCCGAAAGACGTCCACTACTGGACATAGGCCTCCCCCAAGCGTCACCACACTGATCGGTCCTGTGCGTTTTGCATCCACCGGACGCCCGCAGCCTTAACTAGGTCATCGCTCCACCTAGAGGGAGGCCTTCCAACGCTGCGTCTGCCGGTACACGGTCGCCATTCTAGAACTTTTCGGCCCCAACGGCCATCTATTCTGCAATGTGCCCTGCCCACTGCCACTTAAGTTTGGAAATTCTTCGGGCTATATCGGTAACCTTGGTTCTCTGTGCGTAACTTGAAATATTACTTAGTTTTTGTTCCATCGCAATCGGTTCACTCTATCAAAATTTTGATGAATTTAAAGTGTTCAAGAAGTAAAATATCAAAACACACGCAATTCAGATACTCGGACAGTTGAACTCCATATTAGATAGATGGCGTGCATTTGACGTCATTTTCTAAAAGGCGGTGTTAGGATTCTCAAAGGAAGAATTACTCTAGTAAAAATATTCGTAGGTAGGTCAGGAAGGGTAGGTAGATAGGTATGTCTAGTTAAGTAGAGTAGGTAGATAGGACACTAAGATTAGCTTGATGGGAGCGAAGCCGCGGGCACAGCTAGTTGTGTATTTAAATGTAACGTACGTAGACGGGTATATATGTACATAATATTCGTAGTATCGAATTTAAAGTAAGTTTGTCTCTCTGTATGTACGATAAGATACATTTTTATTTGTGAAATGTTAAACAAGAAGTAATAGAATAATCTCTTGCCACTATCCCACTTTATTTGGGATCGGCGCAACATGTCGTCTTACTATCACAATCACACTAGGGATTAGTGTGTGATACTAATATTATAAAGGCGAAAATTTGTGTGTGTTTGTTACTTCTTCACGCTCAAACGGCTGGATCTGGAAATTTGCCACAGAGATAGATTAGTCAGGAATAGCACTTTTTATGCCGGCTATATGTTCCGTCGGGATAATTTTCGACGAAGAAAGTACAAAATGCCATCACTGAGTATAAGAGAAAAACCAGTCGGACTCATGCACCGAGGGTTCCGTACAAACCTCAGCTTAAAGGCATTATAGACCTGAGTATTTGATATGAATTTCAGCTTGATACCTCCACGCGTTCTGTAGAAAAAGGGTCTTAGATAGATAAAACATTTATTTAGTGCACACAAAAGACACAGCACAAAACACAAAATCACAATAAAATTTTCAATTTCTACGAGGTATATAAAAACAAGGTGCCAACATACAAAAGAAAGAAAAAGAAAATCATAAAGGAAATAAAAGTGACGTCGTCCGTGTGTCTTGACAGACAGACAGACGGACGGACGGAAAACCAAAGTGATCCTATAAGGGTTCCGTTTTTTCCTTTCGAGGTACGGAACCCAGGTTGCCTGGAAGAGATCGCGGAATGCGATAAGGCCGCCCGTTGTATATTTTTAGTTTCAAGTTTCTTTTGTTACTGTAGTTTCTGGTGTACAATAAAGAATACATAAAAATAAATAAATAAACCCTAAAAAAGAAGATAGTATCTTTCGTCGGTCTCACAGACCAACAAGCGTGTTTATGAAGATTAAAGGCACATTATACAGAGGCATAACGACAGTTGCACAATGGAATATCAACACGACTCGAGACTAGTTCATCGATCCGTCACTATTAATAATAAGAGTATTTAAGGCTCTACATAAACAGACGACCATAAGTGGCTTGCGCAGTCGTTTGGCATATTCGATGCATTTTAAAGGTCCACTGCATCAAAACTGCAGTTTTGCAGTTGGCTGATAGTTCAAATGGAACCTGTCTCTCTAGGACCTAATACAAATAGGGTTCTACTCGAAATCTTCCTACCCTTGTCCCATTTGTCTTGGAGTCTATCCACCGTCACACCATCACTGGCTCCCATTTCTTACATATCACTCCTCACACAGTCTATTCATCTTTTCTTTGGCCTTCCCCTTCTTCTCCATCCATAAACATTTATATTCATAACTATTTTAGCAACATGCGTTCGTTCCTCCTCATCACATGACCATACCAGGACAAACGGTTCTCTTTCAACTTTTCTGTCATACAAGGTGTCAATTATATATAATATTAATAAAAATGGAGATACCTAACAACACTGCCCGCCCAGGGCACTGAACCTATGGCGAATTCAAAAGTAGCGCCACAGAGGAGGTTGCCAACATTATTAATCTTGCATTAATTGAAGAACAGCGGCGGTCTAGTGGAAAAGGTCCCAACATACGTGTCTTAGCTTAGGTTGTGGGTTCAAAACTAAACAAACACTTTAATAACCTGTAGAGAAGACAGGTTATTAAAGTGTTTGTCTAGTTTAGTAGTTTGTAGCACTACAAACAATTTTGATTTTTTTATTATTATTAATAGGCTTGCGCTTGACCACTATCTCACCTGATGGTAAGCGATGATGTGATAAATGATAAATGATTTTATTTCTGTAAGTTGGTTTGTACAAACACTTTTACATGTCGAACATATTTTTTAAAACTAGATGAGGTCGACGTTTCCTAACTGACTACTCTGAGAAGAAAGGCCGAAACAAACTCAGAGGTCACAGTCTCTTTTAAAGTCCAGACAAAATATTGGTTAGATCATGTGAAGACCATGTAGACTGATGTCTGAAATGGTCTTTTGAGGAAAGAACCAGCCAGATTGAGTGGACCCGTCCAGTCAGTGCACGCATTTGTCAATAACCGAGCAGCTCAACTCAGAATTTAAGGAGCTCAACGATTCGACGAACAATACTAAAGAAAGGACATTCGGGTACACGACATTGTGGTAGACGACGTAGCACGCTTACCTAGAAGAAACCTATTCACTCTTGACTTAAAGACTCCCAGATTGTAGGTCTCAGGAAATACAGACTCCGGCAGGGAGTTCCATTCCTTAGCTGCATAATGAAAGTGTTCCCAAAACGTTTGGTGCGTATGGGTGGAATGTCCACCATGTTCTATGACGAATCGCCGTACGTCTTGTAGTCCAATGACGGTAAGGGGTAGGAGGAATTAGTTAAAATATAATTTAATAAAAATTGAATATAACTATAAATATTTTAAAAGGTAGGTTCGTGAAGCAACCGGCATGTGCTAGAATCTAGAATTCGAAGACTTGTGACACTCATCAACACGCACCGGGCCCGCGTGGATCGCAGCCCACTCCCTCTCGCAAAGACAAGGTATGAGATCCAACAGTGGGAAACTGGTAGCGTAATAGGTTGATTACGCAATTGAAGCCAAAGACATCATTATCGGTAAAAGGAGAAAACCGACTATGAAAGCAACGTAGCGATTGCCATTCTATACTTTTTGCCTGCGAACAAGGCTTGAATTTATACCATACGTATATACTTATTTACGTGTCTCTTGACGAAAATACCGAAACCAGTTCCTTAGGTCTCTTCAAAACGTTTTCTTAGTTATACAAAATAAACAAGAATCGTCGCAAATCTGCATAATGGAACCGAAAAATCCTTTCTGAATGAGGAGAAAAATAAATGTTTAAAGTAATGGTAGTCAAGGAGCCAGCTCATGAATATCCAATAGCATAGCAATGAGATTCCAACTTAACATGATATGAATTCTATTATTATAAAATGAAAGTTTGTGGTACACCCAACTCGTTACTTATGCAAAGCTTATAAGTTTGAGGACATAGATATCTTTGTCTCTCAGACTACGTCTTGCGATAATTACTTCTTCCCGGAAACTTTCACGATTGTGTGCGGTAGTTTCTAGAAATAGTGAAATTAATATTTTGCAATGAAGAGCAAGGTTTGGAGTATTTTTCTTCGTAAAATACATATCAAGTATTTTGTTTCGATTTTCTAGCATCTAAACTTGTTGCTAATATTCTTTACGTTAACCGGGCTTTTTACATTAATTTCAGGTTGTTTCGTTGTACAAGCTTATCCGTCACTAAAAAGTTCAGCGTGCCACCCATAGATGGCGTTAGCTACCAGTGTTTGTAAGTTTAGGGAATTTATGCAAAGTTTGTGTTTGGGGAAAAACTTTGTTTTGTTGAATCTTCTGATAGTTATCGTGATAGTTAAACATGTAGTTAATAAAACCACATAACTGGAGATATTTGGGTGTTCTGTAGGTGCACCTCTGTTAACCCTTTAAGGAATACTAGCGTGATGTTATGTGTGTACCTACTTACTATTTTTTTAGGTTCTGAACATACCATGATGCGAGTTATTATGTCAAGGCAGGCTGATATGTATGTTAACGTAACTATATATTATGATGTCTTGCTATTACAGCAGCTTTGTCCCAACTTTATTGGGGTCGGCTTCCAGTCTAATCAGATTTAGCTGAGTACCAGTATTTTACATGGAGCGACTGCCTATCTGACCTCCATAACCCAGTAACTGGGTAACACGATACCTTTTGGTGTCAGATCTCAGTCTTCTGACTACCCGTAACGACTGTCATAGATCTTCAAATGACAGCCGGGACCGACGGCTTAACGCGCTTTCCGAGGCACGGCAGATACTCGCTATGTAAAACCCATCCACGGACCGACCTCGGCAAGCGTTGCTTAACCTTGACGATCGACCCGTGTGGCTGTTATTATTTAGCCACGAGCTGTCACATAATTTGAATTTTTGGTTCTTAGACATGCCGATTTCCTCACGATGTTTTCCTTCACTGTCGATCACCCAAGTGGTTAATAACCTAATGACGGGATTTGCAACATCGTCATCATCATTTCAGCGGACGTCCACTGCTGGACATAGGCCTCCCCCAGGCGTCTCCTCATTGACCGATCCTGATTGTATTTGCAACGCTTGTCGAACCCTACGCTCACCAGTCACGCTTGTGACCAGTAGAATCATGTCCTAGACATGGTATTTAATCATTTGTTCTACCTTTGAATTATATTGTGGCAATAGGCACGCCCCCAATTACGTGGAACGTAAACATGAAGAGCAAATTGATTAAGGCGTATATATTCCTCAATTTTTTAACGCGTTGGGTGGAGTCTATGTGCCCGCTCGTAGCCAGAAAATAAATATTGGACTTCCTTTCGGACAGTTTTGTTTGCAAATTATTTTTTGTGTTTCATATTATCCAATGTAGATTAAGAAGGTATTCTTACCATTAATTTTTCTGTTTAAAAATATTTTTGAATAAACAAAACGCTTTGGAGGTGTATCCAAAAGTAGCGAAAAAATATATGGTTGATATTTTTTTTAAAGCAAATGTGTTAGTCTTATAAAAAAAACTTGTGTAACAAATAATGTACATGTATTAATAATATTTTTTTCAAACCTTTTAACCTAGCCGTTACTATGGAGTATTGTTTATAAAAGTACCCGTTTTACTAAAGCGGAGTAAGGACTTTAACTGAGTGTGTACTATAGGTACCTCTGTCATATCCTTCGGGGAATACAGACATACGTAATGGAATGTCAATAACATTGAAAACGAGACTTAATAAGCAGTAAAAGGTTCGAACTATTAATATTGTTGGCACGACAAGTTTGATTATCTAGTTCTCTCGTCTTTTTATATAATGAAATGAAATATGCAGCGAGTGACTGCGCTGTTTCAATTTTAAATTAACTGTAAATAATGGTTTTCAATGTCCAATTAGTTCGTTGTTATTTATATTTTACGAAAACACAGCTAGTCTAGCTAAGAAATTATTTGAACTTCTCAATTAAACTGGTTAAATATAATAATTTTACTTAATAAGAAGCTAACTTAAGTGGCAGTGGGCAGGGCACATTGCTAGCAGAACGGATGGCCGATGGGGCAGAAAAGTTCTGGAGTAGCGGCCGCGTACTGGATGACGCTGCGTTGGTAAGCCTCCCACCAGGTAGACCGATGACTGGTGAAGGTTACGGGAATCCGCTGGATGCGGGACGCACGGGACCGGTCAATGTGGCGACGCTTGGGGGAGGCCTATGTCCAGCAGTGGACGTCTTTCGGCTGACATGATGATGATGAATAAGAAGCTGCTTTTTCAGTCCTGGGACAGAACGTTGAACCCCGGTAGTAAACTTCTACGCTTTTAGGTACTTCCTTTTATAGCTTCCCTGCAGCTATAAAAGCGTCAAATAAACTATAAAATAAAATTTTCATCATCGGACTACAACACGTACGGCATGCGCCATCGGTACATGGTGGACATCCCACCTATACGCACTAAACGTTTTGGAAATACTTTCATTATGCGTACAGCTAAGGAGAGGAATTCCCTGCCGGAGTCTGTGTTTCCAGATAGCTACAGCCTCGGGGTCTTTAAGTCAAGAGTGAATAGGTTACTTCTAGGCAAGCGGATGTCGGAAGTCGGATGTGGTCGTCACATCATTGCTTACAATCAGGTGAGATAGTGGTCAAGCGCGAGCCTATCTATAATATATATATATAAAATGAATTAAACCAACAATTTTTTGTTAAAAAGGTTTTTTTTCGCTTTTCAGTTTACTTAATTTCAACAGAATCGATTCACAATTAAAAATTCAGTGGGAAAATTAAGAATATATCCTTTTTTCTACATTTAGAGGTGGATTTTATTTTTCTAATTTAAATAGTGATCCTATTTATATTAGAAAACTTTGATACACTTTCCAATAATAAAAGATTTAATAATGTAATGGGACCAATCTTGATAAAGTTATGCGTGGTCATATACAAAAAAATATAAATGTCGAATTGAGAACTTTCTTCTCTCTTTTTCATTGGTTAAAAATGGGGCTTGAGGCAGTATTAATTAATTGATTAAAAGCATCATTTTCAGTAGTAACTGAAACAAACGCAAAGAGAGATGTGTAATAATTAATTTCTACTTTTAATGTTCAAAGTGGCTTTCAAAAACTTCATATCCAAAGCTTTGTATAACGGAACCGATACAAAAAACAGTCCGAAGCTGTAATTAATTTTCGATTCGCGCTGAACGCTCCATTCGTGTTTTTGTTTGAGAGCATTTTTCCGTTTTTTTTTCCTGAACAAACGTGGACGTTGCCCACCCTGTGGGGGAAGTTGGGAGGCAGGGGGAGTCGGGCGCTCAGCTAGTTAAATGGACTCGCGGCGAGAGAGAGTGGGGTACTCCCCTTTTCCCCCCTTTCACTGACCACTGGATGAACGGATTATGAAATATTTCATCGGAAAATAAAACTGAAAAATATTACCGCTGGCGGCGTCTGAGAGCGTATTCTTCAGGGAAGCTAGTTATAACTTGAATTATCTACTCTGTGGATAACTTGATTAATACCGGAGCAGAACAATGAACATTTTATACTTCTCTTGTGCATACTTTGAAACTATTTGTGTAACAAAGGTGGATTCTTTTGTTTGTACTCGTTCTGCGTAATTAAAAACAATGTTTAGAGGTAACGGAGAATATTGTTGCTTTATTTTAGTAACCTACTTTTTAGGGTTCCGTACCCAAAGGGTAAAAACGGGACCCTATTACTAAGACTCCGCGGTCCGTCTGTCTGTCTGTCTGTCTGTCTGTCACCAGGCTGTATCTCATGAACCGTAATAGCTAGACAGTTGAAATTTTGACAGATGATGTATTTCTGTTGCCGCTATAACAACAAATACTAAAAACAGTATAAAATAAATATTTAAGGGAATATTTATTTCCCATACAACAAACGTGATTGTTCTGGCATTTTTTGCGATAATTGTACGGAACCCTTCGTGCACGAGTCCGACTCGCACTTGGCCGGTTTTTTTTATTAAATGAAATTTTTCTCTAAAACTTCAATTACTCTTTAACCTATTCTCGGAGTGAACATTATTCAAGAGTTATCGCTGTTGGCTGGCAGCTAAAACTTACACTGTGTGCCTTTAAATTGGTAGCTGTTTGATTATAACGTACTTATAACTAATTCCTCGATTAGTAATGGATAGAACCCGAATGAGGATCGCACAGGAACGTGGGGATTGACTCATGAAAAGGCTCAAACAGTGGGCAAAGTTGAGCTGTAGATGATGATGATAATGCATATCAGGAAGATCCATGCCACAGACTAGGGATGCCACAAATAGCGTTTTTGCCGAATAGCGAATACTAAATATTCGGCTAGGCTCTCGTCGTTTTCGGCGCACATTCGGCGACACTTAGTATATTTCGCGGGTGATACGTTCCGATCTAAACCTTAGAAGTTGTGATCAGAAAAATCAAAACAGTATCCAAGCTTAGCAGAATTTGCTAAGATTTATTTATTTTCGCCCGGTAGCACAGTATATAGAGAGCGGTAAAAAATTTCATTCATCATAACTTACCACTGATAGGTTTTAAGTATTAAATAAATATGCTGATCTTTTTGCTATTTTTTTTTTTATGCGTAATATTATGTGTTTCTTTTTCTCTATTTGGTATTCGACCGAATGGTTTGCAATATTTGGCTGAATACCGAATAGTAAAAAAGCATCCGAATAGGCCGAATACCGAATGGTAGCCGAATATTCGTGACATCTCTACCACAGCCGTTCTCATTTCTGTGAGACTTAGTAGATCTATGCTTCGCCGTGTGTAGCACAGTGGGAAGTGAAGCATAAGAAATATATGGTGATGACGGATAAACCTACAACTTCACTTGTATCATGAATCTAATCCTAAACCTATCTACAGTGTCTTCGACTCTCATCCAAATCCTGTCGCACGTCAGCTTACTAATCCTCTTCTATCTGTATATTTTTATTTGTGCCTTTTGTATAAGCATACCTAAACTATTATATAAAAAAATCGAGTGATACATCGAGCCCACGATTTTGCAATTACAACATAAAACCAATTGCAACATATTTTCAGCCGAAAGACGTCCACTGCTGGACATAGGCTTCCACCAGGCGTCGCCACATTGACTGATCTTGTGCGTTGCATCCAGCGGATGCCCGCAACCTTAACCAGTTCATCGGTCCACCTAGCGGAAGGCCTTCCAAGGCATCATCTGCCGTTTCGCGGTCGCCATTCTAGTACTTTTCGGCTCGATCGACCATCCGTTCTGCGAGCAATGTGCCCTGGCCACTGCCACATAAGTTTCGCAATTCTTCGGGCTATGTCGGTAACTTTGGTTCTCCTGCGGGTATCCTCATTTCTGATGCGATCGCGCAAGGAAACTCCAAGCATAGCCTTCTCCATTCTCCATCTCAGTATGGAGAATGCGTACTTTTATGTCCTGTCCACAGTTCATCACTTTTAAAGTCCAAATCAATTAATTTATTTTTTTAAATCTGGTGAGGGTAGATAAGCAGCTTAAACCCCCAAAGAGCGCATTGAACGCCGATTGGTTTCACCATTCAATATTGAAATAAATTTTACAATTAATCCGAACAAATAGTGCCGAAAATACGCAGAACAGAATTTATTGTTTCAGTGATCGAAAAGGCCGGGGTAAGCAGCTAGTATGCAGCGGCTTCGCACGGGGTCAACATCCATAAAAATCAGAGCATATACGGTTTTTACGTACCTTTAGCACTTATTAATTCGGCTATCGGCTTGCAAGCTTGCAAGTATGCGTACATTCAAAGTACATACTAACACTACTCAATCCCACAGATTTGTGTAGAAAGGAATGTTATCATCATCTTTAGCCTATTAACGTGCCCACTGCTGGAACACGGGCCTCTTCTCTGTGAGAGAGGGAATAGGCCATAATCTACCACGCGGGACCAGTGTGAGTTGGTGGATGTCACATGTCTTCGAATTTTTGGTTCTAGAACATGCCGGTTTCCTCACGATATTTTCTTTCACCGTTTTTAGAGAGCAGTGGTGATGAAATAATTTACACAAATAAATGCGCCAGCTTGGGTTCGGACCCACGGCTTACGACACGTAAGTCGGGGCCGTTACCCCTCGGCCACCAATGCTCCCTACCACTGGGCCACCAATGCTCCCTACCACTGGGCCACCAATGCTCCCTACCACTGGGCCACCAATGCTCCCTACCACTGGGCCACCACTGCTCACACTGAAAGGAATTTAAAGTAAAAAAATGTAAAGACTGGTGCGTCTGAGATCTTGGTCCATAACTTTAGCACAGTATTTGCGGCATGAAAAAGGCTGCAGAAACAAACTTAATGTCCTCACAATTTCCACAAGTCTTTACACCATTAAACAGCTTCAAATTCATAAAGGTTTCATGAAGCCTCACCTAGTTTGTTTTTACATTTTCTCGCCCGCTTATTCCTTCATAACGAGGTCAGGTTACCTCCTGGCGGATATACTTTGATGTATTTAATCCTATTATGTGTACTTATCAAAGGAATCCGCCCACAATATCAAGTGCACCGTAACTTGTAAGTCGCGAGGCAATATTGAAAGAGGACGCCGGGATTCCAGGCCGGGACCGCGTTCCCGGAATGTCTCATATTGGAATCTGTCCGGAACTCCGATGCTACAATGTTGCGTTTTTCCTTAGAGCTCCTTTGTCTAATAATATTAAAGACTTGTTCAAATAACTCCGTTAAACTCGTTTGCAATGAACGTAAAGAATTTAATAAATAGCTGACTCTGATAAAGAAAAAAAAAGCAATAAAAGTACAATTTAATTAAATAATTCACTCTGCATCCACTGACTAATCAAACACCATTGCAATCGCTTCCAACAATTTTGTAATTGGTTTCCAATAAAACAATTGAACGCGATAAATATATTTATTTTACATTAAACAGATTTTCACATAGAGATACTTAAGTATTTCGTTATTTACACAATACAATTATATTGTCATAAAAACATTTAATAAAAATTGACTAGAGTTCGTAATTTATCTACAAAATGTATTTACAAATGTAAGCTCCGAATTAACGTAGATATTACACATCAGTCTGACTATATTTAAGTATTTACAGATATTATAAGCTAAATGTCTTGCACATAGTTGACAAGCTACTGTTAACTGCTATGATGATTCGTGTACTCATCAGGGGCTGACAGAGAGGTCACAAAGATTTGTTTTGTACTTCGACGAATTGTTATGTGCCGCGGTATTTTTTTGGAAATTATACGCTTCTAGCGGACGCCTCGCGGTTTCACCCGCGTAGTTCCCGTTCCCGTGGGAATACAGGGATAAAAAGTAGCCTATGTCACCCGGGGATAGTGTAGCTTCCCAACGGTGAAAGAATTTTTGAAATCGGTCAGCCGTTTCAGTGTCTATAAGGAAGATGCTTACATATACTTTCTCTTTTATATATAATTGGATATCTGTTTTTCACAGATAAAATTTTTACGTCGATTTTCTCGATGTGAAATTAGAAACGATATGCTGCCGTGGCTTCCTTAATGAGTACATCCACGACTGATTAATTAAGAAAAACGGTGGCAATAAGGGATGTGGTGAAGTAAGCAAGAAAATCATCTTTACAAACAAACTCCTAATGAATACACGACTCCCCCGACGAACCTTATCGATTGAAAACGACGAAATATTAACTGTTGGTATACATATGTAATATGAACTGTTATTAATATTAATTATGTTAACAAACATTTGATATTATGCTTATTCGTATATGAGAAATTATTCCAGTATTATATTAATGTAGGTATTTAAATGCTAAACGGCAGTGAGTGAGAGGTACCCACCTGAGCTTAAACAGTAGAGTGTTATTAGATCCATAATCAATCATTCTTCAGCATGACATACGAAGCTAATATTGAAATAAAAACATTGAGAAACTTTCGCTCGTCGTAAATAAAAAAGTTATAATTCCAAACAGGCCAATTCCGAGTTTTATTGCGTGTAAACTAGGAGTAATAAATTCCAAACCTTTTATGTAAACGTAGAAAATTTAGGTAACATTACGTTTTCATTCACGTCGTAAATAATAATGATAATTTCACCCTGTTGTTATTAAATTAAATCAAAATGATAGCCACTTACGCTGAATATTAAGAAAAGTTGAGCAGATAAATTATGACAAACATCTCATATATTTTCTCAATTCGACTGTATTTTTTCATGTGTGCTGAAAACTTTTTACTAGGTGTACCAATTGATAATTCTTTTTATTTGAAATCTGCTGGTGCTTCTCATGTGGTCCCATTTAAATTTGACCAAGAACTGATGAGATGTTTTTGAGTTTTTCATGTTTATAAATAAGGTGACTAAACTAAAGGAGAAGAATAAAAAACTTGAAAAAAAAAAATTTGGTAAACCATTATCCGACTTCCAAAAAAAAAATACTATAAAGCGAAAAATAAGTGACGAAGTCAAAAAAAAAAAAAAAAAGAGGTACCAAAGACAACGACTTCCGAAAATAATGTTATTTTTCGTCGGTAAGTCGGTTTAATTTTTTTGTTATTATTTTTTTCTGTTACTAATGTAAGGTACAAAAAAAATATAAATGAGATGATTGTCAACTTTTTCCAAGCGCTTGTAAGAGTAAAACTATGAAATATTCTTGAATGACACAGAATATTTTATCAATAAAGACAAAACATTAAATCTTATACAGTAAGTATACCCAGTTACAAAAACATCAAGTACAAAATCATTCGTTGTAAAATTAGGCTTACAAATCGATGATATTAAGTTCAGGCAGTGTTTATTATTGCAGTTTGGCACATATAGTTAGATTCTGACTTAAAATATTTATGTATTGTAAATGTTGTATTTGGGGATTGTCAAGGGATAACTTTTTTCTCAACACAAAAAAAGGTAAGCAATATTACACATTGATGCGTAAACATTTATAATAAATATTTTAATTGGTGATTTACAAACTTGAGCGAACTGAACAATATAAACAAACCATTAAAGACAATCAAAAACAGGGTAGATAATCTGCTAAAGTTCTAAAGAGAACTAAGTATAAATTGCGATGACGTACGATCCTGAATGATGGCCCACAGTATACCTATGTATGTTTGCGGCGTACGATATGGTTGGTGTGGCCGAGCTCGGCAGCAGACCGGGCGGCGCGCTAACTGTGCTCGTGGTGCGTGCGCGGCGACAGCGAGCCGGGGCCGGATTCCGCACTGGAGTCGCCCGCGTACACCTCTGACAGACCGCCAGCGCTGCCGCAACCGCCACCGCTCCCGCTCCCGCCACCACTGCCGCCTGCACTGAGCATGCTGGCAGAGAGCGCGGCTTTGGCTACGGAACAAATATGTCTTGTCATTGAGTGATATGAAGATCGTAGAGCAGTGTCTCTAGTGTTTGTAAATGTGATTTATGCTATGTGTGGTCAGCGGTATTTTTCAGCCTTTGAAGACTAACAGATGAGATTTGTCACATAAAGGGATGACCATAAATAACCATTGAAATAGCAGTTTCGCGAGCGTATCTTCTCGTAGCGGCTTAGCTGTGTGAGTGTGTGTATGTGCATGTGCTACAAGTACCGTGGTGTACTAGCGGCACGTAGTAGGACGTAGGCGAACTTAGTCTTTCGGCCGCACCTTCTCGTAGCGACTTAGCTGTGTGAGTTTGTATGTAAGTGCGTGTGCTACAAGTACCGTGGTGTGCTAGCGGCACGCAGTAGAACGAAGGCGCGTAGTCTTTCGGCCACACTTTCTCGAAGCAGCTTAGCTGTGTGTATGTGCGTGTACTACAAGTACCGTGGTGTGCTAGCGGCACGCAGTAGGACGTGGGCGCGCAGTGTCGTGGGTGCACCTTCTCGTAGCGGTTTAGCTGTGGGTGTGTGTGCGTGTACTACAAGTACCGTGGTGTGCTAGCGGCACGCAGTAGGACGTGGGCGCGCAGTGTCGTGGGTGCACCTTCTCGTAGCGGTTTAGCTGTGGGTGTGTGTGCGTGTACTACAAGTACCGTGGTGTGCTAGCGGCACGCAGTAGGACGTGGGCGCGCAGTGTCGTGGGTGCACCTTCTCGTAGCGGTTTAGCTGTGGGTGTGTGTGCGTGTACTACAAGTACCGTGGTGTGCTAGCGGCACGCAGTAGGACGTGGGCGCGCAATGTCGTGGGTGCACCTTCTCGTAGCGGTTTAGCTGTGGGTGTGTGTGCGTGTACTACAAGTACCGTGGTGTGCTAGCGGCACGCAGTAGGACGTGGGCGCGCAGTGTCGTGGGTGCACCTTCTCGTAGCGGTTTAGCTGTGGGTGTGTGTGCGTGTACTACAAGTACCGTGGTGTGCTAGCGGCACGCAGTAGGACGTGGGCGCGCAATGTCGTGGGTGCACCTTCTCGTAGCGGTTTAGCTGTGGGTGTGTGTGCGTGTACTACAAGTACCGTGGTGTGCTAGCGGCACGCAGTAGGACGTGGGCGCGCAATGTCGTGGGTGCACCTTCTCGTAGCGGTTTAGCTGTGGGTGTGTGTGCGTGTACTACAAGTACCGTGGTGTGCTAGCGGCACGCAGTAGGACGTGGGCGCGCAGTGTCGCGGCCGCACCTTCTCGTAGCGGCTCAGCTGCTGCAGCTCGCACTCCGAGTGGTGCTTCTCTACTGTTACACATACCATACTATTCAACAAACAATATTTATACATTGTCATTTTATTGTCATCTACAACACACTTTTAACAGACACATACACTGATGATGCTGAAGCGTGATCTGGAAAAGGTATATTATGATGGCATGATAACAAACTTTAAACAATTAATACATAGTCACAAAAGTTTCAATTTCTGTGTTATCCATTAAAAATCTAAAAGTACAAACGAATTTTAGCGATGATATTTGCGGCGAAAACCGAATACATTTTTTGTTTTCTCATTGTATCAGTTCTGACCTTCAAGTCCCATCCCATTTCAAATACTCGTCTGTATATTTAATGGAGGAAAAATATTGGAAAGTATGAGTGTATTTACTCAAAGGTTTTGGTGAGTGTTTTATGTGCCACAGGGTTTCACGAATCCCTTCGTTTGTAGATACAAATATTTTGTTTATTGAGAGAAGCAAAAAACCCTTGTTAACATTCTGTGGGCATTCTGCCACATTTACTAAAGTGAGAGTTGCCCAGCTTTTTATTTTATTGAGTGTAAAACTACAGCTAACCCAGCTGTTAGTAGTGGTCAAAGTTGTTTATGAATATATGTGTTATATCAAAGGAATCTCAGGTGCTTTGGTATGTTTTGCCTTGAGATTCTAGACTAATACAGATGCTCATACTCGACTCAAACTCAAAATTGGCCACAGTTTGGCATATGATTCTTCAGCTTGACATGTGTACTCATTAGATCAAGAGCCGAGAAGCCCCAGACGTTACTGAATTCTTTCCACACAAAATGTGTGGTAGGTATTGAATGAAAAAGAAAATCCAAGTTAGCAAGTACGAGTACGTTCCAAGTACATGCTAACACTACCCAATTCCATTGAGTTGGTGTTAAAAGAGTTCGGTAATGTTTGAGGCGTCAAGGATCTTGGACTTGAGCACGTTAATGTAAAAAAACAAGCCTCACAACTCTCCATTTCCAGTTTGAGTTGAGTTGAGCTTGAGCATGAGCATCTGGAATACCGGCCAGTGACATTATGTCAGCGATAACGATTGTCATGAAAATTATAAATTATTTTCATAGGGCTTGAAAATTACATAATGTTCAACTATTTCATGTCTTTAGCGCTGAAAATTTTCACTTAGTCTCATCTCTCTGGTTCCATGCTACTCGAGTTGCCGACTCATATAGTAAATATACTATATATATAGCGCCCACTATGTCTCTCCCCTCAAGAACCGAAAATTCGAAGACATGTCCACCAACCCGCACTGGGCGCGTGGTGGATTACGGCCCATTCATTTCCTCTCACAGAGAGGCGGCCTGTTTCCCAGCAGTGGGAACATTAAAAGTCTGATGATGAAGATGATGTCTCTCCCCTGTGAACCGTCACATTTACATGCACTGATGATTGGTGATGAAAATAATTATGTTTTATAAGTCTCACCCTCTGCCCTCTCCCGGTGTCGTTGTGGGTGTTTCCTGCAAGGTCGATGTGGAGGTGCGTCGTTGTCTCGATGTCCAAAGGTGCGGAATTGTAGGGTGTGGTCCAGGGTTGCAGCAGCCGCTGCCTCGCCGCCAACAGCGAACGTCGCGTACGGACTTATCTCGTACACGTCTTAAGTAATCATATCATAATTATAATCAATGCTCTAGATAAGTGAGATTATATAAGCGATTGCGGTTTTCAAAACATCAAAAATGTATGGGATTGACAAGCGCTATCGAAATGTCACTTAAAAAAGCTTTTTGACTAATCATTATAATCAACGCAGAGGCTCTAGATAAGTGAGATTATATAAGCGATTGCGGTTTTCAAAACATCAAAAATGTATGGGATTGACAAGCGCTATCGAAATGTCACTTAAAAAAAGCTTTTTGACAAATCATTATAATCAACGCAGAGGCTCTAGATAAGTGAGATTATTTAGGCGATTGCGGTTTTCAAAACATCAAAAATGTATGGGATTGACAAGCTCTATCGAAATATCACTTTAAAAAAAAAAGGTTTTTAACATAAAAATTACCGACAAAATAACAAACTTAAAAGCCAAAAATATCAATGAGAATTTCAAAAAATGCGCGTGCAGCGCTATACGTGTGATAGAATTTCTTAAAAAAAATTGAAATTTCTTAAAAAAATAAAGAATGATAGAATATATGCAGGCAGGAATTATAGCATTCTTCTCTCTCATGTAACGAAATGTGCCAAAACGTGACGCGTCTTTGAAATATACACTCTCCTTTCCTCGACCAATTTTTTCGAACCAACGCCCAATTTTCACTTCAAAAATCACCTAAACAACTTTTGCTACTTAATAAATAAAACAAATCTAACATATTCGTTTTGATACGACGTATTATAAAAAACGATATTTGATGATATAAGACAATAAAAATGATATAATACAAAACCTATGTGCGAAGTCAAAAATAAAGAGAGATATTCATAAATAAGCGGCTTAACCAAAATTATCATTACGTTTGTAATATTCAGTCACAAAGCATCAAATAGCTGATAGATTACGCTCTGTAATTCATGCGAGAGCATATTAATAATTTATTACTTGAAAACCCATTTATGATTAAAATTACTTTTCCGATCCGCTGTCAGAATTAATTTCTCATTTAATACTGCACGAAGTATTACCTACTGAGTGTTACTTTGATCGCAAATAACAATTCGAAAATTTGTTGTCAAAAATAACACTGTTACACGTCAAACTTTTTTGTAATTTTAAACTAAATAAATCCGGTGTTTCGTAGCTGATGAAACACCGAGGGAAATGGAAAGCGGATTATTGTAATTGCTTTCGATATTTCATATTTACAAGTCAATGTCCTAATCGTTCAAGTCAAAATACGGATTAACAGTGCCTTGTTTTTAATAGACTTTCCAAAAAGGAGGCGTTTCTCAATACTGATTTTTCTTTTTTTTAATGTATTTTCGGGTAAAACTCCGTCCTAAAAACTGATTTTGAAAAAAAAAAATTTTTTTGTTTGATATGCCTCTTGAGGTTGTTAGTCTAATAGCAAGCTGTACAACTTGAACATTATCAGGTAAAGTCAAACAAAAATGAACTCAATTCTAAAAAACCTCAATATTCTTGTGTCCCTTTCACACAATTGAAATATAATTTGTTATTGGTTGGTTTGGTTAGGCTGACTGACACCTGAAAAGACATTCAACCAATCTACCATTATTGGCAAGAAACGTTCAGTATAAGAACCTCTCTTTCAGCTCGCGTTTTGGTTACATTGAGCCTTCGAGTTGTACAGACTAGTAATTCCACGAAGCTACTTTCCACTTACCAGAAGCAGGTGACAGTTTGTCATGCTTGTAGTCATGTTGGCAGTTCCTGATGTTCTGCTGTTCTGGACAGACGGACTTGTCAGTACTGGCCACTGAGTGACTGCATCGCCGAGTCTCTTCGTCTGCGGCGCCTCCGCATGGCCAGAGTGTGCTATGGAGATGGGCAATGATTATAATGAGCACGATTCAAAGGCAAAGGAGAGAACAACACTGGTTTAATAAACTACTCTACATAGTTTCGAAGCCGTAAAACTCTACCAAAACTAAAACGACAAAAAATTCTTTATTGAAAATCGACTGGTTTAGTACATACATATATACACTCACGCCTTTTTGCCATGGGAGTAGGCAGAAACTACAGAACGCCACCTGCTACGTTCCTTACATACTTCTTTTGCTTCACTCACATTCATACATCTAGTCATACACACACGCCGGTTATGAGTACTGCGCACCTGGCCTTTCTGAAGAACGTCACCTATAAGGTCTATGTATGTCATTCTAGGGCGTCCCCTCCCGGCGTTTCCTTTCACGTCTGCCTTGTAAATACCTTTCATTAGTCGCCTTTCATTTATCTTCTCAACATGGCCAAACCATCTTAACATACTCTTTTCAATTTTAGTCACTACATCTTCTTTTAGACCACAACGTTGTCTGGTTTAGTACTGATTTAAAAAAAAATGAAGAACAGATTAAAGTAGTCGTGTACAATTAATCTTCTTACAAAAAAAACCTTTAAACACTTTAGTTTTGGTAGAGTAGATACAACTGCACTTTTGACACTTGACTGCACCTAGTACTAAAAGAGATTTAGTTGAACGTAAAATTATCGCGATTAGATTAGATTTTAGTATATAACAATCCTAAACCCTATTAATAGTGCGAAATGAAAGATGCTCCACCAAGAGCAGCTATTTGGTAAAAAATAAAAATCCTTTTTTGAAAATAAGCTCTTATATTTGTAAGTATCTTCCTGCCCCTTATCCAATGTTACTTGAGGTCGGCGCAACACGTTTTCTTCTTTCATACCGTCATGTCTCCTGTCACGCTATCACTGACTCCCTTTTCTTCTTGCTTTGATGCCAGACGCAGACAGATACACAAAAAAGTACACAAATATACAAAAACACAGATACACACGTCAAACTTATAAGTATAACACCCCTCTTTTTCCGTCGGGGATTAAAAATGGATAGATATAAAACCATTTCGACTTAATAATTTCCTATCTTTGATAATCTCATTGATCTTGAAACATTTTTCTCCAACAGAGTCTTGTCCGTTTTCATATTCTTTATGTAAGTATTATCCCATAAAGGATCAAGAAAGAAGCCCACAGTTAAGTAGTGAATTAAGATTATGCTGTGTTGTATCACAAAAACACGGTACGCATTAAAATGTAAGTAGGATTGCTAGGTAATTCCCAAGAAATACTAAAATTATTTTAACAGTCCCTGCCTATAGTGCCCAAACCGAAGACTCGAATCGTAAGTAGGTCGCCCTGAGTGATTTACACAGGCATCGTGTTCTCAATACGTCCACATTTATCTTATTTATTATTATGTATTTATACAGGCTTCCTCGGGAAATGGGGATTCCAATACAGGCGTTACTTACAATATTGTAAATAGGTATCGAGTATTTTCAATCATTCGGACAAAACAAAGGGAAACCGAACCTGTTTTTGACAATTATGGGCTTTTGTCGCCGTTTTATTGAAAAGAAAGGCGTTTTCAATTGAGGTATAAAGGTAGGTATTTCACTGTTTTATTTAGAAGAAAAGTCTGTTTGAAAAGTAGATTGTTATTTTGGTATCTGTTGAAGGATAAAGGTCACTATTGTTAGAACGTACAAGGTTTTCAAGTCCATCATAAATGGCGAGAGCAAACCGAACTGACCAGCTGTATCAGATATTTAGTATTGCAGTTTATTAAATACTCTATAGGCCCGCGCTTGACCACTAACTCACCTGATGGTAAGCGATGATGTGGTCGACGGTGAAACAAGTTTGCCTAGAAATAACATATTCACTTTTGACTTAAGGGCCCCTAAATTGTAGCTGTCGGGAAACACAGATTCCGGCAGGGAATTCCACTCAGCTGTACGCATAATAAATGTGTTCCCAAAACGTTTTGTGTGTATGGGTGGGATGTCCACCATGTATCGATGGCGCATCGCTGTTCGTCTGGTAGTCCGATGATGAAACGGGATAGGTGGAATTAGATCGTGCAATTACATCGCACACTCCCCGAAATGAAACCGATAAAAACCGACAAACTGGTAACTCGGCGACGATGTTCAAGGCTCTGACTTAACTAGTGCCTCAGTGCCTCATTGCCGGTGAGCCCCTTGGCCCTATTTTCGATTAACTCTAGTGCATCAAGCTGGTATTTGGCAGATCCGTCCCAGAGATGAGAACATGATGCATGATCGAACTTGCACTTGAGACAAATTGAGGAGCTGTTCCGGCGTGAAGTACCTTCTCATCTCTGCAAGTATCCCCAACTTTTTGTCAGCCAGCTGAGCCTTTGCGTCAATGTATGGACCAAAATTGAGAGTCGATGTCAACGTAACGGCAAGAAGCTCAAGATGGTCCGTTTTTGACACGGTCACATCTCGGCAAGTTGGAGCCGGTTGAAATTGGCACTTGTTTCTGACAGTAAACTGCCCAAACTGCTCAAACTAATCAGTTTGGTCTGAAGAGTTCTCATCAGGCCAAACTGATCAGTTTGAGCAATTTTCCTCGTGTAATTGTCGCTCTAGCCACCTGCGCGTTTTTCCTGATATAATTTGTGTGAAGTTATACGTATTTTTAACGTGTAAGGAGAAACTGAATTATTTAGATGTAGCTATAATATAGTTCTGTCCTTTAATAATACAAAGTTACATAATGAACATATTTCATAACATAAATAAGAAACACGAAATCAAGCAATCATATGATGCGTGGTAATACAATATTTTCACCGCCGCAGGTATATCTCAATTCACGGCAATCGCGCGTCAGAAATTGGATTCAAAAGGTCAAGGGGGCTGAGAGGGGCTCACCCATATTGGCGATGCGTACATCAAATATATTGACGTCATGACCATTACGGTACCGATAAAACCTTCACGGTATTCCTCAGATGTCGGTTTTCACAGGTATGAATTTATTCATGGATGTATGAAATATTATAGAAAATAATGCTGCCTACAGTCTTTGATTAACTTTGTTTCTATAAGTTGAAGTTCAAAGACGGGACGTTTCAAAGGGATTTTTGCTATCAAAATCAACATTTGAGTATGTGTTATTGATATTTCTAATGCCGCATAAACAAATTTTATAATTATATGAATTTCGTATGCCTACGTAATTGTTTTGTATTTCCAAATGAGCGACCAATGCAGTTTAATAAAGCGTCATCATCATCAATACAGCCGAAAGACGTCCACTGCTGGACATAGGCCTTCCTAGGCGTCGCCACATTGACCGATTCCGTGCGTCTCGCATCCAGCGCATTCCCGCAAACTTAACCAGGTCATCGATCCACCTAGTGCGAGGTCTTCCAACGCAACGTCTTCCGGTTCGCGGTAGCCATTCCAGAACTTTTCAGTGCTATCGGCCATCCGTTCTGCGAGCAATTTGTCCTGCCCACTGCCACATAAGTTTGGCAATTCTTCGGGCTGTCGGTAACTTTGGTTCTCCTGCGGATATCCTCAATTCTGATGCGATCACGCAAGGAAACTCCGTGTGAGTTGCCAGTGATCACCTATGGTACCGAGACGTAGTCGCTCACAATGGACCTTATGAGAAAGCTTAAAGTCTCAAGCTCAAAGCTTAAGGGCAATGGAGAGGGCTATGCTTAGTAAACCCTAAATTATAATAATACTAGCACCTGTCCGCGACTTCACTCGCGTAATTAGATTTTAGCATCCCAAGGGAACACACTACTGGAATAATAACTAGCCTATGTCCTTCCCAGGGTCTCTAACTATCTCCATAACAAATTTTATTTAAGCTTGTTCAGTCGTTTAGTCGTGAAAAGGTAAAATCAAAACAATCGGAGTTACTTTCGCAATAATGAATTAGTATGGATGCACGTAAGTGTACAGGCTGTGAAAGGTAGCAACACCTCTGAACAATAAGCATTGAATAATTAATCAGTCATATAAAATTACACACATTAATCGTTTAAAACCCCCGACAGAAAAAGAGGGGTGTTATAAGTTTGAAGTGTGTTGCTGAGTATCTGTGTGTCTGTCTGTGGCATCATAGCTCCTAAACGGATGTTCCAATTTTGATCTAGTTTTTTTGTTTGAAAGGTGATTTTGTCGAGAGTATTCTTAGCTATGTTTGAATAAAATCGATTCAGCCGTTCAAAAGTTATGGGCGTTTTACTGTTTGAATCGCAGTGTTTTCGCAAGATATTGTGTCGACTAATTAAGTGTTCAATAGATTGCCGATCGAAGCGTATCCACTATGTACTAGATACATTATGTAGCATGAAATAAAAATGTGTCGAGGGTTTTATAAATTATGAAATTTTACTTGTTAAAATTAGCAAAGATTCTTGACAAGTGACATTCTACCAACGAAATCTTCGTACATAGCGATTAGAAAAAATATTACGGTTTTTTTTAGCTTTTGATTCCCGGGCCATAATAACGAATCGATTGACACCATGTTCATTAAAATCGAATGAATTATTCATATATTTTTTTTATACAAACTTTGTTCGTATTCTTCTCAGCAAACCCTTTCATTTGATACCTATTTTATTATTATTTATTTACTTCAGATATGAAATCCATAGTTTTGTTAGTACGTACAAATTGTTATATACTATGTTAGTAACTTCAAATTAGGTACACTTGCAATACATACACATCATGTCAAAAGTAAAGTACACTAAAATCAAAACAAAAAGAATAATCAATTTATGCATTTTGGTACACTGTATGTAATATCATTTAAAATTAATGTCAATAAAATAAAACATAATGCCTTGTAAAAACCAAAAAAAATAAAAATAAACAATTAAAATAAATTAAGAATTTTTTTAAATTATATAAAGTTCAGCAAAATTTATAAATTAAAAGTCTATATCATGGCAGTGCACAAAAAATAACTAGTCCGCCATATTGGATTTAGAATGACATCACTTAGCTAAACATGCATTGTCATCCAAACTGAGCGTGTATGCAAAAATATCATCTTAATCGGTAAAGGATAACTGCTTTAAAATTCAGTTGCAAGATTTGACCCGAACACATTACACACATTCATTGCAAGTTAAATAATAATACAAAAATGTACGGCTATGCCAAGCGCTTTCAAAATGTTACGTGTCATGTTCTGCTTCTATGTTCATTTGGTCACAGATAATATAATACTAGCATACAGATGCCTTATCCCATACAAAGAAACCGTGCCGACGCAACCAGCGTTTTTCGTCTGACAACTGATTATTTTTTAAGAACATCGATCGCGTTCGGTTCCTTTCCACTGATATGAGATGAGATGGTGTTAGCGATTTGCAAGTAAAAGATTTTACTCGGTTCGTGAATACTTTTTTTAAATACAGCGACGATTTGTTTTGTATTATTTTTTTGCATGTTTTTAAAGTTTCATTGGACCAAAATGTGTTACAAAACAAATAAAGAAAACGAGTGGCTGCCTCAGAAATTAAAAACCGCGCCATCTATTGGAATCAATTTTAAATGATCCATTCAAATAATCTTTGAAATGTGAATTAAGAACCCAATATTCCTTAATGTTGTGCTAAGGAGTATTAGAACAAGAACAAGAAACAAACAAGAACATACATAATGGACGTTTCAAAAAAATCTGAACATTTTACACAATAACAAATCGAAGCTTGTCACGCCATCTAGTGCAATTTATTTGGAACAATTTTTTTTTCGCCTTGGCTACATTTATATTAATACAAACTCATATATATATATATATACGATGGTACTCGAATTCATGAGTTTTCTTTCTTATATTTAGAGGTTCTGACAGTAACTAATATTTATAGTTCTCGCCAAACTTCTGGGCCGCCCTGAAGTTGGCTTTCCGATGCACAAGGCACGGATCGGTGCTGTTTTTATATGAGATTTATTCATATTTATTTATTATATACTTTATTGTACACCATAATTTACATTTATAAAGGAAACTTAAAACTAAAACAAATAGAATGGGCGGCCATAACGCGTCCGCGATCTCTTCCAGGCAACCAGGCATTTACTACTGCGCAGCCATTGGAGCCAACTTCAGGGCGGCCAAGAAGTTTAGTGAGAACTATTCAAGTTTCTAGACAAGTGCGGTGGCAATAGGCGAAATGCCAAAATGTGACATATCTTGCCGATGCACTTGATAATGCCATATATTTTTGACATTGTTCCAATCACTATGGCGACACTTTCATTGATAGAGCACACTTATCTAGAGCTCCAGCAGTATAATCCCCAGTACATAAGTTGGCAAGAGTCGTTGGATGCGCAGAAGTCGTATTTTAGGTCTTTTTGGTAGTGAAGCGGGGTGCGTCGTACGTTAGTCAGTTGACACAATGATGGACTGACCAATCGCGTCGCGTCCACGTTTCGTTCGCTCTATGTGGTGGTTGGTCACATCGCGCAATATGCGCGAACTTATCTCCACTACGCCAATACCTTGGTGACTTACATACCGGGGACTAAACCTACGCTTGCTTACCTTCGTTTAGCCAGTAACACCAGCAGCAGGGCAGTCACAGCAAGCGCGGCGAGGGCAGCGAATGCCAGAGACACAGCACCGAGCACTCGTTCCGTGTCAGCGTTACCACTCGATGTTAAAATCTGACCACCCTCGGACTGGAAGGCTACTGGCCGACGTAGACGCTCTGTTAAGACATGGAAAAATACATCTCACATATTATACACATCGAGACTTAAGTTCAGTTTAGTAAAGCGTCGTTTCATAACCTTAGCAGTGTCACCTTCTTTTTTTCTATGTGCCATATTTAAGATCTCGTAAAATACGTACGTGATCTTAAATAACTTTTGCAATATAAACAATAACAGAATAGTTAAAAACAAGAGTTTCGAAATTAGAGGCGTCAGTCGAATTAATGAAAGATGGTAAATTCTTTACTTCAATGTTGCAGTATCTATGTGAAGTATTTGTAAAGAGTAAGTGAAAAAGTTCCTGAAATTGCTCTTACTTGCTGGCTTGAAAAAAACAAGAGGTACATAGGTCTATTAAGCACAAAATATCTAAAAAAATCAATACAGCAAAAATAACTTTCGTTTCGGCAGTTTGTGTATTTGGTAGGTTCTGATGACAACTCGTCACACTAGCTATTTTGTCGCTATCCTTATTAAGTAACTTTCACTACTACGTCACTTTGTACATTAGTCCGCTTCCCAATTCGTGTCAAGCCGTCTCTTTCCCAACTCGTCCGACGCTTATGTTCAATGTACAGTAAGGTACAAAACTATAAAGTGCATAGCTACCTGATGCATTTCCGAGGTACAAAAAAAGAAGATTAAAAAAAATTGGTGCCTGGTGGCCTTATTACTCGACTGCCGAAGGAGGGTAATATTTTTATTAGTCTATGTATGTATGTTTGTTCATATGTGGCGTTCCAGAGACCAAACGCGTAGGCCGATTTTGATGATTCTTACGTCCTTAACCTTGCGAGTGTTACTGGTTACATTATAATTGAAAAAAAAGAAAAATGATGGATTTCGGACGCCATATTGTGGGGGCCTCTATTTTATTTTTCTTTCAAACCCATCATGTGGGTTATCAAAATGATATTATTAATGATAATGATGATTACAAAAATATAACACTTATAAAACATATAAGTGTTTTGTAACGGAACATCGAAAAGTAATTCGAAAAAAAATGACAACTAAAAATGTCTCCTCCTTCTGCTCGCCGCGAAGAAGGAGGTGAAACGCGTGAGAGCAGCCACCGCAAGAGACGACCTGGGCGTCGGGAGTCGCAAGCCAATTCTCAGCCACCGTAGGCGTGGGTTTGCGGACGGCGAGTAATAGGTAGCTCGCCGTCCGATAAGGACCAGGCTCGAGTCGACGGCGCGTAGTATTCCACGCACGCCTTAAAGTGATATCAACAGAAACTGACGTGGTCCGCTAGGGCCGCGGATAAATTTGAAAGAGTTTACAGCGGCCCTGGCACAAGGTAACTGAAGGAACACGGGTGGGTTTTGGTCAGTCAAAGTCTGAATTGTCTTCCCGCTTCACCCAGAGCGGGAGAAGTCATGATGATTTCCCACCTATAAGGAGTGTCGACACAGGTACATCCCGCACCAGTCTACCTACCCACACGACATCAACTTCATGCCATCTAGTCTCTTCCTAAATATTAAAATAAGATTACCTACTTACTAAAAAGTATATTTAATAAAATATTGCTGTACTGATTCTTTTAGATATTTTGTGCTTAATAGTACATAAGCGTCAGACGAGTTGGGAAGAGACGTAATACGACTGTTGATATCACTTGAGACGAGTTGGGAAACTGATTACATGTACAAAGTGACGTATTAGTGAAAGTGACCTATTAGAGATAGCGACGAAATAGCTAGTGTGACGAGTTGTCATCACAACCTACCAAATACACAAACTGCCGAAACGAAAGTTATTTTTGCACTATCTGTGTTGTTCTTTGAAAGTCGGTTTTCTTTTTGTTTTTTTTATTTGTAATTACATATCAATACTATTTCCTATATCCTCCACGGGTTTAAACGATCAAATTTTAACGATGTATTCATATTCAGATCATATTTATAAAGTCTGATTTCTAAGTATCCATAAATAAAATACCTATGAATAGAACTCGTATACTGCCACGAATACCATAGAAAACACCAAAGCTCCTAGCAATTCTAAGGCAGTTTGTTTCCTCTGTGGCTATAGCTTACGAGGATAATAACATAAAATATCGCAAATAGTAAACAAGTCGAGATAGATGGCGGGGCCATTGAGAAACATGCGGGGCCATTGAGAAACATGCGGGGCCTTTGTGTGAACCTAATCGGCTTCCCATGTTGAAAGGTACAAATAAAATCATGTCCTTAATGAAAAGTAGCTGAATGTTTTTCTAGGAAGTTTGTACGAAGACAGATAAAAGAACTGTCTGCAGCCACTTAAGATAGGACTCTAAAAATATCTTTTGACTGATCGTATAAAATATAAAAGATTTGAGAGTTTTGTGTGCTAAAGACGTTATTTGCGTCTGCTTTATTTATTATTTTTACTGTCATGGTTAATTATATACCTAACTAACTGGTACCTGCAACTAAGTCCGCGTCAAACTAAAAAAAATATGGTTTTTATTTTCAACCCTGCGGAACCCTATTTTATCCAAAATACAAGTAGAACAGAAACAAATAAAATAATTAAAAGAAAAAAAAAAAAAATACAAGTAACATTATTCAAAATTTATCCTGATTACTCACTAACGAACTAACAGCTATCTGTCAGTGATAGTCCCGTCAAATCGGTCCAGCCGTTTCGGTGACTACCCGGCACAAAAAGACAGACAGTTTTTTTTTTATATATCTGTATATTATAGACAAACAAATACTTCAAATTTATTTACTTGTTTGAATGTATAGATAAATGATCGATGAATAAAACACGAAATTCAGTGTTTGATTTATGAATACAGAAACTCATCAATCACATTAAATCATTGTCAGTTTTTGCTATCAGTTTTAACATAATGTTACCAGCCTGTAACAAAATTATGTAATTGAATATGCCATTTTTTGCAACACATTGCAAAAAAAATACTTGTTAAATAAATGCCTGGGACGCTATGCGTTGGCCTGGCTATTATTTTCAGTCACGTTTAAAAATTGCAACCAAACAAATGAATGCAAAACTTTTTTCTGTGATAAATGGACACGGAATGTGTTTTTAGGTGGATACTCCTTTTACAGTATGACACATACGAGTAGGTTTACTTTTTGTATTTCAGCTTTATAAGCTTGTTTGTTTTCGTCGATGTTCGAGTCTAAGTTAGCAAGTTCGGCCAAATCGAGGTATTTCAGGAACGCAATTATAAACGAAAATATCGTGTAAAAAGCACTTGAGAATTAAGATCCTTAATTTTAATTATCCTCTTTTAGATTTTATTTATCTCACTGCACTTACAGTGCTAACTTTTGCAAATGAATATGTACCTACTTATCTGCCAAAAAATATTATTAAAGTGTTGGTGCCTGCATTGCCACCTATAAAGCCTGATTTTTTATGACAATCAGAAAACTTTCCAGGCAATAGGTAACAATCAAAGAACTGATTTATTCAAAAATCAACTAGTTCTTTTTGTAACTCTTTTTGTTTATTTAGTAACGGCATCCTCGCGTTTGACCACTATCTCACCTGATGGTAAGCGATGATTTGGGCGACAATGAAGCACGCTTGCCTAGAAGTAACCTATTCACTCTTATTTTGAAACCTGCTGGGCGAGCACGGCCTCTGTGATACACATTTTTATCACAGTTTGGAAGCAGAATCCGTGCTGTCCGCCTCTGGAATACTCTTCCACACTCTATTTGGGATAGCGTTTCGTTGGAGATTTTCAAGAGAAGAATAAACATTTCCTATCAACATGAAGCTTAAATATGTATTTATAAATGTAAGATTTTAGTTATTATTGTAATATAGTATGTATTATGTTTACATATATCTGTTTAGTTTATTTAGTTAGGGGCGGGTTATTTGACTAGTTATAAGACAACGCTTTTTGTAATAATATATAAGGATAGATTAATATTTTCTTTGAATAGGCCAAATTCATTATTTCTCTGGATAAATAAAATTGATATATATTTTGTTTTTAACATATAAATAAATTTTATTTGGTTTATTTAGTATGTAAGAATTTTAAATATTCAATGTTTTATAACTTGGAATTTTGTTGTGCACTTGGATATCCTGTCCTCATACGCGAATTTCCTATAACAACTGAGGTTTGCTGTTAGAGCACCCAATTATGGGTTAAGCTCGCCTTTGTACATAAGCTGTCCATTGTATTTGTATCTTCATTTTATGTTTTGTGTGCAATAAAGAATATGAATAAAATGCGTGACTCAAGCCTATCACTAAATAAATCAAGCAGAACGAATGTTCTTTACAATTACAATATGTACAAGTGTAAATGTAGTGTTACCTCCAGAATGCGTGGTGGTAGCAGCATAAATTACGGCCTGATGCCGCGCGGATTCCGTCGCAGTCCACAAGCGCAGAGCATACCACGCGCCAGCCGACAGTCCGCCGATCACGACCTATGTACAAGAACAAAGTCTTAAGAATAAATACAGACAAAGAAATTAAAATAGAAATGTTTTCTGGGTAGCAAAAATATAATTATATTTAATCCGTCAGTGAGATTATCAAATAATATTGGACACGTATTTTTTGCTTTATCAAATAATCTAGCTTCTGTCAGCGGATTCGCCCGCGTCACATCACATCACATCATCAGCCTATTAATGTTCCCACTGCTGGGACACAGGCCTCCTCTCTGTGAGAGGGAATGGGCTGTAATCCACCACGCGGGCCCAGTGCGGGTTGGTGGATGTCACATGTCTTCGAATTTTTGGTTCTAGGACATGCCGGTTTCCTCACGATGTTTTCCTTCACCGTTTTGAGAGCAGTGGTGAAGAAATAACTTACACAAAGTAAAGCGCCTGCCTGGGCTCGAACCCACGACCTACAACTTGTAAGTCGCGGCCGATACCACTGGGCCACCGCTGCTCTCTTTCGCCCGCGTGAATGTTGTAAATTATCCCAAGGGAACATATTCCCGTGATAAAAAGTATTCTATGTGCTATTCCTGACTATTCATCCATATTTCAACACTAATTTTAACGCATCTTTGGGCGGGAATAAATACCATAAGAAGAAGGAAAATTGCAAAACGGCCTCCATACAGGGATAGATTAGTAATTCAACAATGCAAATAATTTTATTTTGAAAATATACATTTAGTAGTTTTTTCATGATATCTAGACTCCCAAAGGTCTGTTCATAAAATTTCGCGCACTCGTTTTCGTCCTAAATCATCATCCATTTCGCTACAAATTGCAAAAGTGCTAATTTGTACGAGAACTAGCTTTTTACTGCTCATCACAGCATCAATCTCTTTCGCTCGTGTTGTCTTAAGAGACAGAGACGGCATGCATTTTATAAAGCGTGATAAAAAGTATTCTATGTGCTATTCCTGACTATAATCTATCTCTGTGCCAAATTTCATCCAGATCCGTCCAACCGATTGAACGTGAAGAAGTAACAAACATACAAACACACACAGACTTTCGCCTTTATAATATCTGTGTGACAAGTTTGTGCTCCATTGATGTATGCTGCAAGGCGTTACAGTGCGAGAATAAATAAAGTTTTACAGGATTACATTAAATGAACTAGCGAAACTCCACAGAAATGATGGGTATCAATATCTGATTATGATTAAAAAAACTGGCCAAGTGCGAGTCGGACTCGCGCACGAAGGGATCCGTACCATTATCGCAAAAACGGCAAATAAATCACGTTTGTGGTATGGGAGTCCCACTTAAATATTTATTTTATTCGATTTTTGGTATTTGTTATAATAGCGGCAGCAGAAATACATCATCTGTGAAATTTTTTAATTAATTAATTAAAAAACTTTCAACTGTCTAGCTATCACGGTTAATGAGATCCAGCCTGGTGACAGACAGACATACCGTGGAGTCTTAGTAGTAGGGTCCTGTTTTTACCCTTTGGGTACGGAACCCTAAAAAAGAAAGAAAACATTTATTTGCAAGTACTCAATATTTCATTAAATATTACATTAATCTATACCAATATTATAAAGAGGAACGATTTTCTGTTTGTATGTTTGTACCGAATAGGCTCCGAAACTACTGGACCGATTAAAAAAATCTTACACCAATAGAAAGCTACATTATTCCTGCGTGACATAGGCGATTTTTTAATCCCGAAAACGGGTCCTGTGGGGAGGGCCGCGGGAGCGAAGCCGCGGGGAACATCTAGTTTGATTATATAACAATATTTATTTGTAGTTAACAATAGCTGACTCACCATGATCAGCATCATTTCAGCCGACAGACGTCTTAAGCTGAACATAGCCCTCCCCTAATTGTCACCACATTGACCGGTCCCGTTGTCTCGCATCTAACAGGACTGCCTGCTGAATAGCTGTCTAGGCTGCTGGTAAAGTCTATCCAGGTGTTTACTGAGAGTCTTTGTTCCCTGATAGCTACAACCTTGAGGTCTTTAAGTCAAGAGTGAATAATTTACTTAGAAGTAAATTAACTACGCACGCTTCACCGTCGACCACATCATCGCTTAGGTGAGATAGTGGTCGATTATAAAAACAAACAAAAAAACTTTACAAACGAGAATATCTAAAATCTTTTTTTTTAATATATGTGATAAATTCAATGAAAATTCCTATCAATCAATATTTACCAACCGATCAAAAACACAAGCTCTGTTTGTACAACGCGTTCTTTTTATTATTTATGGTTTTAAAAACAGCGTTGTAAAAAACATATTATAAACGTTTAAAATAAGTTTTTCTATGATAAGATTTCCACTTTACAGCAGCAGCGCTAAGGCGGCCTTAAGGTTACACTAGTCGAAAATTCTTTCATACAAACGTAGTCTGGCGATTCCTCCACTATTTGACGGTGTACGTTCAAAATAAAAAATGATATCAATTTGTCTCAACATTATCTAGCCCTTTATGGAAACAGAAAAGTAAAAAAATACAACATTTGAAAGTTATGAGCGTCGAAAGTTCCATATTTCAACACTAATTTTAACGCATATTTGGGCGGAAATAAATACCATAAGAAGAAGGAAAATTGCAAAACGGCCTCCATACAGGGATAGATTAGTAATTCAACAATGCAAATAATTTTATTTTAAAAATATACATTTTTTTCATGATATCTAGACTCCCAAAGGTCTTTTCATAAAATTTCGCGCGCTCTTTTTAGTCCTAAATCATCATCCATTTTGCAAAAAATTTGCAAAAGTGATAATTCGTACGAGAACTAGCTTTTTACTGCTCATCACAGCATCAATCTCTTTCGCACGTGTTGTTGTATGAGACAGCATGCTGTTTAACCCCGCGCACAAAATAGTTCGTGCCGTTGACTAGGGGAACCTTAAGCTGAGCTACTGCTAAGGAAAAGAAAATTTAAAAAACTTCAGAGAGAGCTTCATTAAACTTTCATAAGTGGCTACATAGAGTGATGTCACAATTATTTTCCAACTTTTATTAATAACGGACGTAGTTTCCTTGTGCGATCGAATCAGACATGTAGAGATTCGCAAGAGAACCAGGGTTACCGACAAAGTCCGAAGAATTGCCAAACTTAAGTGGCAGTGGGCAGGGCACATTGCTCGCAGAACGGATGGCCGATGGGGCAGATAGAATCTGGAGTGGCGACCGCGAACCGGAAGACGTTGCGTTAGAAGGCTTCCCACCAGGTGGACTGATGACCTGGTGATGATTACAGGGATCCGCTGGATGCGGGACGCACGGGACCGGTCAATGTGGCGACGCTTGTGGAAGGCCTATGTCTAGCAGTGGACGTCTTTCGGCTGATATGATGATGATGATTAATAACGGACACGTTTACATAAATAAAGTGCTCCATCCTCCCTTTCATCCAATCTCAGAACGTCTGGTAATGGTACACCCATTTTCTAAACTTATTCCCTCACAAATGCGAGTGAATAGCTCGTAATTCTGCGCTTGTTTCCTTTCCCTCTTAATCAAGGCGTACCTGAAGGAAAATTTCCTCGTACGCACAATAAAGTTGTTGATATTTGCACAAAAAAGGTATTTTATCCGTCCCGGCGGATCATAACCTACGCATTTGTATGAAGCGCCGAGTCCCAATTTGCCTGGTTTCAATTGGTTCTTGTTTCCGCGGAACACAAGGAGGCGTAAATTTTGGGCACTGTGATCTTTTGCGAGCGATATTTTGTGAAAACTCATTTTCAATTATTATTGTTAAAGCCTACAAGGTTTACAAATTCGTTTGCTTGTGTTATATCAATGTTGTGGTCTTTCAGTGTTTGAACAACCCAAATCAATCAATTTGCATGACAACACACGAGTTGAGCATGTTATTTCTAACAATTGAAATCGAAAATTCTTATCACTTAATAGGGTAGTTTACTGAAAATTCGTTTTTCGTTTCAGGTAGATTAATAAAAAATATTGGACACGTATTTTTCTTTTGACGCGTAAACATAAAGTGACGACGATATAATGCGTTGAAATATCGTGTGACGTCACGCCGCTAGTACACTTTATGCCGCCTTAGTGACGTCACAAGCCCCCACTCCTGAACTTTAATGCGCTTTACCTTGGTCATTTTTTATTGATTTGATAAAGCAAAAAATACGTGTCCAGTATTATTTGATAATCTCACTGACGGACTAAATAGAATTATCATTTATCTACCCAGGAAACATCCCTGTTGAAAGTAAACCAATTACGATTAATATAAAAGTTCCAAGGGATAGCCTAGGTACTTCAATCAATCGGGGATCGTATCAAACCCGGCTATTAGAAATGGCAGTTTAGAGCCAGCAATGTTTCCAGAAATCGTTTGCGACGTAACAGCGATTGTAATCGAAGCCAATATTCGAAGTATTTTATTCGAGAACGCTTAGCCCACGTTGTTGATCAAACAATGCTTGTCAACAACTATGAGTGCAATGGCTATCGGAAGTCTATCTATTCTATTTAAATTCTTAAAAAACCGTAGTAAAATTGAGAGTCAGAACAAGCTAGGAAGATAAAAATCTTAGGAAGTCGAGCAAATCTAACCAAGATTTTGTCTGGGCTTTAAAAGAGACTGTGACCTCTGAGTTTGTTTCTGCCTGTCTTCTCAGAGTAGTCACATAGGAAACGCCGACCTGATCTAGTTTTAAAAAAATTGATCGACATCGGTCCTGGCTTACGAGTTGTAGGTCGTGGGTTCGAACCCGAGCAGGCGCTTTACTTTGTGTAATTTAGATCATCACCACTTTTCTAAAAACGGTGAAAGGAAACATTGTGAGGAAACCGGCATGTCCTAGAACAAAACATTCAATGACATGTGACATCTACCAATCCGCACTGGGCCCGTGAAGTGGATTATAGCCCACTCCCTCTATGAGAGGAGGCCTTAGTCCCAGCAGTGGGAACATTTAAAAATTCAGATGATGATGTGATGATGATGATCGACATGTAAAAGTGTTTGTACAAACTAACTTACAGAAATAAAATCATTTAACGGCAAAAATCTACGCCTTTCCAATACAGATTCTTTCTGGTAGCCTTATTATGTAATGAATTCGCCAAAGCAAAGGGCAAATAGTATGAAAATTCGCCAAAGCAAAGGGCAAATAGTATGAAAAATCGAACAATAATTTGCGAGATGCAACACGTGATGTGGATTTCCGTTCCGTGTATGTGCCACAGATTGTGACATTGAAATAAGGCATCACTGTCCGATGATGTTGTAGCAAGGATCAAATTTAGGAGGCAATAAATTTAATTTTAATCTTATAGGGGTCACTAAATGGCGGACCGCGGTCCAGTTCCGCCGACCTATTTTATGTGGACCCAAACCCGTAAACAGTCCAATATAGTTTACTTGTGCTACTTGAGTACGTAATTTAATAAATAATCCCGCGCTTTGAATTTACTGCCATCGATCTGACAACGGACGAATCATCTCATCAAAATCTTTGTTGATATTGTATCTACGAGTATATAAAAGAAAGTCGTGTTAGTTACACTATTTATAACTCAAGAACGGCTTTACCGATATGGCTGAAAATTGGTGAGGAGGTAGCTTAGAGCCAGGAGACGGACATAGGGTAGGGTAGGGTAGGTTAGGTAGGGTAGGGTAGGTAAGGTGGGGTAGGGTAGGGTAGGGTAGGTAGGGTAGGTTGGGTAGGGTAGGGTAGGGTAGGGTAGGGTAGGGTAGGGTAGGGTAGGGTAGGGTAGGGTAGGGTAGGTTAGGGTATTTCGAGAACTTCCTCGAAGTTCTCACGGCAGTCGCCGGGAGGGCGGCACCACGCCAGGTCGCCGTGATAGGTGACCTGAACGCCAAGTCGGAGGCTTGGGGCAACCCGGCTGCCTCCTGCAACGTCCGGGGACACGCCACCGTGTTTTGGGCGGCCTCATGCGGCGTGTCCCTCCTCAACAGGGGGGCGGTCCACACGTGTGTGCGGCAACGGGGAGGGTCGGTGGTAGACGTGTCGTTTGCCACCCCCACCCTAGCCGCTCGCGTAGTGAACTGGCGGGTGGAGACGGTGGAGACCATGTCGGACCACCGATACGTGCGGTTCGACATCTCCACCGGCCCTCGGGGGGGGGGGTGGCCCGCTCGGGCAAATCTCCCTTCCCGCGGTGGGCTCTCACCCGCCTGGACCGGGAGGCAGCCAAGGAGGCGGCCTTTCTCCAGGACTGGCTCTCGCCCCCTGTCGTGCCAGTCCTGGACGTGGACCGCGCGGCGGTCCGGCTCAAGAGGTCCCTGACCGAGGTGTGCAACGCCAGCATGCCTCGATCACGCCGTCCGCCTCCCCGTCGCGCCGTGTATTGGTGGTCGGAGGAGCTGGCAGGCCTCCGAGCCACCTGCGTGGAGGCCAGGAGGGCCTACGCGCGGAGTCGGCGGCGCACTACCCGATCTCAGGCCGGGGAGGACCGCCTCTACGCCTCTTACCTAGAGGCAAAGACGGTCCTCAAGTCGGCTATGTGCGCCGCCAAGGACTCGGCGAGGGCCGAGATGCTGGAGGGCCTCGACAGGGATCCGTATGGGAGGCCATATAAGGCGGCGCGAAACCAACTGCGCCCCTTTGGTCCCCCACTTACGCAGACCCTGGAGCCGGCGTTGCTGGATGGGGTGGTTAGGTCACTGTTTCCGCGCAGGACTAACTTCACCCCACCAACGATGAACCCCCCACTGGGGGGGGTGGTGGCTTCGCCGGAGGAAGAGGTCCCTCCGGTATCTGAAGAGGAATTTCGCGCGGGGTTCTGTCTCTCCGCGCGAAGAAGACGGCCCCTGGACCGGACGGCGTCCCCGCACGGGTGGTGGCCATCGCGGCGTCCCTCATGGAGGGTAGGTTTCGGGACCTCTTCAGCGCGTGTCTTACGGCTGGGAGGTTCCCGAAACAGTGGAAGGAGGGGCAATTGTGCCTCCTCCGGAAGGAGGGACGTCCGGTGGACTCCCCCTCGGCATACCGGCCCATCGTTCTGCTCGATGAGGTCGGTAAATTGTTCGAGGGGATCATCGCCACCCGGCTAAATAGCCATTTGCGGGAGGTAGGGCCAGACCTGTCGGACGCCCAGTTCGGCTTCCGACGGGGGCGTTCGACGATCGACGCTTTGGCCCTACTCAGGGGCCAGGTCAAGGAGGCGGTCGAGGCTGGGGACGGAGTGTTGGCGGTGTCGTTTGACATCGCCAACGCCTTCAATTCCGTGCCCCACTCGACCATATTGGAGGCACTCCGGTATCACGGAGTGCCCCCATATTTGCGGGCGATCCTGGCCAGCTACTTGGAGGACAGAGAGGTCCTCCTCGTGGACAAGACGGCCAGGATCAGGCGTTACGGCGCGGAGTCCGGTGTTCCACAGGGGTCGGTGCTAGGGCCCCCCTTGTGGAACATCGGATTCGACTGGCTCCTGCGGGGCACCCTCCTCACGGGCACGAGTGTCATCTGCTATGCGGATGACACTCTCCTCACTGCCCGGGGGAGGGACTTTGGAGAGGCGGCCTGTCTGGCCTCTGCTGGCGGATCCTTAGTGGCAGGTAGGATCCGCCAGCTTGGATTGAGGGTGGCGCTGAACAAGACCGAGGCCGTGTTCTTTCACGGGCCTCGGCAGCGCTACCCTCCTGCCGCCCACGTTGTCGTGGAGGGCCTCCGAATTGAGGTGAAGGCCCAGATGAAATATCTGGGCCTAGTGCTGGACAGCAGGTGGCGCTTCGGCCCGCACTTCAGCGGGCTGTCGACGCGCCTGCTGAAAGCCGCGGACGCCCTCTCATGGCTCATGCCGAACCTGGGGGGGCCCAGTGCACGGTGCCGGCGATTGTATGCCGGCATCCTGCGAAGCATGGCCCTCTACGGGGCACCCATCTGGGCGGACTCCCTCCACAGGAGGGAGAATGCAACCGCCATCCGCAGGCCCCAAAGGGCCATTGCACAACGGGTGGCGAGGGCCTACCGCTCGGTGGGCCTTTCGGCGGCGTGCGCTCTGGCCGGCACCCCTCCCTGGGAGTTGGAGGCCGTGCGGCGGGAGGCGAGGGACGCTATCGTCGTCCATTGGACGGAGGACCTCGCCTCCGCCGCCTTTGGCCGTCGGACGTTGGACGCGCTCGGTCCAGTCTTTCAAAGTTGGCTCGAGCGGCCCCACGGTTTCCTCTCGTTTCGTCTAGTGCAGGTGTTGTCCGGACATGGGTGTTTCGGAACGCACCTGCACCGGATCCGGAGGGAGGAAGCCCCGGGGTGCCACCATTGTGGCGCTGCGGAGGACACGGCGCAGCACACCCTCGAGGTGTGCCCAGCCTGGGCAGAGCTGCGCCGTGTCCTCATAAGTGTGATCGGGCAGGACTTCTCACTTCCCGGCGTGGTCAACTCCATGCTGGGGAGTGAGGAGGCCTGGGCAGCAGCTGCCTCCTTTTGCGAGGTCGTGATGTCGCAAAAGGAGGTGGCGGAGCGTGCGCGGGAGGACGATCCTCTCGCGCCGCCGCTCCGCAGGCGAAGAAGAGGTGGGAGAAGGCGGTTGTATGATCGTCTCCTCCCACCTCCTGGTGGTGATTAGCGGGCGACAGGTGCGGGGGCGCCTCTCGTCTGCACTGCACAATCACCACCATCGGGCGGGAACGGCCGAGCACTCGCTGTCTCGTTCCCGGGCTCCTCCACTGAGGGAGGGGCGTGAAAGGCCTGCCCTAAAAGGCGGGCGGTCGTCGGCGGAGGGCTGGACGTAAAGGCTGTGCCGGTTTCCCAGTCCTCCTCCACACAGACGATGCGGGAGTGCCGCTGGGTTATTTTAGTGGGTATACCGGGCTTGCCGGGGAGTCCCACATAGCCCCCCCATTCCCCCAATGGGTGGGTATGCGTAATGCATTTTTTCCCAGCATGATCAAAAAAAAAAAAAAAAAAAAAAAAAGTGTAGGTTAGGGTAGGTTGGTTAGAGTAGGGTAGGGTAGGGTAGGGTAGGTGAATGTTTGGTGTTTTTATGGCAAAACAAAGTTTGCCGGGTCAGCTAGTTTAAGATAATTTTTGTTTTAACGATGCAAAGCCCTCGCTCCTTCCCTCCGGTAGGTGACTTTATACCTTACGGATCGCGACGGTCATAATATATAAAAAAAACCCCGACATGAAAAGCAAAAAATAAGCCTCATACTCGCGTCGGGGAACCGCCAGCGTTTACAGCAGTTTATTTTATTTACTTAGCGGTTCCCCGACGCGAGTACGATACTTATTTTTTACATTTTAGAGGTTTTTATGTCGGGGGTTTTTTAAATTTCTATTTCATGCTTTTTAAACTATATATAATATATCTAGTAGTAGACACGCTTCAATCGACAATCTATCGAAACACGTAATTATGACATGACATCTTGCGCGAAAAAACCCAGATTCAAAGAGTAAAATGCGAATTATTTTTGAACGGTCCAACCAATTTCAATCAAACATAGCTAAAACACTCTTGACAAAGTAACCTACAAACAAAAAAAAAACTAAATTAAAATCGTTCATCCGTTTAGGAGCTGTGATGCCACAGACAGACACACAGATACACAGAAACTCAGATACACAGCAACACACGTCAAACCTATAACACCCCGTATTTTTCCGTCGGGGTTAAAAACGGACTCCGAATGAATTGATGACCTCTGTTCTAGCGTCTACCGCAAGAGCGCAGCCTTCTAGCCTGTCGTGTTGACAAGCAGCGTCGGCTCTTTACCACTGCAGTCGCACAGGTCTTCTTGCGTCTAACTCAAGGGTCTAACTCTAGCAGGTCAGAGTGCTTACCTCGCGATGATGATGCAGTGAGGTAAGGTCAGCATCCCTCCAGGCGGCTGCACCAGCAGCGTCGGCTCTTCGCCACTGCAGTCGCACAAGCCTGGCTCCGCAGCGCACAGCTCTTCTTGCATCTAATGCGAGAGCACTGCTGTTGCTCCAGACGGCTGCTTCTGCCCCCTCTTCTAGCCTGTCTTCCCCCCCGCCTTCCCATACTAGTACTAGTGGACAAGGAAATAATAAAAAAGTATTAATAGATCAGTTTGTCACATAATTAATTCGTGGGAACTACTTTATTCTCCTAGATAAAATATCATTTGTCCTTTTCTGTGAAGTTTTAAGTTTTGTGCCATATTTCGATTTAACACTATACAAGCTGCCGCTTTTGGGTCCGTCCGCGAATACAACGAATTGCACAATATCTTTATAAATGACAGCTTATAAATTATGAGTATGTACTGCAGATTTGTCGCAATATTATTAGTAAGATACTTATTACATGTGATAACTGTTTTCTCAAAATTTCACTTATATTTCACACTGATGTTCAGCTATATCACTGCAAATTTTGACTACTATTTTTGTTACTATTTCATCATGAAATAGTAACAAAAATACTTACAAACATTCAAATTAATAATAATTATTATTGTTTCTTATATTGGACATAAATGGTGGCCTAGTGGCTACAACCTTGCCTCTCGTGCTGAGGTCGTGGGTCCAAATCTGGGCAAGCACCAATGTGACTTTTTCAATTAATTTTTTATGCACTTTCTAAGTTTTCTTGGACATCGCTGAAAAAAAAAAACTAAAACAAGGAGTGGAATTCCCTGCCGGAGTCTTTGTTTCCTGATAGCTATAACCTCGGGGCTTTTAAGTCAAGAGTGAATAGGTTAATTTTAGGCAAGCGTGCTTTCCCCGTTGAGCACATCATCGCTTACCATTAGGCGAGATAGCGATCAAACGCGAGCCTATAGTTAAATAATAAAAAAAACGTTTGCAATGCGTTTTCAATTACATAATCAATTAAATTTATGGCAAATGTTATTAGTTGACGACACTGATTGTTTACTAATACGAGCGTCAATAAATTACATCGCAGCTTAATCAATAAAGGCTTAACAAATCCGCGTTTGATTCTCTAGCAACGTTTATAGCTGTAAAACTGCTTTCAGGGTAACTTCAAAGGCCCAGTTAGGCTAATGCAGATGACCTTACCGACGCAGTAATAGGTTATCTAAAAGGAACAGGGGCCGTACCCTGTCTTGTTAAAATTATAATGATTTCACTGAGGAAAAGGGGTAGCTCGATTTGCATTATATAGCTCCGTCTCTCTCTCTCACATTTGTGACACGTCATGACCCCAGGAACGTAGATAAAACATCCTATTTCGTACCGGCAACCGGAAATTAAACAATAAAAGGAAAACATTCATTGAATTTGTAGATCGTCTTCCTACTTTCTCTCCTACTCATCCATATTATAAACGTTTGGAGGTATGCGGAACAAGGTGCAAAGTCCCACAAACCTCCATAGAAAAGGGAGGATCCTCCGACAAGACGGGTGTTGTGTCTGGTCCGGGCAACTGCCCAACGGTTGATGTGATGTTGGTTGTTGGCGCGATGCAGCACTTGTGTGACCAAGTGGACTGATTAGTTCGTAGATGGCGGCGTTGCTGCCATTACGTCACTCACCTCCGAAGATCGGAGGTCGATAGCAGGATGAGTCGTCCGTAAGTACATCTTGCGATGCGTGCCAGGTCATTGTCAGATTCGTTCCCATGAGTCAGAACCAGATGATGCAGAGTTTGCGGTTAGTCGGAAGTGTAGGCGGTGATGCCCCCATTGAGTCGGAGTGATGATATCTCAGTGAGTCGAAATTGTGCCCCAGTGAGTCGGAATGATGATGTCCCAGTGATTCGGAACAGTGTTGCTGGCTCGTTTGTCGGAGCAGTGAGCGGCGTAGTGGCTTGACTGCTGGCGTCGACAAGGAGAGCATTTTCAAGGCTCTACTTTGTTGACCGGCCGAATGTGCAGTATGCTGTGCCAGGGTCGCCGATGTGGTTTGATGGTGGTGACCAGGCACAGGCGTCCGCTGAATGTTAGTGGTCAGGGTATCTCCGTAGATGCCGTAGGTACCGGCTGGCTGTGCAACTCGCTGCTCGAAAGGTTGAGGAAGTGATAATGACATCACGATGAAGTAGCTCCGCACGAAGGATGCGCTGACGTTCATGTTCGGACATCTGGGTCTTGAGTTTGGAGGTATACGGAACAGGGTGTAATGTCCCACAAACCTCCATAGAAAAGGAAGAATCCTCCTACCAGATGGGTGTTGTGTCTGGTCCGGGCAACTGCCCAACGGTTGATGGTGGACTGTTTGTGTACGATCAAATCGCGCCAAAAACTTTGCTTACGTGATGCCGCTACAAACGTAAAAGTTTGTATGTTTGTATTTCGATCACATAAAAACGGTTAAACAGATTTAACGTCGTTTGGCACACGTGTAGACCATGACCTCTAGGTCATGGTCTACACGACGAGAAATCATGGGACAGTAGTCTTTATTCCGATAGAATATTCCTGTGCAGGGCACATTGCTCGCAGAACGGATGTCCGATGGGGCCGAAAAGTTCTGGAATGGCGACCGCGAACCGGAAGACGATACGTAGGAAGGCCTCCTAGTGGACCTAGGACTAGGTGGACCGATGACCTGGTTAAGATTGCGGGAAGGCACTGGATGCGAGACGCACGGGATCGGTCAATGTGGAGACGCCTGGGGGAGGCCTATGTCCAGCAGTGGACTTTCGGCTAAAATGATGATGATGATGATGACGTTCCTGTGAATAGCATTCGACTTTAAAAAAACTGGTATTTCATTTTTTCTTCGTAGCAAACCAGAGGCCTGACCATAAGTTCTTAGAGCAAGGTTATTTCCGTAAGGGACAGATCTCTTATGATGTCTTTCCCTTATGCACAATTCAAAACAACCTTGCTCTAAGAACTCAGGGTAGGGCTTGCGTTTTAAACAGTTATACGATATTTGAATGACCAACATAGTTCAAAGTGCAAATTCCAGCTTTACAACTTTTTACATTTCCTGAAGTTTCGGACTCAATTTCCAGAGTAATTCGCGAGGGACCCTCACAACTAGTTTCGTTTCAATATAAAACATTTCCGTGATAATCAGGAATGTTTTTTTATAACGAATAAAATTGAAATTGTGACAGGAGGAAATTAAAAACTGATCCGATGGTATTCCCAGAATTATTTTATAGACGTCCTATATATATAGTACGATTCAATATTAATGGCGGCTGTAAACACGAGGTGAGTCACAGCCGCCATAAAGTTTGACGATAATTTTACCTACCAAAGTAGGGTCTGTAAAACTAACACATATACGTGTAAACTCTGTCTAACTACCCACGTTAACAGTTTAAAAAGTGTGCCAGCGAACTTTAAATTTACCAGAAGCTGCTGTGAACTTTGAGCACCTGTTTTAAGATTTTACTTTATTTCTGAACGCAAAACTTTTGGTTTAACAACTACAAGTAGTGTTACGCCAATCAGGCACTTTTACTAGATTCGTGAAACCTTAAGTTGAGTATAGACTAGAGCATTTACTTGTAACATAACATCGAGTATTTGCTGTTTTTTAAATTTACTCGTACCACAATTCGAACATGATGCTCGACGTTTTGTTACAACCTGATTTTAAAAACTAACGAGTGTTTTGGTGTAACATTTTATCAAGCAAAGGTACGAGAGCGCGTGATGCGGAGTGAGGTCTATAATGAACACAAGGTACAAATAAATGTTACAGGTAAATGCTCACTCGCCGTGAGTATTACGTCGAACGCAGCGTCGAACATTTACAAGAATGTTACATTACATGGAAATGCTTAAAGGTGGCGACTGACATGAGCATTTGGCCGTAACGTAACATTCAAGGCGAGCGTGTTACGTTACGACATTACCTGACTGACCTGTACCCTTGCTCATGACGAGCATAGTGCTCGATTGCGCTCGGCTTTTGGTAATCAAGAGTAATTCGCTTAGGGTTGTACTAACCTATTATTAAGGCGTAACGTAACAGTCAAAGGGATTCGCGAAAATACCGACAACCAGTTGGAGCACACGGCGCTCGCAGTGAGCGGATCAGCTCGCTGTACTGTAACATGTCGTCGTAACGTAACGTTACGTTACGACGACATGTTACAGAAGTAGTTACGTTACATTGTAATGCTCGCGAAAATGCTCTAATGTATATGTACCTTTACATTTACTTAGAAACCTATTGCGCTATTTATTCCTTTTACAAAACGTACATTATCCTTAACTATTAATTGAACAATTGTGTAGTAAGTACAGGGATATAGTGGTTGTAGGTGACTTTAACTTGTATTCTTGTTCTGTAGCCATAAGTAATTATTATGAATATTTTTATACATTTTGTGAATTCACTCAGAGTAACACGGTGGGAAATTGCAATGGTCGTCATTTGGATTTGGTGTTGAGTACATTGACGGAGGGAGGGAGTGTGAGAGTGCGCGCGTCGGAGACGCCGCTCGTGCCTGTGGATGCGTATCATCCACCGCTCGAGATCTCGGTCACCACAAGCTCGCGTCGGCGTCGGCCTGGCTCGGCGGGCTCGGCTACACCTAGCTCGGCGGTCTCGGCTGCACCCTTCGAAGACCCAGGTGCGCCTAGGGGTTGGAACTTTAACAAAGCCGACTTTTTGACAATGTATTCGTTAATTGCAGCTATAGATTGGACTCCTTTGTATGAGTTGGACTCGGAGACAGGTTTGGATTATTTTTATAGTGTTGTTAATTCTGTTATAGATGACTGCGTCCCCAAAAAAAAGCGAAGTAGTGTAAACTCGGGGTACATTTATCCTGAGTGGTACACTAGTGAAATAATTCGCGACATAAAATGCAAGGCTCGTCTACACAAACGGTACAAGGCAAGTGGGTCGAGGGTAGATTACGAGGCTTTTGCTAGGTATAGAACTAACATTAAAAAGATGATAGTAGTCGCACAGGAACAATATCGTAGCCGTGTTCAGAGTCAAATGATGAGTGATCCTAAATCTTTGTGGAATTTTGCAAAATCCAGGAGAGGTGGGTGAAGTCCGCAGGAGATCTTGAAGGATGGTGAGGTATTGTCAGGTCAACGGTGTGCGGAGGAGTTTGCGGAGTATTTTTACTCGGTCTATAGGGCGGAGCCACCTGTGTTGGATGTAGACGCGGCTATTGGCGCGGAAAGCAGGTAGTGGGAACGGAGCGGCACGAGTGCACTTAGACCAATTGCAATTGGTGGACGTATGTTGCGCGCTTCGAGACCTGAAGCCGAAACGTTCCGCAGGGCCTGACGGCATTCCGCCTTACATCTTTAAGGATTGTCGGTCAGTGCTAGCTAAGCCGCTTCTTCACATTTATAACAAGTGTCTAGAAGCTGCCGTGTTCCCGGAGCGATGGAAAGTGACTCGCGTTGTTCCTGTTCCTAAGGGAGGGTCAGCAAAATCTGTGGATGGGTATAGGCCAGTTGCAGTATTGTCGACGCCGGCTAAAGTACTGGAAACTGCCATTCACAAGATTATTTATCAACAGGTTAGCGCACAGCTCTCAGACGTTCAGCATGGTTTTCGACCGGGAAGGAGTACCACCAGTAATCTTCTCTGCCACATGGCTCATCTGGTGCCGGCAGTGGATAGTGGGGGGCAAATTGATGCTGCTTACTTCGATTTTCGAAAAGCATTCGACCTAGTCGATAATGACATGTTGCTTGCAAAGTTAGCTGGTGTTGGTTTCACCCCACATTCGCTCCAGTTTTATGCCAGCTATCTGAGAGATAGGCGACAGTACGTGGAATATGCGGGACACGTGTCAGATCCGTATTTCACGAGGTCTGGAGTGAGTCAGGGCAGTAACCTTGGACCTTTGGGGTTCCTCCTGGTGGTTAACGACCTACCAGAAGTAGTCCAAGACGCTCACTGTTTGTTGTTTGCCGACGACCTCAAATTGTCCCTCACAGTGGAAAGGAGCGAAGACTGTGACAAGCTACAAAGGGATATTGACAGGGTAGTGAGCTGGAGCAGAGAAAATCTGTTGCAGTTCAATATTTCGAAATGTGTGACAATAACTTTTTCTCGTGCACACAATCCCATCGTGCATGGCTATCATATTGATGGCTTGCCTATGACACGGGTCACGGAAGTCAAGGACAAGGGGGTAAGCTTTAACACCAGCTTGACATTTCGTGACCACGTTATGCGTTGCTGCAAGAGAGCATATAGAAATTTAGGCTTTATGCTTCGTACGGTCCGAGGGTTCACGAATTTGAAAGCCATTATAGCTTTATATAATGCATTGGTTAGGAGCCAGCTAGAATGTAACGCAGTCATCTGGTCTCCACATGAAGCTAAATATAGTCTCATGCTGGAGAAGGTACAGAACAAATTTATTAGATATTTGTATATGAGGTATTACGGTGTTTACCCATTTTATCCCTTAATGTATCCTACTTTATTTATTTTAGGTATGGTAGGATACAATGAGTTGAGGGTTAGGAGAGAACTGACACTCACCTCATATATTTTCAAAATATTGAGAGGGAAGGTGCATAATGCAACGGTTTTAGGACAGGTGTGTCTGTATGTTCCGGACAGGTACGTCTGGCGACGGCGGCGGCCGAGCTTGCTAGTTGAGCCCCGCAGTCGAACCAACCTTTTAAGAGAGGCGCCGCTGACGCGTGCACTCCGCACGCTCAACCTTGTGGCTATTGAGACGGACCTATTCTGCTGTACTCTGGGTGAATTCACAAGGAGTGCATTGTTTAAAATTAGTTATAGATAAAATTTGTTATGTAAACAAGTTAACATAAAATTAGTTTAGATATCTACTGTTATGTATTAGATTAGGTTTACTGTAGTTAAGCGCATTTATCGTATTGGCTGTAATCCTGTAAAGATGTATGTGATAAGGTTGAAATAAATAAATAAATAAAATAAATAACTTTTCATTTTAATATTGTTCTAAGAATGAAGAAATTTACTGTAACTTTTCCACTCCAAAAGATTCAATTAGAATCTCGAGTATTTTTCAATATTTTCAATTATGCAAATTGAAGTAACCCAGTTATTTCAATCTGCATAAAATAAATGGTTTGAGTGGTGCACAAACTCAGCAAACGGGAACTTTGCCCCTTTCAAATATTATCAAGAAAACGTTTGCGACGACAGAATTTTATAGCTCATAATGATTTGCAATATCAAATATGTACTTCAATCTTAGCAGCAGAAGTTTGTAGCAAATACTAAAGTTATTGAAATTCCATTGGAATTATAAAATGATAAGCTAGAATCACAGTTACTCCAACGGATTTGTTTGATTGAATTTAAAGAGAGGAAACAACAACAAAGACAACAGCAAATCATAGACCAAAATTCACGTGCGTTTAACATTTTATCACATTAATTTCGGTTCGTGAAACTGGCGAGACGCCATAATCAGATTACCAGAGGCTAACATAATAATCAAACTTGTAACTATAAAAAAAAAAAAGATTATAGTATCTAATGCCAAACATGAGAATCATTTAGGTGTGTCACTATTTGATCGTGTTTTGGTCAGATGGCGTTGGTGTCTGATGATATTAATTAATTTGATTTTAAAACATTTTAGAATTGTGTGTAATAATTAATTCAACACATAAACAAAAGATTTAATCTTATATTAGTATTAGCAGCATTTAGATCTGTACATTGACGACAGTTTTAGTTGGAATAAGCACGTGGCTCAGGTGAGCCAGAAAGTCGCGTTCTCGCTGCGGTCTCTCTATAGATTCAAGCATTTCCTCCCACCCAGCACCAAAATCACTTTGGTCCAGTCACTTGTGCTTCCCATTATCGACTATGCTGATGTTTGTTATCCTGATCTATCCCAAGAACTTCTAAATAAGTTGGATCGACTTCTCAACAATTGTATTCGCTTTGTTTTTGGCCTTCGTAAATACGATCACATTTCTTTCTACCGTTCTCAGCTTAAATGGCTGCCTATCCGCCTCAGGAGGTCCCTCAGATCTCACTGCTTGCTCTTCACCACTATGAACGATCCTTGTGCTCCCGATTATCTAAAAACTTATTTCAAAGTGTTGGGCAGTTCTCACAGTCGTAACCTTCGATCTTTCAAAAATCTACTTCTCCAAATTCCTTCACACCGCACCGGTTTTATGTCCAATTCATTCGCTGTCTCAACAATAAAGCTCTGGAACGCGCTACCCTTTGGCATTAAAAAGGCTGAAAGCAACTTCACTTTTAAAAGAAAGTTACGTGACTACTATTTGAATCAAACTAAATAGCTCTCATCTAGAGACATAATAATTATTAACAGGATTCTCGTTTCTTTAATTTTTTATTATTGTTATTTATTAGTCTATTTTATTTGTATAAGTGTATTATTAATATATATATGTAAGTATATACTTTTTCGTATAAAAGTTGACTTTTTTAAAATTAGTTTGTACCCACTCACAACGTTGTCCTTATTAACCCAATGGTTGACTGGTAGAGAATGCCTTGTGGCATTAAGTCCGCCTATGTACCACTATTGTACATGAAGTTTAAATAAATAAATAAAGTAAATCATGACAGGCTTCTACTAATCTATGAACGCTTAATGTCTATGATTGACAAGAATGACATTTCTTTTTCATTGTAATCCTGTGATCGGTTGAATACAATATATTTATATTTTCAAAGGAGCGTTGTTTTAAACCGATCAGGATGGCTCGAAGGCGGCAAAGAACCAGCCCTATATTTAAAGATTCCATTCAATCAAAAAGCACTGTAAGTATTAGTTTGATTTGTCAGAACAAACATATAAGTGCCAGCCATGTGAGTTTTGTGAAACTTACATTGTTTTTTTTTCTTGACAGGATCCTTAGGATAGTTTTAATAACTTATATATTAATATATAATCAGCATGGTCAACTCATCATAAGATCTACATCCAGTGATTTCAGCAGCAGGCTCCGAATACACATATATCTTGATCTGCACGATGCTTGAACACAGCTACAAGGACTGAACGATGCTGTTTGAGATATCATATCTCCGTTGAATATTAAGGGTAATAGTATCCCTTTGAATATAGTTATATAGAAATATATAACTACATTCAAAAAACTGTAGTGATGGACTGTATGTATTTGTGAAGATTAAATTAGTTGACCAACTGTATGATTTTTACTTCCACCAACATCATGCGAAACCATCCCTCTAAAAGTCTCATGCTATTCCTACCCCTGGATTGGCCGGTGAGTAAGGCAAAAATTCTACCTTACAACCTTCATAAAATAACTACATCTCAACACTCCATACCTGGTGGTTTCGTCTTCACCATGAGCGGCACCGAAGGTGGCGACGAGCCCGCTCTGGAATGCGCCATGGCCCTCACAGAGTACGTCGCCCCGCACGAAAGAGCTCTCAGCACCACACTGGCTGCCTCTCCTCCCGTTTCTATTCTGCGTTCTTCTTCAGAACGAGTGCTGATTGGCTCCAAACCATCGCCCGTATCATCACGGACTCGAACCCATAATATTGTAAAACCTGTTAGAAGAAATACCTTGGTTTATTAAAACAATAAAAGTTGAAAGGAAACCGTTTGTCCTGGTATGGTCATGTGATGAGGAGGGATAAAACGTATGTTACTAAAAGAGTTATGAATATAAATGTGGATGGATGGACTGTGTGGGGAATGACATAAAATAAAAGGGAGTCAGAGATACCGTGACGGAGGACAGGACGGTATGAAAGAAGAAAACGTGTTTTTTTTTTTTGTTTCCTACCTTTTGACCTAGTCGTTACTGAGAAGTATTTATGCTTTATAAAGTAACCGATGTAGGGCGCTAAAGCGGAGGAAACGCCTTAAATCGACATCTATCATGTATGATTCTCATCATATTTTACCAACGAAAAACGATACGTAGTTTATTGTTCGGGTTTCTACGAAAAAATATTGTAGAAACGACAGTGACCATTCTTGCCATTCTTAAACCAAACTACTATAGCATCCGGGCGTTAAAATGATAGATCGAGCTTTAGAAAGGGACACACATAAGTACAAGCGACAGAGACAGCGTTATATAAAACCGAACTGTTTCTAAAAGTCGAAGCAATTTACGGACACGTATTATTGATATTGGATTTTAGATTGGTTATTTATGACGCAAGGTGAGCGAAGAGTGGTGAGGGAAAACTTTGGTCCTAATCTTTGTGTAATGTTTCATAAATACGTAAAATAACTCATGTTTACAAAAGCTTTGATCTTCAGAGGAAGAATCTCAAACAGTTTATTCATACTCGTATTAGTATTTTCTGATCATGAATAAAATTTACATAGTATAGTGAACTTAGAGCAGCGGTGACTATTATATATTATTTCATCACCACTGCTCTCAAAATGGTGAAGGAAAACATCGTGAGGAAACCGGCAAGCTATCGAAGACATGCGACATCCACCAACACGCACTGGCCCTTCCCACAGGGAGGAGGCCTGCAAGCACAACGGACCAAATAGAAGTCTAAGTGCGGAAAAGGTCCATCTATCATACCCTATCATATATAGTGAACTTGGATAAGAGTTTTTTAACCGACTTCAAAAAGAAGGAAGTTATCAATTCGACTGTGTTTTTTTTTATGTGTGTCACCTCAAAACTTTTTACTAGGTGAACCGATTTTGATGATTTTTATTAGAAAGCCGGCGCTTCTCATATGGCCCCATTTAAATTTGGTGAAAATCTGATGAAGAACTTCGGCGATATACAACAGAACTCTTCAATAAACAATGGCAAATCTCTCGGGATTGCTGCAATCGCATGTCTGCTTATTGTTTACGCTATTTCATAACATAACATCACGCCGGTACGCTCTGAAAGGGTACGCAGTTGTGTACAGGGGGGTGACCACAAGCTCCTAGAGCAAGGTTATTTTTAGTGTGCGTATGGGACGGATGTATATGACTTGTACACATCTGTCCCTTTTTCACAGTCGAACCATGATTATTCTGACACGTCATGGTACGGGGGCTGTTCACCCTGGGACACTCTCGTTTCGCAACATAAGTATTTAATATAGAACTTGCTCATTCGGTACCACAAATAAAAAGTGAAAAATAAATAAAACGTTTTTTATAAAAAAAACCCAAACGAATGCCAAAAAAATACACCAGATAGGGAAAAATAACTTAAATTTCGGAAGTCGGTGTCAAAAACCGAAGCAAAAAAACATGAGCGACTTCCGAAATTGAAGTTATTTTGCCCTTGTCGTCTTTTTTTTTGGAAGTCGGTTGTATTTTTTGGCTTCATTTTCATATTAAAATATACGCAGTGTGCCGCAACATCATTAATAAAATGTGTCTTGGTGGCGCAGTGGCTAAGACCTCGCCTCTGGTCTTGATGTTATGGGTTCAAATCCGAGCAAGTACCAATGTGACTCTTTCAATTCTTTCTAAGTTAATCTTGAATTGGCATACTTGACATCGGTGAAGGGAAACATAGTGAGGGACCGTAATTAATTTAATTTTAATATTTTAATCACACTAATATTATCAAGGCGAAAGTTTTTCAGTGTGTTTGTATGTTTGTTACTCTTTAACGCATAAAACTACTGAATGGATGTGGATAAACTTTGGCATAGATATAAATCATAGTCTGGAATAGCATATAAGATACTTTTTATCCCGAGAATATGTTCCCTCAGGATAATTTTCGACATTCTCGCGGGCGAAGCTGCTGGCAAAAGCTAGTACGCAATAAACGCGAAAGTTTGTGAGGATGGATGGATGTTTGTTACTCTTTCACGCAAAAAATATTAAGCGGATTTTGTTATTTTTTTGTTAATGTAGATTTTACATCAGAATAACACATAGGCTATTATTTGATAATATTCATGTAGAAGTACTAATACAACACAGGCGGAGCCGCGGCCGGAAGCTAGTAGTTAATTTAATTAAAATTAAAAAATTATGAAATCGAAAAACTCCGCACTGAGAATGCCTTATTTATTTATTTATTATTAGGCTTCTCAACACTGAGTACACTGTTACTTTATAAATTTGTACATTTCAAACTTAAGTCTAAGTGCCTCATCACTTATAGAAAAGCACAGCATGCGCTAAATTATGCGGAGATAAATACAGAATATATACATTAAAAACAATAACAACAACTATTAAAAGCTAAATTGATTGCAGTACATTAAATTAAATAACCTATATTAAATTAGAATAAATTAAATTAGAGCAGATTAAATTAAATTAGAATAGATTAAATTAGAATGGATTAAATTAGTATACATTTTATTATTTATAATTATTTATTTATATATTAGATTAGGTACTAGAGTTACCCATTAAATGGTAAGCGCGACTTTTTTTAGAGCAGGTACAGACGAGTTAATGCCTTGTAATTAATGCTCGAGACTTATCTGTATGAGCAGAGGCCTTTGCCCTGCTGTGGGTCAGCGGGCCTCCCTGCAGCAGAGGCTGCAGTTTGGCGCCGCGGATCACTGGGCCGCCTTGTGGCCGGGCTGACCGCAGCGATAGCACTGCTCGCTGCGGTCTGTTTCGGCGGTGCATCGTGCCCTGACATGCCCAATGTCCAGGCAACGATAGCACCGCAATGCCCTGGGTTGCAGCAGCTTAACCCTCGCTGCAACCCACCCCATCAGCAGTCATCCACCATCAGCAACTTTGTGCGGATCTGGCCCGTCGGCACGTCCTCGGACAGGCATCCGCCGGCTCGGGTAATGGCCGCCACGATCTCAGCTGGCGTCGTCGAATCGTACAGACAAACTATTACCTATTGTTATTTTAGGACATCATAAACAATATGAAAAATAACTCGAAAGCTAACAATTTTGTTACACTTTTGTTTTCCGCCAGAGTACTCTATTAAATTGTTTTCGGTATCTCGAAGTTACGAACTTTCGTGATCCTTTCCTATGTTCACAAATCGGATTCATGTAGGGCAGGGGTCACCAATTACTTTCATTTGGGACAGATGATGTATTTCTGTTGCCGCTATAACAAAAAATACTAAAAACAGAATAAAATAAATATTTAAGTGGGTCTACATACGACAAAAGTGACTATATTGCCGTTTTTTGCGATAATGGTACGGGACCCTTCGTGCGCGAGTCTGTACTCGCACTTGTTTAAAATAATATGACCATCACGGTACGTAAGGTATAAGCCACCTCCTCGCCCTTTACATCGTGATGTGTATTGAATTTGTAAAAATTAAAATAATAAATGTAGATGTGTCGGGTTTATTCAATAGTACGGACGTCAAAACGAGTGCTGACTCGTAGTCACACCAGGTTATCACACCAGTGTGACAAACAGGATTTTTTTTCTCGTTTGTCACACCACTGATTTTTCCACACCATTTATTCCTAACTAGTGCTGTCCTAGTTATACTAAAGGGTTTTTCAACGTTGCAGACTCGTAGTCACACCACATATTATGACAAACAGGATCTTTTTCTCTCGTTTTTTTTCAATAAGGGCGGGTAGATGTTGAAATGAAATAAAAGAAGCAGTGGTATTAACAAAATTCTTTTTTTATTTGGAAAGCACACTTGTGCCATTAAGTGTGGAATATGATATGACATCGTTCAAATGCCCGCCTCGGCTGTTTACATTGGCACGGATCCAAGTGGTCCAATTTTCAATGACTATTCTGCATAGATCCGGCTGAATTTGAGCAATGGCCTGTGTGTGTTCACCATTAGGGCATCGGTCGATTGTGGTTTGTTTGCATAGACCTGCGACTTCAAAAAACTCTACAAGAAAAGGTCTTGCGGTGTCAAATCGCATGAGCTTTGTGGCCAATTCACATCACCCCTGCGAGAGAAAACCAATCGCTCATGCAGATTTTTTATCATTTGAACGTGCTGTTCAATCGTGTAACTTGCCATGGTGATTGAATAATATTTTTTAACAGTATTATTCAATCAAAAGAAAATTGATATCGAAAAAAAAAGAAGGGTCGACCATTTCCTTGAAACATTGCGTTAAAAACGGAATAAAAAACTAAAATCATCAACATCAGCAGATCGACTTTATTAGCTTATACAGGTACTGCACTAGCAATTATCGTATACATGGTGTGGAAAAATCAGTGGTGTGACAAACGAGAAAAAAAATCCTGTTTGTCACACTGGTGTGATAACCTGGTGTGACTACGAGTCAGCACTCGTCAAAACAAATCGCAAGCACGCCATCTGGCGGCAAAGCAAGAACAACTACGCATTGGCGCGCTTTTTCTAACCACTTGCGTGATGGGGACAGCGGCATATAGCAGTTGAGTACTGACCGCCTTGGAGCTAAGACTTCGTAGAATCAGTGTCGATCCGTAATATTAGTAAGCAAAATTGTAACTGTGAATATTTGAATAAACCCAGTGTATCGAATAATTTGTGTGATTTTATTTTTACGATTGTACCCACAGATGTCTTAAGGCGCTACTCCGACCAAAACGCCGCGCTAGCCGTTTTTCGTGCAGTTTTTAGGAGCTATCTACTCGTTATTTAAAATGATATATCAACTAATAAAAATACATTAAATTTCTACATATTATTGATTCCAAAATTGTAGATTTCTTTTCTTTTTATATGAAGTATATGTTTCACTAATCTCCTTCCAACAAAACCATAAAAATGAGAAAAAATTATTGATATCATGCATCTCCTCGTAAAGTGTTCATTAATATTTTTTTGTACTAACACTAATGGATAGACAATTTGATAACGAACATTTTGTAACTTTTATTTATTTCAAAAGACCAATATTTGATTTTATAAAGAATATATTCTAAAATCTGGGCGTATTCACTACTGTAATTCATGCGCCACCAGTGCCGCTAGGAATGCTCATATCTCACGCTGATTTTTTGGTCAGGGCACGACCTTAACCTAAAGGAATATCCTGACTTCCCGATGGTTTACATCTATCGGCCAGCCTTGATGCGACAGATACAATATTAATGAAGATTTTGAAAAGATGATTAGTCAGTTGTGAAATCTACAAAAGTAAAGACAAAGCGCGGGATAAATTACGTACCTACTCAAGTAACACTAGTAAATTATATTGTGTTAAGTTCCACACAAAATAGTTCGACGGTCCTGAATCGGGCCGCGGTCCGCCATTTGGTGACCCCTGATGTAGAGGATACAAAATCTCTTGTCATTGTTTTGAAAACTTTTCTCATATTTGTTGCTATTTTCGTAAGAAATAATTAAAAAACGTGAGTCAATGATAGAGTGACAGTTGACAAAACGGAATACAAGAAGAAAACGTGTTGCGCCGACCCCAAGTAACACGTGACAAAGGCAGGAAGATGATGAATGAGAAATAATTAAGCAGGCAAAATTATTCTTAAATTCCTATTCTTTTTATGAGTTGAATGATACAATCAGTAACATTTGAATAAGTTCGTTTGAGAGTCTTATTATTACAAAAAAATAAACTTAATTATTCACGTCCTCTACGGACCGGGATGGGTACAATTATAAATATAAGGCGATTGGGGCAAGCAACGCTGTCCTTAGTAAACCCATTTGAAATCAAAAAGGAATGTAAGGTGCAAGGTCTAGGAAAATAATGTAGGTAACTAGTGTAATATGTCAATAGTGTTTATTTGGAAATTCGAAAACGATAGAGTTGTAAAACAAATGAGTTCAGTTTCAAATTGTGTGGAATGCACAAAAATTACAGAGTATGAAGTATTCAGAGGCTCTAGAAGTCTAGATAAAGTGCCGATTTCTGAATTAAGTATTTGAGGTTAAGAACATGTTGAGTATTTGACAAACTGTAGGTACTTTAACCTGAAAACCTGTCAGAATTTGGCACTTAAGTAAGGTGTGTCACGTTCTTAACGTCAAACACTCAATTCGGATATCGGCCCTATGTCTATCCGCAATGGCGACGGTCTAAATACCGAAATGTTAGAGATTAATCACGTAACATTTTGATAGCGCTGGTAGATTTTGATAACGCTGGTAGATTTTGATAGCGCTGGTAGATTTTGATAGTGCTGGTAGATTTTTGAAAGCGCTGGTAGATATTGATAGCGCTGGTAGATTTTGATAGCGCTGGTAGATTTTGATAGCGCTGGTAGATTTTGATAGTGCTGGTAGATTTTTGAAAGCGCTGGTAGATATTGATAGCGCTGGTAGATTTTGATAGCGCTGGTAGATTTTGATAGCGCTGGTAGATTTTGATAGCGCTGGTAGATTTTGATAGCGCTGGTAGATTTTGATAGCGCTGGTAGATTTTGATAGCGCTGGTAGATTTTGATAGTGCTGGTAGATTTTTGAAAGCGCTGGTAGATATTGATAGCGCTGGTAGATTTTGATAGCGCTGGTATATTTTGATAGTGCTGGTAGTATTTTGATAGCGCTGGTTGATTTTGATAGCCCTGCTAGATATTGATAGCGCTGGTAGATTTTGATTTCGCTGGTAGATTTTTGATAGCGCTGGTAGATTTTGATAGCGCTGGTAGGTTTTTGATAGCGCTGGTTAATCTGCATGAGTTTTTTGATAAAAAATAGAGTTTATAATTGCCTAATTTCTAAATACTATTGCATATCCGACTTGGGTAGACTGTTGAAACTAAAAATGTAATGTTTATTAATAAGAACTTAATGTTCACAGTTATGCAATAAATATATCTTTGTCTTTATCTGGTAGATATCGATATTGCGAAGGTTTCGTTAACAGATTGTCGCTTGTCTAGAGCCTCTTATACAAGTACCAACACAAGTGATCGCAATTTTTCACGGATCTCATAGTTTTTTATCGATTATTTTTATAATACCCAATCAAACCACCTTGAACATGCTTGAAAACTTGAGCAAACATTAAATGGGTGAGTTTTGAAACTAAATTGTAACGATAAAAATCTACTAGCCTTTATTGTAATTCAACTCGTTCACGTCATTCACCCGTCAATTCGTGGCTTGTTCTAAGCCAAGAGCGAGAGCGGGTGGAGGCGCTACGCATTCCACGCGCAAAGCCATTACCTTACAATCTTTGTCGTTTACTGTTATTTACTCACCATGTGGTAGAGGAGGAGTTGATGCATAGTCCGCCACGTCTGCCTTGCGTCAATGTGTGCAGCGTGGTCCAAGCTAAGAGCGGGAGCGGATTGAGGTGCCACGCATTGCATGCGGAATGTCACATCTATACAATTCCTTTCAATACTGTTATTTACTCACCATGTGGTGGAGCTGAAGGGTGATGTGTAGTCCGCCACGTTAGCCTCGCATCAGTGTGCGCGGCGTGGTCCAAGCTAAGAGCGGGAGCGGCTGGAGGCGCTGCGCATTCTACGCGATATGTGACTTCTTCTGAACCGAAGGTATTACGCGCTGAACATGTGTAGTTCCCGCTTGTTGATGCGTCCACTTCTGTTTAAAATACGTTTGCTATAGAAATATTTTTTTATTTCAATCTGCACTGGGTACTTAATTAAAGTTAACATCAAAACAAACACTGATAAAAATTAACCATCTCATCTTAGTCAGCTTTGTCTGCCCTCCTACTTAATATTTACATAATATTTTCCCATTGTATTTTATATTGCAATGTGCAAAGAAGCGCAAGACAACCTGTTAGATGGTAGCAGTATTCATTCAACTGCAATATTCATTTCGCTGACCGAATAAATACTTTAATAGGGAATTGAAGATGAGGTTGAAATATGCATATTTAAAGTAACCGTAAAGATCAAGTTTGTTGATAGAAATAATGTCATATAAAGAGCATATTTCAACTAATATTTTGAGTGCCAATAATACCCGGGGAAAATATCTAGTTAACTTATAGGATGTTTTATGTTGTGAAAGGTTTTGAGTGTGGTTAATTGGTTTCTTATTGTTACAATAGCACTCCTTACCGAACTTCCGCAGAAGTGTGAGCGCAAACACAGGTGGAATCTCGGAACTGTTGTGTTTGCGCCTAAGGTCTTAGTGACTTTAGTGTCCACGTCAAGTTGTTGCTAACTGTATCGGATCAGGCGCACCTAAGTGACGGTAGTTCACAATCAAAATAAATCGGCTAAGGAAAAACTTCTACCTGACTTTTTCGAGTTTTTCAATTCCAAAAATATCTCTAATACGGACGAACATCGGTCCGCACATTTTTAATTTTTTATTTGTTTAGAATTATAATAGAACGAAGTGTTATGTTTTCTAATGTTGTCGAAATTAAATTCAAGGTTTAAAGTAAAACTCCTTCGTTTTATTGAGCATCAAGCTCCAGTGTCTCGTCGAAGACATGTTGTTACATTTTATGTGTATTTTACAGTTAAACAGTGGAGATTTATTTACCATGAATCGCCAGATGTCCGTGTGGTGTGAGATGCGTCCTAGGATCGTGGGTGACGGGGCGGTCACCGCGCAACCAGCGCGCTCGAGGAGCTGGCTCCCCTCGCCATGCGCAGGCGAGACGGAGTGAGTGGCCGCACTGAACGCGAGCCCAAACCCCGAATGAGAGGAGTCGTGCTCGAGCTAACATGTAAGAAATTATTGTAAGGCCACGTTTCCACATCCAACCAGCTCACAAGCAAGTTTCATTACATTGCGCGCTACCGAGGTATAATGTGATCAATCGCTTGATCGTGCCCCGCAATGTAATTAAAATTGCATGCAAGTTGCTTGCAGAATATGCGTGGTAAGAATACGTCAGGAAGACAGGAAGTGTTTGGTAAAAAAAGTTGAGTCATTGAAGGTGAAACGGTAGTCTTCATCTTCCCTTGCTAATGCTGTGTTGAACAGATAATAAGACGGCAGGGTGGTAGCGAGCCTGACGCAGCAAACACAATAAATTGTATTTTTTCCTTCATCGAAACATATTTTCTTTATTGGGAATTAATGCTTTAGGCATTTTCTACCAGTCAACCTTTGGGTGATGTAGAGACAATTAGTGGAAGGTGCAATAACGATAATAAAATTAATTTTTGTTCTTCCAATAATCTCCTCTTGCTCTGTCTTTCTCATACTACTGATTTTGTTCACCCTTCCATCCATATTCAGACAATTCTTCTCTGGTACGCGCTTTCTCTCGAGATCAGGACGGCTACAAGTCGTTTTGCATTCAAGCGAAAATTGCGGCTTTATTTTCAACACAGATAAGAGAGTCATCTACCTTTCTTCATTTCTGTTTCTTCTTAAATATATAAATATTTATGTAGGTAAGTTTATATTATATTCAACATACGTGTACGTGTATTTTATCTATTTAAGATATTCATAACATTTTTTGTGTCATCTCTTCATCACCCTTGGTTGACTGGTAGAGAATGCCTAAGGCATTAAATCCGCCTTTGTACCATTTGTGCATGAAGTTTAGATAAATACAAGATATAAATATAAGCTATATTTATCATGGCCAGCACAAAAGATGGCCTCAAATAGCTAAACCAATGTACTGAAATTCCAAAAACAAGATCTCTAACTAATTTTGCTAATACCTCTTGAAGTAGTAGTAGCAGGTTGCGGTGGCGAAGGTTCACCTTCACCAGCCACGGAGTGCGCGGCCACCCACGCCTCGTAAGTAGCTCCTTCAGACAGTGACCTCAATTCTGTAGACCCTCCTAGACCAACGAATGGGTCTCCTTCCTCCACTTGAACTGTTGTGGTTATTGGTGGTCTGTCCCTAAAGATATATTAGAAATCAGTAAGCAGTCAAGTCATTTCATTGCAACATCATATTTTAAGTTATATTTTTGTTCGACGCTTAAAAGTGTGTTGTAGCCAATATTACACACCTCTGAGATAAGAAATGTCGGCCGTTTCAAATTCAAATTTCCCAAGAGACCATATTCCCGGAATAAAAATATCCTATGTGCTATGCCTGACTATAATCTATCTTTGTTCAAAATTTTATCCAGATCCGTCCCGCCCTTTGACCGTGAAGAAGTAAGAAACACACAAACACGCACACACACACACACTCACAAACCTTCGCCTTTATAATATTAGTATGAGTAGATTCTGCCAGCGGCTCCGCCCGGGTGAATGTCGAAAATTATCCCAAGGGAAGATATTCCCGGCATAAAAGGTATCCTATAATCTATCCCTGCGCCAAATTTCATCCATTTATGTTCAGCCGTTTGAGCGTGAAGAAGTAACAAACATACAAACACACACATTCACAAACTTTCGGCTTTATGAAAAGTAATAACCTATTCTTATAGAGTTCTTTCTAATAGAGATTCGTCCAGCCGTTTGAGCGTGAAGAAGTAACAAACATAAAAACAAACACATACACACTCTCTCAAATTTTCGCCTTTACAATATTAGTGTCATAGTAGGAAGTCAGAATTTTTGGTCCTGTTTTACTGACCTGCCAAGTTCTCGATAAAAGACAGTGTAGTATAGAAGAGGTCCGTTGGGTCGACTTGGAGGCAACCAGCTGACTGCTAGAGATGTTACTGAAGTTGCTACAACCTTCACGGCCGCTGGTGATCCAGGAACTACACAGAAAAAATGGGACTTGATTATAATGTGGGGTTGTTATGGCTTCTACATTTTGCGTCTAGATATTAAAAGGAATGGGGGATATCCTTTTTTTTATGTACTCTTGGCACGCGCTTGACCACTATCTCACCTGTTGGTAAGCGATGATGTGGTCGACGGTGAGACACGCTTGCCTAGAAATAACCTATTCACTCTTGACTTAAAGACTCCTAGATTGTAGCTGTCGGGCAACACAGACTCCGGCATGGAATTCCACTACTTAGCTGTACCTACGCATAATAAAAGTGTTTCCAAAACGTTTTTTGCGTATGGGTGGGATGTCCAGCATGTACCGATGGCTCATCGCCGCCGCCGTACGTCTGGTAGTCCGATGATGGAACGGGCTAGGTGGAATTAGATCGTGTAATTCCGCACACTCCCCGAAGTGTAACCGATAAAAACCGACAAGCTGGCAACTCAGCGACCGTGTTCAAGGCTCTGGAGCTTTGGATTGACCAGTACCTCATCACCAATGAGCCTCTTAGCCCGCTCAGAGATGAGAACAGTACTCCATGCATGATCGAACTTGCGCTTGATACAAATTGAGATGAAACTATTCCGGCGTGAAGTACCTTCTCACCTTTGCAAGGATCCCCAACTTTTTTATTATTAGTTTTAAACTTATGACACTTTATTGAAGTTTAAAAGAATGTAAGCTCTTAAAAATATAATAATACTAGCTGTCCCACGCGGCTTCGCTCCCGTCAACTGGCTATCTACCTACCCATCAACCCTACCTACTCTACATACATGATTGTTGTGTAATTAAACCGTTTACGCAGCGCACGCAACGGAAGCTCTCAAAAAGGAATAATTTTGCCCGTTTTTGCAACATTTTTCATTTATGCTCTGCTCCTGTTGGTCGTAGCGTGATGTTATATAGCCTATAACCTTCCTCAATAAATGGACTATCCAACACAAAAAGAATTTTTCAATTCCAACCAGTAGTTTCTGAGATTAGCGCGTTCAAACAAACAAACAAACAAACAAACTCTTCAGCTTTATAATATTAGTATAGATGTGCGGTTGCTTAAGGCGTAGCTTAGACTTTTACCGTTTCACTTCGCCTCCAGGCAGGAATAAAAATAGAATATGACGTATTTTGATACAAATACCTACAAAATCGATCATGCAAGGTCACAATTTAAAAAAAGCATGTACTTACCATCTTGCTGTGTGGTACAATGTATAGGATAAGCGGGCGCGCCATCGCCAGCCGCAGTATACGCAAGCGCCTGAACAGTGTAGTTCGTATGAGGCCTCAACGCAAGCAGAAGCGTTTCCACGCCCGCTACCCGCTTCACCTCCGCTCCCGCTCCTACATTGGACCCTCCGTTCCCTCGCACCTCCCACTCCAACCACTCAGTCGCTGGCAACAAACAACTGCCATCACTCAGCTTGGATTTAAAATAAAACCTGATTATTGGGCGTTACTGCGTTGTAATTAAATCGGAAATTGACAATATTTACTCACTATGTTCCGGGCGGTAAAGTAATTTGTACCCGAGAAGAGCACCGTGGTGAGCGTGTGCGGGTGGTGGGGACCATTCCACTTTTATACTCTGTGGTGAAACTGCACGACATCTGACGGCGCGGGGACCCTCCGATGGCACTGTTGAAGATGTTTTTTGTCACCATACTGTTTTTTTACCCGACTGCCGAAGGAGGGTAATGTGTTTATCAGTATATTTATGTAAGTATGTATGTATGTTTTTTCCTATGTGGCGTTCCAGAAACCAAACGCGTTGGCCGATTTTCATGATTCTTACGTCAATCGATTTGTCTTAACCTTGCGTGTGTCACTGGCTACATTAAAATTGGAAAATAGAAAAATGGCGGATTTTGGGCGCCATATTGTGGAGTCCCAATTTCTTTTTTCTTCCAAACCTTTCGTGTGGGGTATCAACATAAAGGGTTTGTGGAGGTAATTTCAAAAATATATAACACTTATATGTTTAAATGTACCAGATTCGAAAAAAATGTTAAATAAAAAACAAAAAGCCCGACTGCTTAAAAAGCGAACTAAAAAGACGTAAACAAGAAAAAAAACATGCTGTGCAGTCGGAGGATACTGGTTTTGGTTAGCCAGCTTGCGTATATGTATCACACGACTGCACAGCATGATTTTCTTCTTGTTTACGTCTTTTTAGTTCGCTTTTTAAACCGTCGGGTTTTTTTTATTACATTATTTTATGAAGAGGGAAGATTTATTAGTATACTTGCCGCTTTCTTGTGTCAGCGTATTAACAGGGGCAGTAGCAGGGCCAGCACCCGCACTGTTGAAGGCTCTAACGCTCACAGAATATCTGAAAACCAATTTTGATTAGTACTGAAATCACGAAGAATTAATTCTTCCCAAAATGCTGTAGTTTCTCACCGTGTATAATGTTCCAGACCTTCGATTATGTACTTGGTTATTTGTCCTCTCACGGTCGCGAACTCCATGCCTACATTTGCTCCACCTGCTAATGTCCCATCTGCTGATGGCCACCACCATACTGTGTAACCTAGTAGTTCTCCATTCCAAGTTGATGATGGAGGTGCCTTAAGTAAAACAGATAACTTATTACAAGCTTCAATTTAACTTGCAATGTATGTATGTAAGTGTGTTCGGGTCAAATCTCAAAACTGAATTTTAAAGCAGTTATCTATAACCGATTAAGATGAAATTTTGTATTCAAGTTAAGTTTGGATGACAATGCAATAGTTAGCAGCTAAGTGACGTCATTCTAAATCCAATATGGCGGCAGACGGCTCAAGATGGCGGAATAGTTATTTTTGGTGCACTGACATAATATTGGTATCAAATGAAATGGTTTGCTGAAAAAAATAAGAAAAAAGCTTGTTTTAAGAATGATTTTTTGATTAATAATTTTATTTATTATTAGTTACGTGCTTGGATTCAGAATATGATCAGCCAATACTACAAAGGCCTTTTAGATAATTGAACAGAGGTGACTTCATAATATTTATTTTGTTTCCATTGATGACAAAAATAAAGAAAAAGAGAATATTAGCGCCAAGCAAGACAAGGATCTAAAGATGAAAACAGATTAAGTACTAGTTACATAACTTATGCTATTCGTATATAACATTGAACGGCATTTATAAAGGTGCATTCATAAACATGTTATATAACTATGTTTTATATCATGTTTTGTTATATAATCTGGACTCAGTTTTAGGAACAATTAAGGAACTTGATCACAAACACGAAATCTTGTTTTCTTAAAACTTTGGACGTAGTGTAACGGTAGGATTATGGCTTATTTTTTTTAATACATTTACTTGGGACAGCTTATTTTTTCAAAGGACACTATGTATAAAGAAATTAAAAGAAGAACAGCCAATATATGGAGAAAATTTTGGTCTCTCAGTGAAGTGATGAAGAACAAAGACATGCCTATGAAAGAAAAGAGGAAAGTATATAACATGTGTATTTTACCTTGTTTAACTTAAGGATCTCAAACATGGGCGCTGACAGACAAACTAATGAACAAAGTAAATGTGTGTCAAAACGGAATTGAAAGGAGTGTAATTTGTGTAAAAAGAAGAGATAAAATAAGATTAGACGAAATAAAAAACACAACAAAATTTAAAAATGCCAAACAGGTATGCAGGACTCTAAAATGGAGATAGACAGGACACATGTTAAGAGAAAAATCAGATAAATGGACAAAAAGAATAACTGAATGGTACCCTCGGGACGGAAAGAGAAACAAAGGCCGACAAGCGTTGGGAAGATGAACTTAAGCGTATGGCCGGTCCAGAATGGATGAGATTAGCTAAAGATAGAGAGAAGTGGAGGCTCTTAGAGGAGGCCTTTGTCGAAGGGCAAGCTGTGGAAAGTGACAGCGATCGTCATTGATTAATCTAAGTTGAATTTATAATATTGTAAACAGCAATAAAGGCTTATTTTATTTTATTTTTATAAGGAACTTGATCGTTAGGCCGATTAATACAACAAGACCTTTTGCAGGTCTTATAGCTAGATACTATAACTTTATTTCATACGCTGACAAAGAATATAGACAATTTAAGTTCCGTATCTCATTTTCTTTTATTTCGTCATACCTGCCAAGCCAGTTCGATAGTCGAGGATCTCGGAGCCGATGCTCTCAAACTGATCGGAGCCCTCGAAGGTGGTTCGTGCAAAGTAAGCGCCAGCAAAGCCCTCGTGTGAGCTGACGCAAATTGGGCCGTCGCCGTCCGGGCTCGCACTAAGTACGCTGTAGCCGGCTCTAATCCTGTTATTGTCGCACTCTCTGTCCTGTCAAAGAAAAGTTCTGTGAAAACATGGTTTTAAGGCATTTTAATTTTGGCGACGAATTTACTTCTACCAAGTTAATTTTAAACTTCTTCTTTGAAACGGAGAAGAATTTTTAAATTTTATTTCATGGCACTCCAATGTCTTATTCAGTAATATTTTTTTTTGGGTAACAAATTAAATTTAAAATCTAGAATCAATTTGTCACTTACAGGTGTGCACAGCATTCACATATGTCAAGTTATTTATTATTACATAGAGTACCTACATACAGGCTAAAAAAGAAACTAAATTAGAAAATAAGGAAAGAAATAACTAAATCTATTCTGTTGCTGTAAAGAATAACATAATCAATGACAATAATAAATAAGTAAGTAATAATATATGAGTAAGTAATTAATAATGTAGATATAGATATTCACTGTGGCCACTGTGGATCAGTAACAATTGTTTGCGAAATGGCGATTTGCCATGTTATTATGATATTCCAACTAGAGAAATTAGCCTTACAAGTGTTTTTGCATAATATCTACAGGAAATTAGTCCAGATAAATATCTGAAAAGCAACTTTCGCGAAGACCATAATGGTTAGAAATTTTTGATGAATCTTTAGACAGAAAAGTTGTTTAACTAACAAAATACCGGGCATTTTACCATTTAAGAAATGTAAGGAACAAGACAAACAAAAAGCAACTTACTCCGAATAAGAGTCCGGAGCATGGGCAGACACCGAAACATTATGGGTATCAGCATCCCTCCAAGAATCAGAATTGGTGGAATCATGTTTACGGTATTGCACCACATAGCCTAAAACTGGGGAGTTTCCATCGTACGGTCTTCGCCACTGGAGACGAACTGAACGTGACGTGGTCTCTAAGACCCTGAAGTTCGCTGGTGGTTCTGGAGGCTCTAAAATGAAAAGAACGAGAAGGATTATGGTGATTCTTCAACTTGTAATAAAAGGGTCTCTAGGTAAAATTGTTATACCTTGTACAGCCAAATGAACGAAGTGATCAGATCTTCCATAAGGATTGGAAGCTTGACATCGATATACCCCTGAGTCTCTTCTGTCAGCTCTTTCTATTACTAACTCGCTTCTTAAACCTTCTGCACTTCTTGTTTCTGATATGCTCATTCTGTAACGAAATTATATTATGATATTCAGCCAAAGAAGCCCGTGCATGAATTTTTAATGTTGGAAGATGAAGAGACACAGCACATATTTTCTGATACTAGACCGTGTTCTTTTGACATATTTTTCATGGAATGGTATTTCAAATGTCCTTGTTCCTCAAGTTTCAATGGAAGACCAGAAAAACACGTTATCTGCCTGGCATTAATCCTGACATGAACCTTTTGGCACAGCCGTGATTGTGGCAGACTGTATGTTCTTAAAGTATTTTATTTGTGTACCTTGATGTTGATAATATTTGGGACAATCCCACCGCACTATTCCCAAACCACTGCAACTTCTGAAAGTCAGAATCAACAGCGGCGACCACCAGAAAAGCGCCGAGACAATGAAGCTCGACGAAGTCTCGGAGAATGAATTTAACTGTCTTGGATCCCGCAACGAAATTAATCAGAAAAGAAAATGGAGGAGTAAGAAAAATACAAATTTCCACTTCCATCCATATCAAGCAGGAGACAGAACAAACAAGACCAATAGGCACAAAGGGTCGTTTACAACTGGGATAAGCCCAGTTGCCTAGCACCACGGATAAAAATTTGCATTAATACTCGTATTAATGGGTTGATGTTGATAAACTGTCATCAAATAAATGCTACTCTTTATTTCAATAATAATGTCAGTTTTTCCTACCTGTAGTCAGAATTAGGTAGAGCTCGTCCCGAGTGACTCCAAGCGGTTGCAAGCGGGGAGTCGCCGCGAGCGACACAAGCCAATCTCACAGTATCCCCCAGCTTAGCAGTCACGTTCGCTGATTGCGTCTCAAATCGTGCTGGCTCTAAAGAAACACAATTTTGAAATAGAAATACATTTCTTCCTCTCACAAAGTCAGTCCAAATTCCTTGTTTCAAAAGCCATTAAGCGGCACCTTTGAACGTCAAAAATTTAAATTTACAATTCTACGGTCCATTCGGAAAAGTAGCTTGTTATGGAGGAAAACGGACAAGAAACTCCACAACTACTCTTTAAAAAAAAAACACTATTTTACAATATTTCCATACATACATTAATTCATATACGTGAGGACTATGCACCCAGAAAAACAAAGAATACACAAGCACAAGCACAACAAGCACTAACAGGAAAATTTATTCATTTGATGAATAGGAACATGGTTCTCACATACTTACAAATATTGCAAACAGAAAATTCTAGAAAGTATTTAAACTAACTTACCGTTGATATGTATGGTGAGTGTCTTAGATAAAGGTGGTGATACTCCGTTGTCAGCTCTGCATCGATACTTTCCAGAATGTTCTGCTCTTGCTGATTCTAGTCTTAGCGAACCATTTATTAGTACTACTGGGTCTGATACTCCACCGAGGGTTGTTTCTGTGCTGCCTTTAAAGTAGACAATCATTACTTTAATATTAATCATTATTTTTAACCCCCGACGGAAAAAGAGGGGTACTATAAGTTTGACGTGTATGTGTGTGACCTGTGGCAACATGGCTCCTAAACGGATGAACCGATTTTGATTTAGTTTTCTTTTGTTTGAATGGTGACTTTATCGACAGTGTTCTTAGCTAAGTTTGATGAAAATCGGTTTAGCCATTCAAAAGGTATGAGCGTGTTACTGCCTGAATTGGGCTGATTTCGCAAGATATCGTGTCATAATTATCTGTTCAATAGATTGACGATCGAAGCGGGTCTACTACTAGATAAATTATGTAGTATGAAATAAAAATGTGTCGGGGGCTTTTTAATTTTTACATTTTTAAATCATGATTTGATTGAAAAAGTAATCTTTAAAAATTATATAGTAAGTAAAAATGTCATCACTGATTTGCCGGTTGATACAGATCAATATGGAAGAAGAAGCTATACTGCTCCCAACCTTCAAATGAATTTGGATAAGATCAGAAATGTGATGGTTATTTGTGACCTTACCTGAAAACTTGGTCCAGTATATCGACGGTGGAGGATGACCTCGGGCTTCACAACTAACTGTAAGGGATCCATTCAGTAGTACAGCCATATCTGACGGCTCGATTTGCCAATACGGTGGTACTGTAACAGAATTCTTAATTATCATCTGTGTAACGAATAAAGCTGATTATAGACAAAGGCCAATGTAGCCTTTTGGGGCTTTGTTCAGTGAAGTTGGCTGCTTATAGACAAGGCTATACTAGTCAAAAATATTTATAGATTTTTGACGGTCGGGTATGTAACCAGAGACCCTTTTGCTGTCTTAAAGATATCATGGCTCCTATGCGAGACGGAAACAGAGTATCACAGGACGAATAGCATTGAATATCATTATCACATTGGAAACATGATGGCATTGATATGTCAACGTAGGGCCTCAACTTGTCATTATAAGCAAACTAGCTTCTACTAGCGGATTCGCCCGCGTAGAAATCGAATATTATCCTGAGTAAACATATTCCCGGGATAAAAAAATATCTAGACTATAAAGTATTTCTATGCCAAACTTTAGCATCTTACTTCTTACTAATATTTTAAATACAAAAGTTTAGATGGAAGGATGTTTGGTATGTTTGTTTAGTCAATCACGCCGGAACGGCTGAACGGATCTGGTTGAAATTTGGCACAGTGACTATGACACATGATGACAGTGACTATTATAGTCTGGTACAGCATATAGGCTTTTCATCCAAATTCCATCAGCCTAATTGCACAAGTGAATTCGTCAAGGCGAAAGGTTTGACCACCATCTATAGACCAATCACATGCGAGATGAATGCGCGATGTGGATTTCCGTCTATGTGATTGGTTGTTTGATGGTGTTCAAACATTTTGCCATGCCGAATGCATTTGCACAATTAGGCTACAGGTGTAATATTCCCTGGAGAGAATAAAGAAAGCCGCTGGCAGAAGCTAGTTTAAAATAATAATAAGATTAGTAAGATAATATACAAAGTCCAATATATTCTTTACCTTTAATAGCCAGTTCAGCAGACATATTTGCTTTCCCAGCGGTATTGGTGACCACACAAGTATAAATACCACTATGTGCTGCAGTCAGACTCTTGAAAAGAAGCATACTGTAAAATTCTGCTCCTCTTTCATCCACCTGTAATTTCAGAATTAATCAGCAACTGAAGATCTTGGCTGGTCGTAGTTTGATATAGAAAAAATCGACAAGAATACTGAAGTTCAAACTCCAAATAAAATCGCTAGCAGACGACAAACAAGCGTGATGCTTACTTGTTAACAACCGACGAAAAAAGAGGAGTGTTATAAGTTTGACGTGTGTACCTGTGTCTGTGTATTTGTCTGTGACATCATAGCTCCTAAACGGATGAACCTATTTCGATTTCATTATTTTTGTTTAAAAGGCGACTTTATCGAGAGTGTTTATAGCTATGTTTGATGAAAATCGGTTCAGCCGTTCAAAAGTTATGGGCGTGTTAATGTTTGAATCGGGGTATTTTCGCAAGATATCGTGTCATAATTATATATTCAATAGATTGTCGTAAAAGGTGTGTCACAGCATTATCATCAGCCTATTAATGTTCCCACTGCTGGGACACAGGTCTCCTCTTTGTGAGAGGAGATGGGCCGTAATCCACCACGCGGGGCCAGTGCGGGTTGGTGGATGTCACTGTCTTCGAATTTTGGTTCTAGGACATGCCGGTTTCCTCACGATGTTTTTCCTTCACTGTTTTTGAGAGTGTGTCTACTACTAGATAGATTATGTAGTTTAAAAAGAATGAAATAAAAATGTGTCGAAAGTTTTTTTACTTACTTGTTAAGAAAGGAAGGTTTATCCAATAGTGGATCAATATGGACTAGTATACTCAAATATTCCGAAATAAACTCACATACCTGTAGAACACTGGAGATAGGCATCTGATCCTTAAGCCACGAGAAGTAAACAGGCATGTCGCCTGACGTCACAGTACATGTCAATTGTGAACGATCTCCTGCTCTCAACCCAGGTGGAAACACGATTGGTGACAGAACTGGTGGTGACACCACTGTCATTTGTACCTGCAATAAAGGGTTATGATATATAGAGGCTCTGAAGAAGTTTTGTCCGTAATTACAAATATTAGTAATACATGTCTTGAACATCAAAATTGCATGTTTTATGTAGAACAGCAGCTTAATTCCCGCACGGAACAAATATTTGTATAGCCTACAGATAGTTGTTCCGGTCTGGTTGTTTGTGTATGTGAGTTTGTATGTTTAAATGCACCCACGATATAGGAGAAATTCCTAGTGCAGGGCAACGTTTTAAAAAAACACAATGATTCATGGAATCGATAGCACACTCTTTCATTTTGACAATACAACATTATTCATTGCGTGTTTTACGCTGTCGAGTAGACGGGCGGCGTAATATTAAACATAAATAGAAAGCAATGGATTAGAAGCTCCTCTCGGTTGTGATGAAATGCTCCCATAGGTGCGATTAAACGGGCAGCATGTCTTGTTGCAAATTTCAGACAGAAGCTACTTCGCAAGTCTCTGCTTAGTCATATAAATGCGTCTCAGATGTGTGGATGACTATAAAAATTCCCGTCCCGAGTGGTCCCTGTTACTAATAAAACTAGTGTAGCATGTAGGGACTTTAACGTCGTGGACACGACGTAGCACCAGACATCTGGTGTTCAGATGCAAAAGGGTCACACCTTCCGCGCCTCTCACACTGCTCACTCGCTTCGTTTGAGAAGGTAGTGAATCCTTACTGAATAAGAAGTGCAATGTCAAAAGTTAGCATTCATATTAGACTGCGACTTGGCAAGATATCGCGTCGAGTAGAGTTAAGTTCATCATCACCATCATATCAGCCGAAAGACGTCCACTGCTGGACATAGGCCTCCCCCAAGCGCCGCCACATTGACTGGTCCCGCGCGTTCCGCATCCAGCGGATCCCCGCAACCTTCACCAGGTCCACCTGGAGGGAGGCCTTCCAACACGACGTCTTCCAGTTCGCGGTCGCCACTCCAGAAATTTTTTCTGCCCCAACGGCCATCCGTTCGGCGAGGAATGTGCCCTGCCCACTACCACTTAAGTTTGGCAATACTTCGGGCTATGTCGGTAACCCTGGCTCTATTGCGGCTCTCTATATTTCTGATTCGATCATACTCATCACTCCAAGCATAGCCTTCTCCATTGCCCTTTGGGTGACTGTAAGCTTTTTGATGAGGCCCATTGTGATTGACCACGTCTCAGAGCCATGGTTCATAACTGGCAATACACACTGGTCATAGACTTTCGTCTTGAGACACTGTGGTAAGTTGGATGAGAAGATACCAAGCAACTTCCCGAACGCTGCCCAGCCGAGTCGGATTCGATGGTTGGCCTCTTCCTCAAAGTTAGCTCTACCCAACTGGATCGTTTGTCCCAGGTAGACCACCCGTCATCACCAAGAAAGAGCCTTGTTGTTCTTAAGCTGTTTAAAAGCCATCTTAATCTCGTACAGGCTGACGTCCGGCATATCTTCGGTATAGTGACGGGGCAGTCTAGCTCTAAGGTCATTTGCTAGATTTGGTTTACTGACTGACGTGTACAACTACCCATTGGAATCTCTCGATCTCGCTCAGAAGCTTCGGTTTGGCGTCTGGCTCTGGACATGATTATGTGTATGTGTGCACCAATATATCTTTATTAACACTCCTCGTGTCTCATTTAACTGCTACTGCGCCTTATACTAGTAAATAATTCAATAGAAAACAAATGTTGTAAAAAATTACTCATCAAAATTCCTTCTATTATTCATATTACCTTAAGTCAGCTCACTGTCAGTAATAAAACAAGTCAAGCGTAAAATGAGATGTAGTTCATTCGTTCATCCCCCTATCTTTTGGATAAGTGGGCCATGTCTTAAACAAAGTAAGTGGAAATGATTGGAAGTGAAAAATGAATATTTTATGATACATACTTTACCGGATAGCTTGCATAAAATACGCCAGCACTATGTCTGGAGGGGATACTGGAATAGTTATTTTTATAGCTGCTTCTTACACCCTTTACAGTTTTGCTTTTACCACGTATGTAAACTTTTAAAGAAAACTGAGGACAAAATGCTCCAGAGAGAAGACTGCACTCGTGCTACAATTTACTCTCCCATGCATAAAACAGTAATATCTATTCTGATCGATACTCAGAGAAAAATATCGGCTTCGCACATTCGGTCGGAATTCGCACATTTAGGGTTCCGTACCAAAACGCAAAATCAAGTTGGTTTTAATAGAAAAATAAGCATTTCAATGAAAACATCTTTTGGTATTTGTTAGTAAAATATAAGTAATAATTAACATTATTACCAAATTTCATGTTCATATGTCAATGGGAAGTTAAAACATTCTTCGGAACAAAATTTTGTAAAAAAAAAGACTGATTGTGTTGGCTTCTCATTCCTTTTTAAAAAATAAAAAAAATAGTTAGGGAAAGTCAAATGTTTTTTTCGCGCCCCTCTCTAGCTATAAGGGAGCCCGCCATAAAAAAAATTGACGATTTGTATGGCTATGGGTCAACAAGATGCTTATGCTGTGAAAATTTGAAGACTGCAGCTGCCGTTTGGTTGTAAAACCTATGTGACAGACGACAGACTGACGGACATGTGAGTGACAGCAATAGCGCTCCGTTTGGAACTTTCGGGAACGGAACCCCAAAAATAAATAGGATCTGAAGCTCTCGACAAACTGTAATTCTATCAGCGCTAACGATCACCAAAATGCCAAAATGTAAGGGATTTATCTCGTGACATTTCGATAGCGCTGGATGATTGGGATTCCTTACTTACCTATTTGACATTTTAACAATCGCCAGACTGGAGCCCTCATACAGCTAGACGGGGTCGCGGCAGAGCGAGAAAAAGATAGTGGGACGCCTTGGATGACCTCCTCGAGAATTGGCGAGATGAATCACAACATCGAGAGAAATGGAAGAAATGGGGGGAGGTCTTTGCCCAGGGATTAGACAAGGCAGGCTAAATAAAAAATCCTTTCGATGGTAGCATGTGACTTGCCCAGAACCTCTGGCTGGCTCTAATGATGTCATATAAATGAAAATGAAAGTTGACCTTTTTAAAGCGTATTATCTGTCACTCCTACCTCTAAAACGTGGAAGGTCACGAAAAATCTCACGCCAAATACAAGTCTTCGTAAACCACTGTCTTTGTCATATTCTCGGAATTTACTGGCCCGAGACCAACGTAGAGCTGTTGGAGAAATGCCACAAGAGTCTGATCGACTAGATCAAGCGCCGCAAGTGGAGATGGATTGGCAACAAGCTCCGAAGGGGTCCCGATCGCATACCCAAGCAAGCTTTGGACTGGAATCCCCAAGGGAAAATAAAGCGTGGCCGTCCCCGTCAAAACTGGTGTTGGCAGAAGCGACGAGCATCGGAATGACAAGGAGCGAGGTGAAACGTGAAGCTCAAGACCTATCGCGATGGAGGACATCTGTGGTTGCCCTCTGCGCCATCTAGGGGTTATAGGACATTAAGTCAAGTTATGTCAAATTTATACTATACCTCTCTTCTGGCCAGTTCTCCTCCAGGAGTAAGAACTGAACAAGTCCATCCTCCTTTGTCCCGGTTCCGATCGACGTTCGAGATGGTAAGCTGCCCATCCATCTGCTGGTACCGAGGATCCGTGCCTGCACCACCCTCCCATTTCACTGAACTGATAAAAAGGATTACAAATAAATATTTGAGTTTTTGTTCACTAAAACAAGAGCCTGTTTTACAATTTCATAGATTTAAATATATTTTTTAAATACTCTGACATCCCAAACTAGGTTTATTAATCTTATGATTTAGGACGCGTGCAACACGGTTGCAGCCATAAGCGGCACAGGAGGACATCGTGGAATTTTAGTGGGTTGGAGTCCCACATAACTGCGCTATCTCCCCGTGGTAGGGCAGTATGCATCCCCCCCGGTGGGTTCCCGCATTGTCGAGGAGGGGGGGCCTAGTAGCCGTGGCTTGGTTACCCACGGTGAAGCGAAGAAGAACCCGAGGAGAGGCCGCTCGTCAGGGCTTTTGCCGATTTAGCCGTCGACGTAGAACCACCGTCTGATGGCGGACGCGGTGGGGCCGCAGGGGAGGTCCCTATTCCCCGAGGCCGAAAAGTGGTAGGTTGCGGGGCCACTAACCAGACCCGTCACAGGGGGACCAAGGGTGCCATACACGGGGTCGCCCGGCACCCATGTGCTAGTTTGGTCCGTGGGCAGTTACGGCGTACAGTGTGTTCTGGTGTTCTGGTGCGATGGACAGCCGCGGTGGGTTCTTGGTGAGTGCTGACGCGTGCCCGTGTTCCCACTATAAACGGCTCAGGAGGACACCGTGGAGTTTTAGTGGGTTCCCACATAACTTCGCTATCTCCCCGTGGTAGCGCAGTATGCATGAGAAAAAAAGGCAGTATGCATGAGCATTTCTACAAGTTTGAATAAATTAAAAAAAAAACAAATCAAAAGTGAGCAAATCACCCTTTCTATACTTTTATTAGAGTTTAGGAAAAATTAAAGGTTATTCAGTCAATACGTGTACATCGAAAACTGTGTTGCTTAGATCCATTCTGCTGAAAAATTGTGCGAATATTTCAGTTAGCCCATACAGTCAAATGAACCAATATGGATATTGGAAGAGCTTATTTTTTATCTATGCAAAGCTTTTACTTTAAATTCTTTATTTGAAAAATGCAAATATAAGTATATAAATTTCGATACTATAAAAGTAATCACAATAAACTGAAGCTTTTTAAGCAACATATCTAAGCAATTCGAAAATAAAGAAAGGCGAACAGCTTTCTTAATTAACAATAATGTCTGTGAATAGAATTCTAGTTCCTTCAGAATAACATAAGTACGTAATTGCCTAACTTATCCAATTTATTCTTATGCCACATTAATTTGATTCCATGTTTTGACTAATTTAGTATTACCGTACCGACTATTTTCGTAATAAACCGACTTCCCAAAAAGGAGGAGGTTACTCGGGATAGCTGCAATCGCATTTCTGTTTATTGTTTACTCCATTTCAACATAACATCACACTAGTACGCTCTAAAAGGGTACGCAGGTGTAAACAGTTCACCTTGGTATACTCTTATTCCAGCGGTTTTGTTTAAGTTTCATGTTATTGGGTTAATCTATTCTGTCTTCACTTTGAGCATTATATTATTAGCCTATAGAACTTGTCCATTATGTACCACAACTAAAAAGCGAAAAATAAAAAAAACTTTTACAAAAAATACAACCGACTTCCAAATAAAAACACTACAATGTGAAAAATAACTTCAATTTCGGGAGTCGGTGTCAAAAAACGAAGAAACGAAAACAAGAACACCGACTTTGGAAATTAAAGTTATTTTTCACGTTGTGGTGTTTTTATTTGGAAGTCGGTTGTATCTTTTGTAAAAAGTTTTTTTTTAATATTATATTCAATGATGTTCTATTATTGCTAAATGCCATTGAGCTGTTGAGTTTTCCAATGACATTTCTGTGAGTGTATTTGTAATATTTTGAATACGCACACATTAAAATATTAAGTAAAAAGTGCTTATTTATTTGTCTGTACCAGTCTGTAAGTTTTTAACTTTAATAATGTTTCGAGTAGGCCCTTGAGACCTTAGCTTTACTAAAACTAAAGCCATTTCTAGTATTTATGTTGAACCAAACATTTATTTGGAACGTGACCTAAAAATGAGACCTTAATAAATATCATACGCTTTTAAATCGGCATTAACTTATTTTAAAACTCATTGGCCTGGTCAAGTCAGCAAATTTTATTATGTTTTGGTGTTTGGGCGCACGGTTGGCGCAGTGGTTGAGCGATTGACTGCTGCGCTGCGTGTCGCGGGTTCGATTCCCGCACGGAACAAATATTTGTATGAACTACAGATAGTTGTTCCGGCTCTGGGTGTTGTGTATGTGAGTTTATATGTTTGTAAAGGCACCCACGATACAGGAAGAAATTCCTAGTGTGGGGAAACGTTTTTCTTTAAAAAAAAAAAAAAAAAAAAAAAAAAAAAAAAAATGTGTAATCTTGTCTTCAAACAAAAGACTATCTGGGACCACGGTTATGCCGTGGTGGTACAGTGGACCGAGCAAGTACCAACATGTCTTTTTAAATTCATATTTACTTTCTAATTTCCAGTGCGAGGACAAGCGAATATATAAAAAATGCCCACTCTAAATCGATCAGGCATGCCCAATTGCCCATACAAATTCTTTTTTATATAAAGTCAAGTATTTTCCTTCCTAAGTCAGTGTTGGCAATAAAATCAAGTCTATAAAACAATAATACTGCTATTCCAGAGTTCTGTACGTAATCATAATAATACCGAGGCGACCCGAGTGATTCGCCCGATGTTATTCCGTGCCTGGCTTCTCAATGTTGCCATACATATTGTACGAAGATTCTGTGAGTGAAATTTTATGCTCTCGAACTATAAAATACTTTTACTTTTGATTGGAGGCTGCCTTGGATATACCGTATTACCTCTGAGAGGGTAGACACTAGATAGGTGTGCACTCTGGTTGAATCACGTCTTATTATAGGACCAATCCATGTTCAACTTATTTGCTATGCGTGATCAGAATTTAAACACTTTTTGCAGGAACATACACTACTTACAAAAGGGTCATGTGCAACTCATACAATGCGTGGTCAGTATTTAAACACTTTTTTTCAGAAACATACTACTTACAAAAGGGCCATGTGGAACTCATTAACTATGCGTGGTCAGTATTCAAACTCTTTTTCCAGAAATATGCACTACTTACAAAAGGTCCATGTGCAACTCATTTACTATGATGGATGGTCAGAATTTAAACACTTTTTTCAGTAACATACGCTACATACAATAAGTCCATGTTCAACTCATTTACTCGTAGTCAAAATTAAAACAGTTTTTCCAGAAACATACGCTACTTACAAAAGGTCCATGTGCAACTCATACAATGCGTGGTCAGCTTTTAAACAATTTTGTCAAAAACATACACTACTTACAAAAGGTCCATGTGCAACTCATTTACTATGATGGATGGTCAGAATTTAAACACTTTTTTCAGTAACATACGCTACATACAATAAGTCCATGTTCAACTCATTTACTCGTAGTCAAAATTAAAACAGTTTTTCCAGAAACATACGCTACTTACAAAAGGTCCATGTGCAAATCATACAATGCGTGGTCAGCTTTTAAACACTTTTGTCAAAAACATACACTACTTACAAAAGGGTCATGTGCAACTAATACAATGCGTGGTCAGAATTTAAACACATTTTCAGTAACAAACGCTACTTACAAAAGGTTCATGTTCAACTCATTTACTATGCGTGGTCAGAATTTAAACACTTTTTCAGTAACGTACGCTACTTACAAAAAGGTCATTTGCAGCTCATACAATGCGTGGTCAGCATTTAAACACTTTTGTCAAAAACATACACTACTTACAAAAGGGTCATGTACAACTCATAAAATGCGTGGTCAGAATTTAAACACTTTTTCAGAAATATACACTACTACAAAAGGGCCATGTGCAACTTACTAATCGTGGTCAGAATTTAAACACTTTTGTCAAAAACATACACTACTTACAATAAGTCCATGTTCAACTCATTTATTGTGCGTGGTCAGAATTTAAACATTATTTCACGACCATTCATAGATACAATAGTACCGATATGATAATAGACGCTGCATCCTTCAAAGCAGTTACTCTAAGTTATTTGTTATACAATATTGTAACTTACTCAATAGGGAATCCATAGTAAGGGCACCAAATCGTCACTTCGGAGCCCGCAACAGCCTTCACCGGGCTCATAGCCCTGATGTACGGCGGACCTATGTAAATCCAATAACAATATTTGCTGAGCAATTCGTATACGCAACGCTAAAATAATACTTATCTTTATTTATTTAGGATGGCAACACAAACATGAAATGTGTAAGTAACAACACTGCGGTAAGCAAAAATTACAATTTATGGCAGAGAGCTGAATGTAATAAGATTTGAGTGCTGTTTTGTTTGTATGTTTTTATTATACTACAGCATACTTCTACGATGTAGGAATTATAGCGAGTAAAAGAAAACACAAAGGCATGTAACATATTTTATCGCTCCACTAAAATAAATTGATATGGAGACATTTATAACCAATAGGCTGACAATCTGTCAGTATTTGTACAGTGGTAAGCCAAGCATTTCCATTTGTCGCCAAAGATATCTTGGGATTGGTCGTAAGAATAAACCTGATAAATCTGTTGATGCATGGAAATTCTGATATTGTTTCTTTTATATCGAGATAGTTTACGATGTTTCATTACCATTCAAATATGTATTGAAATCACAGATTATAGCAACAAAACCTATGCAAAATTCATGGCAAGCTATCAGTCTTGTTTGATACCATGAACTCAAAACAAAGTGACAATATATTTAGGATTGACAACCCATGTCAATTCTAAACATTTTGATTCTTCGACAACAGTTATTCTTGATGTGATTTCACTATGTCTAGAGGCTAAAATCATGCTCACTTAAACATTTCAAATTACACCACCACCTCACAAAACAATGAATAAAATTGCAATAGTTACCGTAAACGTTAAGCCTTGCAGCATGCGCCACGCTGCCGTGCGTGTTGGTAGCCCTGCACTCATACCGACCGCCATGCTCAACTCTCGCGCTACTCAGCGACAGCGTCGACAAAACATAGTTGCTGCCCGAGCCGAGCCCCGCGGGACCATTCTCCCGGCCCTCCGTTATTATAGCCCTGCGATAAAGAAGCTATTTTATAACCTAAACATGATCCCAAAATAAGGAAGCGGGATAGAGAAGCTAGATATCAGATTTAGTTAGTCATAAAACATAATGATATCGATAACGTATGCTGGAGCTTCCATTTTTTTCTATTTATGGAACGTGTTAAGGAAAATCTTATAATAGAAAAAAAAACGTCTCTGGGGATTTAGACTTTCTATCAGCGTTAGCGATTGTTTGTTATTTGCAATGAGGGCTACCGCTCTTGAATTTGCCGCTAGAGGCGCTGGTGTAGAGTGAGATCTTCAAAATGTCAAATTGCATAGTTTTTTGACTTATAACGCGAGTTTATTAACTACTTTTTTATTGTTGTGAATATTTTCCAAATATGGTAGATTGAGATAGATTCGGCTTTTACCAATCAATAAATATATTTCTATTTTTTTTTTTAAAACAGTGGCTGCGCGATACTACAGTATACCTTTTACCAGATTTATTTAAACGCACTTTTACGGCATTATTTAATAAATGATATAAATTTAAATTCCATCCGCGTTATAACAACGTTTTAAAATCCCCGGCATGCAAGTTGGCAAGAGTCGTTAGATGCGCAGATGTTGTTTTTTTTTATCTTTGGTAGTGAAGCGGGGCGCGGGGAACGTTTAGGATCGTTCCGAGCGCACGATTGGTTGGTCAGTTGACACAAGGACCAATTGTGTCGCGTCCACGTTCCGTTCGCTCTCTATATGGTGGTTGGTCAGTTCGCAGAACATATGTGAACTTAACCCCACTACGCCAAAACTTTGCCAACTTACGTGCCGGACACTATACAGCTATATGTAACCACCACCAGTGGCGCCAACTGGTGATCACAAAAACAAAAACCCTCATTCCGAAATTTTCTACGTGACATTTGTCAAGCGTATGTCAATCTCATTCATTTTGGTTTTTGGCAATCGTTATCACTGACAAAATGTCACTTTCACCCGAGTTAAGAATTTAAGGTGGAGCATTTGTCAAACACTAGCCTGAAAACTTGTGAAATTTGATAAAAATAGGTTTTGTCTCCAAATACTCAACTCTGAAACCAGCCCTTTATCTAAGGCCTCTTATCTAAACTTACCCATGATGTGTGGGAATAGGTTGCCCATCTATCGACCATCGGAACCGAGGTGGTGGTTCACCAACCGCCGAGCATTTCAGCGCAACCTGAGCTCCGGGCTGCACGGCTTGTTCAATGAACGTATACACCAACTCGGGTCGGGAATCTGCATAAATTGTTCGAATGAGAAAAAGTCACGGTGAACAAATACAAAAAAGCGTATGGAACGTACCTGGAGAGCGTTTTAACCGTTTTCGTTTGAACGAGCGTACCGTGCCTGCTTCGCGCACTAACGAGCATCGTGTAACTGAAAATACATAACTAGATGAATGCAAAATACACATTGGTTCATATGGAGCGGGGGTGCTTTGATGTCGTGACTTTGTCTGTGTGAATCACCTTTTGGGGACGTCGTGTTAAATTGCCATTTGCATTCCCATTACGAAACGTGATTGTAAAGAAACTTAAAAGACATTTTTTCGAATACTTTTCCTTTTAGTACCTACATTCCATTTCACACGCTATAGTTACTGTCATTAAAACCATATTGCTTTAATTGTCTCTACCACTCGTAACACTGGCAGCATTTGTGCAAAAGCGTGCAAATAATGGCATAATTGCACAGACAGTGCTTTGTTAGTCCCCTGAGGTCTGTGGTACGTGCGGCTACGGAGCCCGTATGTAGTGTGTATCGTCACGCCTGTTACCTCAGCGGAGTGAGCAGATGTAGTAGATTTAATGTGATAATTGCCTTATTAATCTTATGCTGTGTGTTTTAGAGTCTCATCTTATTTGAATGCAATGATAGTGTTCTTTCCTATACTTATGCCCGCTTCCATTAACACTATGTCACTGCAATCAATCTGCTTAGCCTTTTCCCAACTAAGATGGGGTCGGCTTCCAGTCTAACCGGATTCAGCTGAGTACCAGTGTTTTACATGGAGTGACTGCCTATTTGACCTCCACAACCAAGTAACTGGGTAACACGGTACCCTTTGGCTAGACTGGTGTCAGATCTCAAGTTTCTGACTACTCGTAACGACTGTCAAAGATCTTCAAACGACAGCCGGCCGCCGGGACCTACGGCTTAACGTGCTTTCCGAGGCACGGAGGAAACTCGGTTTGTTGAAACGGTCACCCATCCACGGACCGACCTCGTCAAGCGTTGCTTAACCTTGAAGATCGACCCGTGCCGCTGTTATTATTTAGCCACGAGCTCCTCCACTAATACACTGTAAACAACACTATGACACCTAAATAAAAGAGCGCTGGGGGATTTTCAACGGTCAGCTCAGCGACGACAGTTGAAAATCCAACACCGTGTATGAAAGCATTAATTTACGTGTCTCCTAGAAAACACAAACAAGTTAGTATTTATACTCAATATCATTTGATTTTGATCATTATCCGGTCTGGATTACTATAAGCTTGTCTTTTTTATTGAGACAATCCCACCGCACTATTCCAAAACCACTGCAACTCCTGAAACCCAGAATCAACAGCCCATGGCCCATGGTCTGGTCTGACCCTATCACTTTAGTCCTTAATACCGTAATGTGGAAGATTATTCAGTACATATACCTACGTCAAGCCTCTTTGTCTATCCCAGAATCCCAGCCAGCAATTCAAATCACAAATAAAATATTCCAACAAAATATTGGTATAACTTTTTCAGAGAAAATTGTATCCATAATATTAGAATAATATTGGCGAAAACGTAAGTAGGTTACACGTTTTTTATTTTTTTTATAGTTGGCTATTCATCCCAGTAATGGAATTTCCCAGCGTTTGTAGGCGACACTGTGTATTCTCGATAAACAAGATCAAAATAGTATCACGTATTTTATGAGGACATACATAATTTAGGCATATGAGATAGTGCGCCTACAGTAGCCAAGTAGAATAGGCACACACGACACGCCTTGTTGAAAAATTCACTCAGCTCCGCGTTTTACTATCCGCATTCGTTCAGAATTTATAACACCGTAAATCGTAAAAGCGGGCAAAAAATTTACAGCCGTGTAGAATACTGAATCGGTGAGATAAACCGAAGCTCGATACTGCCCGCTTATCTATATACGCATAAATAGTCAACAAACTCTAGGCATGTTTAGATATCGGGTCTAACTGCACATATTTTATTAAAATTAAAGTAATTTATGTTACAGTTTTCGGGCAGTTAAACTAAAGCTTAAACGTGTTCATGTAACGTAATATTCTTGTGACATTCACTGCTGAAATTACCTCCTTGCATAACAGCATGCAACGTATAGTCAGACAATATACACTTTAGTTAAACACGTTCTTTACATTGTTCCCTTGTCGACGAAAAATTCACAGCGAAGTAAAGTAACACAGTATCCATGTTAAAATATTTATTGAATACACTCTGTTGTAACACAATTACTTTTATATTAAAAACTAGCTGTGTCCGCAGCTTCGCTCCCGTCATTTGGCTACCCTACCCTACCTTACTCAGCTACCTACCCTACATATCTTCATACCCTACACTACCATACCTACCTACATTACCCTACCTACGCTACCCTATCTACCCTACCCTACCTACCCCACACTACCGATCGTACCCTACCTACACTGACATACCTACCTACCCTATCTTACCCAGCTACCTACCCTACCTACCTACCTTCCTACCTTCCTAACCTACACTACCATACCTACCTACACTACCCTACCTACGCTACCCTGTCTACCCTACCCTACCTACCCCACGCTACCGATCGTACCCTACCTACACTGACATACCTACCTACCCTACTCTACCCTACCCTATCTTACCCAGCTACCTACCCAACCTACCTCACACTACCGATCGTACCCTACCTACCTACACTACCTACCTACCTACCCTACACTACCCTATCTACCTACCCTACGTTACCTACTCTACCTAGCTTTTTTAGTAATTAAACCTTCCCTGTATTCTGTCATGTATCAAAGATCGCGCTGTGTTCGCAAAACGTACGGGAATGAATGTTCATCAAAAAAAGACTTAGATTTTTCCGGTGTTTTAATAGTTATTCTGCTAATCGGGACGGAGATAAAGCGAACCAATTAAAAATTATGTAAATTAAACCAGCCGTTCTCGAGTAGTAAATGGTGTAACTAACCCGACTTTGTTTTATATATAAAAATAAATTGTTAGCGGGTGCAAATCCAGCTGAAGCATTCGATCAAAGCTAAAATACAAATAGGTTATTCACAAAGCGAACGGGTATTGACGAAAAAACCAACTAGCCTCATAGTTTCCTCCTCTCATACCACTGGCCAGTGACACCCACCCCCACAAAGATGGATGCCAACGCGGGAAATATCCGGCGAACTATTCCAATTTCAAAAGTTTCCTTTTGGTAAAGCAACCGCACTTGGTTGGCGCGAAATGAACACGAAAAAATTGGGCCCACCAGCGGCCTTAGTACTTCAACAATGTGCAAATTGTGCGCCCAGCTAATCATTCTCCTTGTAAAGGGGAGGGTTTCTATGTTTGTAAAGTTTTGTTTATTACTTGTGTGATCGCAGTGAAACTTTAGCAATGAAATCCGTACCCCGTTGTTATAGGAGTATAGAATGTATCTCACCCGTAACGTATTGCTATGTATAAAAACCTTCGTAAAATAAAAGCAGGATAAAATAACATGATTGTGTTGTCTGTGTAAAATATTTTTTCAAAGAGTTTTGAAAACTACAGGAATATTTGAATATGCCTCGTGTAGACATTTCCCCGAGTCTTAACATATAAATTCGCCGCCGTATACAGATGCAGGCAAGCGTAAAATATTTATGACGGCGCAATACGTTTGAATCGATCGTGACATAGGAGCGACAACTTTTATCAAACCCCACATAACTCATATTTCTTTTTGCTTTAGAAAAAGGGTTGATTTACGTACAACTTATATAGAACTCTTTACTACTTCGTAGATAGAGTGAATCAGTAATTTGAAAACTCTTATAGAAGCACTAGCAGGTGAGTTTTTGTAACTATACATTACGTACAACTTTTATAGAACTCTTTACTACTTCGTACATAGAGCGAATCAGTAATTTGAAAACTCTTATAGAAGCTCTAGCATGTGAGTTTTTGTAACTATACATTACGTACAACTTTTATAGAACTATTTACTACTTCGTAAATAGAGTGAATCAGTAATTTGAAAACTCTCATAGAAGCACTAGCAGGTGAGTTTTGTAACTATACATTACGTACAACTTTTATAGAACTCTTTACTACTTCGTAGATAGAGTGAATCAGTAATTTGAAAACTCTTATAGAAGCTCTAGCATGTGAGTTTTTGTAACTATACATTACGTACAACTTTTATAGAACTCTTTACTACTTCGTACATAGAGCGAATCAGTAATTTGAAAACTCTTATAGAAGCTCTAGCATGTGAGTTTTTGTAACTATACATTACGTACAACTTTTATAGAACTATTTACTACTTCGTAAATAGAGTGAATCAGTAATTTGAAAACTCTCATAGAAGCACTAGCAGGTGAGTTTTTGTAACTATACATTACGTACAACTTTTATAGAACTCTTTACTACTTCGTAGATAGAGTGAATCAGTAATTTGAAAACTCTTATAGAAGCACTAGCAGGTGAGTTTTTGTAACTATACATTACGTACAACTTTTATAGAACTCTTTACTACTTCGTACATAGAGCGAATCAGTAATTTGAAAACTCTTATAGAAGCTCTAGCATGTGAGTTTTTGTAACTATACATTACGTACAACTTTTATAGAACTATTTACTACTTCGTAAATAGAGTGAATCAGTAATTTGAAAACTCTCATAGAAGCACTAGCAGGTGAGTTTTGTAACTATACATTACGTACAACTTTTATAGAACTCTTTACTACTTCGTAGATAGAGTGAATCAGTAATTTGAAAACTCTTATAGAAGCTCTAGCATGTGAGTTTTTGTAACTATACATTACGTACAACTTTTATAGAACTCTTTACTACTTCGTACATAGAGCGAATCAGTAATTTGAAAACTCTTATAGAAGCTCTAGCATGTGAGTTTTTGTAACTATACATTACGTACAACTTTTATAGAACTATTTACTACTTCGTAAATAGAGTGAATCAGTAATTTGAAAACTCTCATAGAAGCACTAGCAGGTGAGTTTTTGTAACTATACATTACGTACAACTTTTATAGAACTCTTTACTACTTCGTAGATAGAGTGAATCAGTAATTTGAAAACTCTTATAGAAGCACTAGCAGGTGAGTTTTTGTAACTATACATTACATACAACTTTTATAGAACTCTTTACTACTTCGTACATAGAGCGAATCAGTAATTTGAAAACTCTTATAGAAGCTCCAGCATGTGAGTTTTTGTAACTATACATTACGTACAACTTTTATAGAACTCTTTACTACTACGTAGATAGAGTGAATCAGTAATTTAAAAACTCTTATTAGCACTGGCATGTGAGTTTTTGTAACTATAAATTTCAGACAAAACGATTGAATATACACTCGCGAGCAATGAAAAAGTTCCAGTGACATAGCACCAAATTACTCCTAAACGGGAAAGGCTAGCTTAATGACGCCGTCTGCAATATTCAAGTGCATTTAACAGCGCATCAGAATATTACCAACTAAAAACGTAAATATTAATTTAATAAATTAAATAATTATTAATTATATTATTATTATTTTGTATTTTGTGGGTGGAATTTTTTCATTGCTCGGCAGTTTATAAAGATTTCGATGTTTAAATTGGTAAACATGGAGAATTTAGATCATAGGAATTGGAATTATCAAAGTTTTGAAGTACGCCTTTGTCCAAACTTACCCAAAGTTCACGTTCAAAGGGGGCAGGAAACGTAGGTAGGTAAAGTACCTGAATCCAATTGGTACGAAAGTCAGGCTCAAACGAATGTCGAACACATACGACAGTCTGTCTGCATATAAAAAATTCCGCCCCCGAGTCCCTGTTTGTAGGTCACAGAACGGGAGCGCCTACACTCGTACACAAATCACATGAAATTCGGCAGCCTCGGATCCCCGTTATTTGTATTTGTATTGATCTGCCATATGCCACCGTCATTGCTGCTGGTACTTCGCTATGTAAATATCACCGAACTAGATGTGTCCGGCGATACATGCCGTTCCGATAAATCGTATAAGCTTTTAAATTTACTATTAACCGTGTGTTTGTCATAGCACAGCGCTCCGACCAGTTTATCATTGACCAACCTAGCCATTTTATATCTTTGCAATCAATCTGCGATTTGCATTCGCGCTCTGCTCCAATATGTGATATCAGATTTTATAATAAAAACGTTTTTGAATTTTATTGAACGAATTACGGGATTGTAACAAAAAACTTTTAGTAAACGTTCTGGATTGTGTTTTATTGGTATAACTGCGTTCTAGAATAACAATGGTGGTATAAAATATCGCACATCACAGGCATGTATCAATTAAATTGTAATTGGTGGAATGTTAATGGAAATAATATAAAGGCTTTCGAACTGTAGCGTATTCAGCTGTAAGCGGATTGCTAGTTGTGGCTTTATATTCAGAATACCAATCGGCTGATGCTGTTTATACAAATACGGAGGTATAGAGACGTACAGTACGTATATTCGGCCAGCAATGCCTATTTTTGGAGCTATACATCGGAGGTTTTAATTAGAAATGCCGTTTCGTTTCAAAAGTTTGTCGGGAGCGAACCGTCGCACCGCCCTCCTAGGTATTCACTTGAAGCCAATTTGATTACTTCTATTTTGGAATTTCGCTAACTTAGGAACGTTTTCAAGTACAGTACAACTGTGTTCTTTATGACCCTCGGCAATCATCGACTTAAGCAGTTTCGCTCCCTTTTTTTAAAGAAATTATATTAAGATAAAAGAGTATTGGAATTGGAATCAATATGGAGTATTGATTGAGAGCGTCCGGTCTGCGTGGGGTTTCATCCCATACAAAGAAACTGTCCCAAAGACGTACTGTACTGATTATTTGATTTATCCATCGATATCGATTGATTATTAGATGGTGGTCTATCTATCGCCGTGGAACGGAACCGAACGCGATCGATTTACAAAAAATAATATAACCAGATGGATGAAAAACGCTAGTTACGTGGCACGGTTTCTTTGTATGGGATGAGGCATCTGTATGCTAGTATTGTATTATCTGTGACCAAGTGCAAAGGACAACTGACAGAAATCCGACGACCGACACACGAAGTTTGCCGAGCGACATTAAAAAAATAGTTTTACTGTACATACTGATGCCTGTTTTATTCATTCACACACTTATTTTAGCTACGCATGTCCAAAAGCTGAGACTCACTCTTTATGTTACGATATAAAAGTAGTTTCAGACCTTTTTCCACATTTTGCACTCACATTTTGTTGAACCGACATTTTCCTTAAAAAACTAATCTTTATCGGAATTTTCTACCAACATAAGTATTGTTACAAGATAGGGCAACGCCATCTAGTGACGAGTAGAAGAACTAAGTTGTAACTAGTGGCGCCATCTAGTATCGTATAGCGGAACTAATCTTCTCGTGGCGAATGGAAATTTCCAGAAGGTTCGAACCGAACATTCTGGAAGTTTCTAGTCGCTTCGGGAACAATGAGTTCGAAAGTCGATTGTTCTGGAAGTTTCTCGAATTATCTAGAACAGTATGGAACGTTCCAGAAACTTCTTCCGTGCTATATAAAGAGCGGTCGGGTTCGTCGTGAGTCAGTTTCGATTGAGAAGCGATACAGAGCGATCAAAGCGGAAAATAGTGCGAAGTAATAGAATTGTTTAAGAAGTGTTTTTGCAATAAACAGTGGTTAATTGAGGTCTGCTGTTTAAATAATTTATCCCTGAACCCCAGCTCGTAACAGTATATTTCTTGCTTCTAATAAAAATTGTAAGAAGATATTTCTATCCAAAAATAATATTCTTCATAAGCAAGTCAAAATGACCCATAGGCTTATGTAATAAAAATAAACTAATAAGAATTTTTCGCACCAATTTCTTCTGAGCCTCGGTTAGACCTTATTTTTCTCCGTGAGTGACTGCGAAATTTATGAGCTTGCCCAACGCAATAAAATACCTTGCGAGAAAATGAAGGAGCAAATCGCAATATATTTGTTTCTTGGTGGCTAGAGGGAGAACGTTTTAGCCATCTGCGGGGAAAATATATTCTATGGCAATGTTCTACAGCTTATGAAGTCCATTCGTTTCTTTTTATCAAACAGATACTTTTGAAATGAGTTATTCTTATTTATATTGCTTTTAGAGCTTTAATAAAAATGGGTTTGATATTGAGGTAATTCTACCATGCTCTTCTAAGGCAGGTATTCCAGATGCTCATGCTCAACTCGACTCAAACTGGAAATGGACAGTTGTGATTGGTTGAGTTGATTTTGGACATTAACGTGTAACGATCGGTAAAGTTTGAGTCGAGTTATAACACAAAACCTGTGGAATTGAGTAGTGTTAGCATGTACTTGGAACGTACTCGTACTTGCTAACTTGGACTTTGATTTTCATTCAATACCTACCACACATTTTGTGTAGAAAGAATGCAATAACGTCTGGGGCATGTGGGCTCTTGTTCTATTGAGGCAAGCAAGAGGTTGGCAGTTGATTGGTACGTGTGGCCAATTTTGAGTTTGAATCGAGTATGAGCATCTGGAATACAGATCTATAACCTTTTTTGTTATTAAAACCCTAGTCCTGATTTTGTTTTATTAACTGTGTTTTACATTCTAATCACTGTCTGACCACTGAAACGAAACCCAAAAAAGTTAATAAAAATCTGTCTTCGTGTGATTCACAGTACAGACAAAGAGCTACATTAAAACTGATTGTAATTCCACACGAAGTCGTCCCAGACCTACCGGGACCACCTTTCTTCCTCGAATATTAAGAGAAAGCTCATTAGTTCCGTTTCGAGAAAATGCCCGGAGAAAAGAAATCATTAGTTACTAACAATCGTATAAAAATAAATTACCTTGTTATTCGAACATCATCGTTAAAGATTTGATAGAGCTTATTTTGTATTCAGTAACAAGTATTGTATAGTATATTTTTGCTTACAAGTCTCATTTGGTAAATAGAGGTACGGAAATTACGAGTTTTTGCAACATCACATGAAAATTCTCCTATTTTTACCGACTTCTAAAAATAGAGGTTATCGATTCGATACGTATGTCTATACTAATATTATAAAGAGGAAAGATTTGTATATTTGTATGTGACGAATAATCTTAAAAACTACTGGACCGGTTTCAAAAAATCTTTCTTACCGATTGGAAGCTATATTATCCCCGGGTGACATAGGCAATTTTTTATCCCTATATTCCCACGGGAATGGGAACTAGGTGGGTGAAACCGCGAGGCGTCCGCTAGTATGTAATATTGTTGGAGTTTGTATGTTTTTGTATGTATGTTAACGTCCATTCATTTCTCCGAAACTAGTAATCGGTTCAGCAGTTTTCAAGATATGTAACATACAAGCGAACTCTTCAACGACGAACAGCAGGAATTATGTAAATTGAGTATTATGGGTATTTTGTCAATCCTACAAGTACCTTATTATAGAACTTGTTCACTTTTTAGTGATGGATGGTACACCAACCATAAAAGTAAAAAAATACCTTTTTCATTTAAAATAAACCAGTTATCAAAACAAAACACTAAAACAGCAAATATAACTTTCGTTTCGTAAGTCAGTTTTTTTCAATATCAACGTGTTCGACTCCTGTCTAGGAATATTGATTTTTAGGGTTCCGTGCCTCGAAAGGAAAAAACCGAACACTTATAGGATCAGTTTGTTGTCCGTCCGTCAGTCTGTCTGTCAAGACCCTTTTTCTCAGGAACGCGTGAAGGTATCAAGCTGAAATGTATATCTGTTGTAGTTTTAGTTTTTATTATATCAATGTCATTTTTGAAAACATTTGTACTAAGAACGATCAGCTGTTTTGTCACTTTATTTCATTAAAATTCTTCACAACATAAATAACAAATATTATTATTTATTATTATTTACTAGTTTTTCCAGCAATATCAAATACTCAAGTCTATACTGTCCCTTAAAGCTGTGATCAAATCAAACCTCTAAGACAACGCAATCGAAAGATACAGTCGTTTATGCCGCAAATTGCCGCAAATTTTCGACACTCGCAAGGGAATCAAAACCTACCGGGTACTTCCCGTGAACTCAGAATCCTGAAATTTGGTACGAAGCAACGTCTTATAGCACAGCTAAAGGAAAAATTGCAAAAACCATAAATTTTAAGTTACGTTAGTTATTTTAAACTTACTACCCCTTTCCTCATGAACGCGTAGAGGTATTAAATTTAAATTCATAACAAATACTCAGGTTTATAATACCTTTAAGTTGTAACAAAATCAAACTTCTATGTCAATGCAATCAAAAGAAACATCAATTTAAGCCGCATATTTTCAAACTCGCAACTACTCGCAAGGGAATCAAAAATGGCATGAAGCAATGTTTTATAGCACATATAAAGGAAAAATTCCGAAAACCTTTAATTTTTAGTTGCATCACATATATTAAATAAAATAAAAAAATTAAAAATACAATAACTATGTCGTGATTGTCGTGATGGGTGAACTTTTACTTATATATCTACAGTTTTGTACGGAACCCTCAGTACGCGAGTCCGACTCGCACTTGGCCGGTTTTTTCAATAATATAATCATGCAGTTTTAGTTTTCATAAAAATTGGGCCCGTGACTCCTTTGAGTGTTTTTCGCTATTCCTCATAGTCTCGGCTTTGGCCATCCACGCCCACTTGAAAACTTATTCTATATAGACATGGCATACCTATATTCAGACGACAGAACCTCGTACCTTGAATGTTTTATCACGGCAGGCAGGCCTGTCTTCCCTTTGAGAGATGATAAATTATTTGTCTACGCTGAGCCCACGATTGTATTTTGTTCCTCTGTTTGTTGTTTTGCATAATCAACAGCTTTTGGATTTGTGGATTTAAGATTATCTCTTTAAAGGTTTGACAGATAGATGTCTGTTTATAAAACAATATAAGATCACAGATATTGTTAGCAAGCTTGGTGATTATGGCAAAATATACAGGGATAATATTAAAAAAAAATTTGTTTCTTCCATACAAATTTTGGTCACCTAACGACAACTATGTAAGGTAAATATTTTTTTGAGATCTCCCTATTACTACCTTGAAAAAAGTTGTTAATTTTCATGGGCAGAAGCAGTTTTTAGGGTTCCGTACCCAACGGGACCCTATTACTAAGACGCCACTGTCCGTCTGTATGTCTGTCTGTCTGTTACCGCTATAACAACACATACTAAAAACAGAATAAAATAAATATTTAAGTGGGGCTCCCATACAACAAACATGATTGTGTTGCCATTTTTTGCGACAGGTAAATATGGAACCCTTCGTGCGCGGGTCCAACTCGCACTTGGCCAGTTTTTAAAATATAATCACACCTCTTCGTTACTGCTTGTACACTTACAGGTCGTGGAGATCAAATAGGCTCGCTCGCTCCATTCGAAACTGGCTTTATCCGGTTCAGACAGGTTACACTAGAAGCCGACCGCAGCATAGTTAGGAAAAACTTTTCTACAAAATAATACGACCGACTTCCAATAAAAAACGACAAAGTAAAAAATAAATTCAATTTCGGCAGTCGGTGTTCCTGTTATTTTTTGATCGTTTTTTGACCCCAAGGGATCAAAAAAAGAATTATCAAAATGGGTTTACCTAGTAAAAATTTCTGAGGCAAAACATACAAAAATACAGTCAAATTTAGAACTTTTGATGTCGGTTAAAAAGTAAATGGTTTGGTAAAAAAAAATTGTCACGTCCTAGTAAAAAGAGCCTGCTCGGAGCGTGAGAAACCAACAAATAATATAAATTTGAAAGTCTCGATGTTTGGTTGTTTATCATCAATCATCTCAACAGCTGTACGAATTTGGATGAAACTTGGTACACGGACATTTGCAAATGTGGTAGTGCTAGCATATTGCGATCCGTGCGTATTTAAATATAGCCTCTAAAGAAGTCTATTTTAATCCCGTATTATTCGGAATATTTAAATAATAAACTGTAACAGTGAACAACAACAATAAAATTAAAACAGTTTAGTTTGCAGCCGATTCAGTGCACAAACACTACATACATGTAGTAGCAGCTAATTGTCTGACCATAATTGTATTGTTTGCATAAATTACACAACATTTAGCCGCTCATAATATTTTCGTTGTGTCACTGTCCTATTTATGATCGCAATCAAATATATTGGGAAAGCAATATACTGTTATATGAATGTCGGCCTTTATTTGGTTACAACGAGAATCTTACTTCTCACGAATAAATAAGAAAGTTTAGATGGATGTGTGTATGTTTGTTACTCTTTCACGCAAAAACTACTGAACGCATCTGGATGAAATTTGGCACATAGATAGACTATAGTCAGGGATAGCACATAAAATACTTCTTATCCCGGGAATAATATGTTCCCTTCGGATAATTTCCATCATTTACGCGGGCGCAGCCGCTGGCAGAAGCTAGTATATTATAAATACGAAAGTTTAGATGAATGTGTGTATGTTTGTTACTCAATAACGCTAGAATGGCTGAACGGATCTGGATGAAATTTGGCACAGAGATAGATTATAGTCAGGAAAAGCACTTAGAATACTTTTTACCCGTCTGCCGAAGGAGGGTAATGTGTTTATCAGTCTATGTATGTATGTATGTAAGTATGTATGTAAGTATGTATGTAAGTATGTATGTAAGTATGTATGTAAGTATGTATGTTTGTATGTATGTATGTATGTATGTTTGTTCCTATGTGGCATTCTAGAGACCAAACGCGTTGGCCGATTTTGATGATTCTTACGTCAATCGATTTGTCTTAACCCTGCGAGTGTCATAGGCTACATAAAAATTGGAAAAGAAAAATGGCGGGTTTTGGGCGCCATTTTGTGGGGGGTTTTTTTTTTTCTACCAAACCCATCGTGTGGGGTATCAAAATAAAGGGTTTTAAGAGGTGATTTCAAAAATATATAACACTTATATGTTAAAATGTACCTAATTAAAAAATCAATTAATGTTAATTAAAAAATCTAAAAAACCCGACTGCTTAAAAAGCGAACTAAAAAGACGTAAACAAGAAGAAAATCATGCTGTGCAGTCGGAGGATACATCTGGTTTTGGTCAGCCAGCTCGCGAATATGTATCCTCCGACTGCACAGCATGATTTTCTTCTTGTTTACGTCTTTTTAGTTTGCTTTTTAAGCAGTCGGGTTTTTTAATAATAGTACTGAATGAGTTCTCCAAATAAGTTATGTGGTAATAGATTATTAATTTTGCTATCAAAGTTACGCTTATGTTGAATTTGTGCCACTATAGTAACATACAAGTGTTACGATATATATAATTTTGGAATGGACTATTGAGTAGCTTTCATTTAAACATTATATAGCCTATGTTACTCCTACAATTGGCGACGAATTCAACGACATCTCATATGTCACAATCGTCAAGCTGTTTGGGCTATAGAGCGTATTACAGAAATGGACATAGGTACATACCCACATACGCTCGAAAAACATTACCCTCCCGCAGTCGGGTAAAATAAAAAACCCGACTTCTTAAGCGAACTAAAAAGATGTAAACAAGATGAAAATCATACTATGCAGTCGGAGGATTCGCGTCATTTTATTAACTTTTCGGTTCTAATGAGTTTTAAACATATAAGTGGTATATATTTTTGTAATCACCTCTTAAAACCCTTCATTGTGATATCCCACTTGCAGGAACAGTAAAATTAAAAAATGGCGCCTAATATGCCTACAGTATGGCGCCCAAAAACCGCCACGTTTCTTTGACTGATCTAAGAACACTTGGGTAGCCAAGACCTATCTAACGATGTCTTAATAATAAAAACTTTTTAACAAAACATCAAACCGACTTCCAGAGAGTTTTTCGACACCGATTTCGGAAAAAAAAAGTTATTTTTTGCTTTGGAGTTTATTGTTCTGGAAGTCGGTTTGATTTTTTGTTAAAAGTTTTTTATTTTTCTCTTTTTAGTTTTGGTAGGTATCTCCAATTAACATGATAATCATTTATGGCCAAAGTACATCTCATGACGATTCCAATAAGCCCTAGCACGACTAGGATACATTGTTTTATATCAGAGTTCCAGTGCCTTCCTTCCGGAGTTCCAGTGGCTATCTGTGGTCTTCTTTATCAGTTCCACTTCACCAAATTATACTTTCTGAGTGCAGATGATTGCATTGTTGATGACAATACCAAAATCACTATAAGTATGCCTATAATATTTGAGATGTTCCCTCGATTTCTCTAGGATCCCATCATCAGATCCTGACCTGATGACTATGGGACCAACTAGGAAGTATACCCTTCAAAACAAAAGAAGATTTTTTGAAATCGGTCCAGGCGTATTTGAGTAATCGGGGAAAATAAAAAAAAATAAAAAAAGTTGGCAACGAATTGAGAACCTCTTCCTTTTTTTAAGTCAGTTAAAAAACCGTCTAGTTGTTTGAAAGATATGAGGCAATAAAGAATATTACATTCATACAAACTTACAAGATACGCGCGATATAGCCTATCGAAGCAATTTAAATTGGTACGCGCCGTCAGAATAGAGCCTAAGCCAACAACAATATCTTATGATAAACCGCGGCAGTGGAGTAACAAATGCACTAAGTTACCTACTCCTGCCCTGTTATCATCTGTGGTCGGACTCGGCCCCTCCTGCCGCGGCTAACGTTATATTTATGGCCTGTCTTATTATGAGGCCACAGCTATATTTCCTGGCTGTCGGCTTGTGGTACACTTCATAATAGTTTTTAGTGTCCGTCTAGCATTTTTATGTTGGTGGCAACATTTTGCAACTGAATCAAGTTTTCATGACTGAATTTATAATGTTGTTATAAAGTTTAGGGTTGTCAATATTAACTTGGGGATGTGTCATTGTACTTGTGACGGTGGTCAAGAGGTTTGGCATTAGGCATATAAGTACCAATCAAATGGTACCCTTATCTTGAAGAAACGTGACCTAATAATAGTTTTGAAAATTGCCAACGTGATGTAATGAAAATGTGTCATCATTAATGACCACGCTTACTTACAGCATGTAAGTAAGCGTGGTCATTAATGATGACACATTTTTATATAAAAAGGTCTAGTCATTGACGGTCTTTTGAATCCAAATAATAGTTCAAATGTCGATAGAAAATTGATATCTATAATCCATCACTACAACGTGTGTATTAGATTCTCTACGAATAGCAATATTAAAGAACGCGAGGCGTATTCTACCTAGACCATCAGCCATTGAATACATACTTGCCTTTTCCTACTCCTCATTTATTCTTTTCTGATTAATTTCGTTGCGGGATCCAAGACAGTTAAATTCATTCTCCGGGATTTCGTCGAGCTTCATTGCCTCGGCGCTTTTCTAGTGGTCGCCACTGTTGATTATGGCTTTCAGGAGTTGCAGTGGTTTGGGAATAATGCGGTGGGATTGTTGGGTAATCTAATGTCGATATCAATTATGAACAAGATAAATATATAAAAATATGAGTCGGATGACACATTTTTTTTGCATGCTTTTTAATCTACATAATTTATCTAGCAGTATAAACGCAGGAACGTATCTACAATCTATCAAACACGGTATAGTGACACATTATTTTGCGAAAATACCCTGATTAAAACAGTAAAACGCTCATATTTATTGAACGTCTGACCAATTTTTTATCAAACTTAACTAATGACACTCTCGATAATGTCACCTTTCACACAGAGACACAGCAATACACGTCAAACTTATAACACCTCTCTTTTTACGTCGGAGGTTAAAAATGTACTGAATAATTTTCCTTTTAAAGTTTGATTTCATACCCTAGTTTTCTTTATATATCTCGTTAATGCGTAGCGCTCAAATTGAATTTTATTACGTAAGGATTTATGTTTGTTTTATGGCGCGCCGTAAAAACTTCTCCAAATGGTTTTTATTAAAATAATCTGGGTCTTCTTATTGCTGGGACAGAACAGACTTTGTCTACTTTAATGTGGTTTAAAAGCACCCACTAATAGGTTTTATTGTTGCCAAAGAATTTGACATCAAACACAACCCTTTTCGCTGACCCCCGAGATTAAGCGGTCCCATTTCCGACCAAATTCTGCCTCAATCATTACCTCTCGTGATCCCGGCCTATTACGACCCTAATCAGAACTAGGACTGATAAAACCGCTATGATATGATTACTTACTCGTAATATAATATAGGTGGCTGAGCAAAATAAGGGCTACTACACAACATAAGTATATAAATTACCGAGTATTTTCCCCAGAGATGAGAGCGAAAATGATTCAAGAAATATTAAAGGTGCTCTCGTAAAAGTAAATAACTTCTTTTGTGTGAGGCCACCTTTATCTCAGTCGACCCCGCACTCTACTTTTTGTATGTAGATGTATCACCTTCATTTATGTCGAGTCTAACGTAAAATATATATAAGTATTCAACCACGACACTTTACGTATGTTGAGGGGAATATATTTTCGTGAAGGAAGCTTTGTTTTTGTTTTGTACGGTTGTGTAGTGAAGCAATCCATGGGGCATGCGATAATAATTTTATTGTGATGTGATATCCTTTACAGAAGGTTTTATTTGTCCCTTTTTTGATGACCAATATTATTTATGTGGGTTTAAGGTTACATGAGTTATTCGTACTATAAAAAATAGATAGGTACATCATTTTCTGGTATAGAAACCACATCTTAAAGAGGCCTTGAAAGGGGGGAGACATCCGGCAACCTTGTTTGTGTCAGACTAACGTCTGAATTATAGAGCTGGAACATATCCGAGTTTATGACGAGTAACTTTATTCAACCGAAAGAAAAGAAAACACTTTCACTAAGAAGATTCCCTGCCAAACCTACTTTCTGGTATATTTTTATTTATAAAATAATGCTTCATTTTATGTCATCTATACTATATAATATTATAAAGCTGAAGAGTTTGTTTGTTTGTTTGTTTGTTTGTTTGTTTGAACGCGCTAATCTCAGGAACTACTGGTTGGAATTGAAAAATTCTTTTTGTGTTGGGTAGTCCATTTATCGAGGCAGGTTATAGGCTATATAACATCACGCTACGACCAATAGGAGCGGAGCATCAATGAAAAATGTTCCAAAAACGGGGAAAATTTATTCTTTTTGAGACGCAACGTATTTAGAGTAGGTGGGCTAGCTTGGTAGGTAGCCAGTTGACGGGAGCGAAGCCGCGTGGGACAGCTAGTCATCATTATATCAGCCGAAAGACATCCACTGCTGGACATAGGCCTCCCCCAAGCGTCGCCACTTTGACCGATCCCGTGCGTCTCGCAACCAGCGTATCCCTGCAAACTTAACCAGGTCGTCGATCCACCTGGTGGGAGGCCTTCCAACGCAACGTCTTCCGGTTCGCGGTCGCCACTCCAGAACCTTTCTGCCCTATCGGCCATCCGTTCTGCGAGCAATGTGCCCTGCCCACAGCCGCTTAAGTTTGGCAATTCTTCGGGCTTTGTCGGTAACCCTGGATCTCTTGCGGATCTCTACATTTCTGATTCGATCACGCAAGGAAACTTCGAGCATAGCCCTCTCCATTGCCCTTTGGGTGACTGTAAGCTTTCTGATGAGGCCCATTGTAAGCGACCACGTCTGAGAGCCATAAGTCATCACTGGCAACACACACTGGTCATAGACTTTCGTCTTGAGACACTGTGGTAAGTTAGAAGAGACGTTATTTTCCGTAAGTTATTTCAATTCCTTTACAATGCATGCCCTCGAAAAGAGCATTTTCCAAGCAGCCAAACTGTGCGGAATGTGTCAATTTTTAACTCCGTCTTCAGCCAGACGCAAGAGTTTATGTTATTTGAGAAAAGTTTAAAATTAGTTAAGTACAGATTATCGTTCATATAAAAGGTAAAATATAACTAATACTTCATTAAGGGCGATTTTAATTACTCTAGATTTAGATTTGATTAATAAATTAATTTTAAATATTCATTAAATATGTTTGAAAGAACCTATATTTTGCTCGTGCCTTTTTGCATTACGACGTGACAGCTATTTACACATGCGCAGTAGATATGCCCGAGGAACTATTAGTTAATCTGTGGATATGCTGAGCGCGCTTAAATAAGCCCGCCATTTTATTAATTTCTTGCTTAGTTCAGATATTTTTTTTTCCTCGCACAATGCATAGTAAAATGTTGTATGATACACGTACGTAAGATGATTGCCGACTCGTGTCGATTTATAAAAATGCCACTCATCGGGCATCACCTACCTTCCGCACTTGTAGCATAAATAACTATTCCTTAACTGTGAATGTTAAGGAAAATTAAATTTGGACACAGCCTTATTAATTCATTATATTATACTCGTATGAGCCTTTACGATTTAAATCAAATCTGCTCACTCCGTAACAACGAAAGACAATCCCAATTTAAATCTAAGATTTAGTCTAACACTAGACACCAAGCGACGCCTAAATTACTTCTGTAAAATTTCCAACGCACCAAGCGTTTAAGGGCCTTCCACCGCTTTAGTGCCGTAAAACGGTAACTTTCTAAAGCATACTCCTTAGTATACGGCTAGGTTAAAAGGTTTGAAAAAAAAAACTATATTTATTATTGATTCATGTACATTACATTATTTTATTATTGATTCATGTACATACACACAAAGAAATTATAAATTTACTAGATTCTGATCATTGCGGGCAGAGGATTACTATACCAAACCAAAACAACAAAGTGGCTAAAAAGGATATCACTGTTAACCCCAAAACTGCAAGTCGCTTGGCAGCTTTTAAAGTTAAACTCATTAATAAATTACCAATTTTGTCAATTGATGCTGATCCTAATCATCTATATGATGATTTTTTTAGTATATACTGTAAACAATTTAATTCGACCTTTATTCCCAAGACTATCTCCGTTAATAGTAACGCATCATTCAGTGATTGGGCTACCATTGGTATTCATAAAAGTAGAACACGGCTTTATGAGCTGTACAGTGAAAGGACTTATGTAAACACTGCTGAATTTAATTTATATGTCAGAAATTATTCAAAATTATTTAAAAAAGTTTGTTGTTTGGCCAAGTCGCGTTATTTGAGCTCGAAGATTAAAAACAGTAGTAATGTTATTAAAACGACTTGGAATATTATTAATAGTGAAACGGGAAGATCTGGTAACCGAAATATTGACTACGGCCTGTCTATTAATGGCAACATCATAAAATCAGACTCACAAGTCGCAGTGGCCTTTGAAAATTTCTTTTCAGATATTCCCATTTCAACTACTAAATACTTAAATTCATCACCTTCTGTTGCTGAGTCTTTGCTAAAAGAAAATGTTAATGTTTGCAATTCGGAATTTCGTTTTGAACATATTACTTGTAAAGACATAATTAAAACCTTTCACACTTTAAATGTTAAAAAGACTGCAGATCTGTGGGGTCATTCTGTAGAAGTTGCTAAGTCTATTATTGACATTGTCGCACCTAGTTTAGCTATTATCTTTAATAATTGTATCGACTGTGGGGAGTTTCCTGACCTTATGAAAAATAGTAAAATAATACCTTTGTTTAAATCAGGTGGTAAATCAGACCCTACAAATTATAGACCTATTTCAGTACTACCTACGTTTAGCAAAATATTTGAGAAATTAATTTTAGAGCAATTGCAAAGATTTTTTAATAAACATAAATTATTACATAGCAAACAGTTCGGTTTTACAAGGGGTCGTTCAACTACTGATGCCGGTTTGAGCTTTTAGGACATATTTATAATGCATGGGAAGATAAGTGCGATGCCTTGGGAATCTTTTGTGATTTGTCCAAGGCATTTGATTGTGTTTTTCATGAAACGCTAATCAGGAAACTCCGCCACTACGGGATCCGGAACAGCGCTCTGGATCTTCTTACTTCATATTTGAGTAATAGGATTCAGACCGTTGACGTTAATGGAAAAAGATCTCCTGTATCTATGGTAACAATGGGAGTCCCGCAGGGCTCGATTCTTGGTCCTTTCTTGTTTCTTATTTATATTAATGACTTGCCTTACCTCATAAAGGATAACCATGATATAGTGTTGTTTGCGGATGATACTTCACTTTTGTTTAAACTTAAACGTCAGCAGCTGGTTACTGAAGATGTAAATAGCGCGATCTCAAAAGTAGTTCACTGGTTCAATGTTAATAATTTACTTCTTAATGAAAAAAAAAACCAAATGCATTAAGTTTACCCTACCTCACGTTAGGCAGGTGAAAACCGATGTGTTGATAAAGGGCGAAGAATTGAATCCTGAAAATAGCACAGTATTCTTAGGCTTAACTTTGGATGCTAAGCTTCAGTGGGGCCCACATATAGATAAATTATCAAAGAAGCTAAGCTCCGCAGCATATGCTGTTAGAAAAATTCGTAATTTAACTGACATAGAGACAGCCCGTTTAGTATACTTTAGTTATTTTCATAGTGTAATGTCATACGGTATTCTGTTGTGGGGAAATGCCGCCGACATCCAGACTATCTTTGTTTTGCAGAAAAGAGCTGTTCGATCAATTTATAAATTAAGCCCGAGACACTCTCTCAGAGAGAAATTTAAGGAGATTAATGTAATGACTGTGCCTTCTCAGTATATTTATGAAAATCTTTTATATGCCCATAAAAATATAAATTTGTTTAAAAAATACAGTGATATCCATAACATAAATACTAGGAACAAACACAAATTTGTAGTACCTACAACAAGGCTCAAGAAAATAGGTGGCTCGTTTAGATGTCAATGTGTACGCTTTTATAATAAGCTTCCAAGCCACGTGCAAGATCTAAGTCTTAATAAATTCAAGTCTTTCATTAAACGTAAGTTGTGCCAGAAAGCGTTTTATACAACAAAAGATTACATTGAGGACAAAAAGGCTTGGGATTGAGCTGCTCCAATTAATTTTGTTTTTTTATTATATTTTGCACTATGCATTTTGTTATTATAAATATTTTTTTTATTTTTTTGGTTTTCTTGCAATGACAAGAATATTTACTTTTTAAAGTATTATATTATTTTATTTTAATTATTGTGAATGTGAAGACTATGTGGATATTTTTTTTTTGTTTTTATTTAAATTTATCTTAGTTTTTAATCATGGTCTGGCAGTTTGAGTAGTTTATGCGGCCTACCCGAATGTCCTTTCTTTGGTATTGTTCGTCGAATCGTTGAGCTCCTTAAATTCTGAGTTGAGCTGCTCGGTTATTGACAAATGCGTGCACTGACTGGACAGGTCCACTCAATCTGGCTGGTTCTTTCCTCAAAAGACCATTTCAGACATAGTCTACATGGTCTTCACATGATCTAATCAAGATTTTGTCAGGACTTTAAAAGAGACTGTGACCTCTGAGTTTGTTTCGGCCTTTCTTCTCAGAGTAGTCAGATAGGAAACGCCGACCTCATCTAGTTTTAAAAATATGTTCGACATGTAAAAGTGTTTGTACAAACCAACTTACAGAAATAAAATCATTTATCATTTATCATTATTTGTGAAACATGTTTTTTTGTTGTTTACTAATAGATTTGCTTTAAAAAAAAATTACAACACGATATTGTTTTGCTACTTTGGATACTCCTCTAAAACAACTGGAATGTTTAAACATATTTATACACAGAAAAATGGCTAGAAATTGTTCATAACTAAAAAGCATATGCAAATCAAAGAATATTTTGCAAACAAAACTGTCCAAAAGGAGTTTAAATATTGAAATTCTGGCTCCTAGCGGGCGCACGGCCAGTACTTTTTTTTTTTAGTACGTGGCGTCTCGCAGTTCGACCAAAGTGGCCGTCTTCTGCTAAACCGGACTTCCCTGTGGAGACTAATGAGGGCTGAGGGCGACCCCAGTTGGCGTCGAACCTCGGCTCAGGGCGTCGCTGGGGGGGACAACTAAGGCTGGATCTACTAAAGTGATTGTACCATCCGTTCGGAAAAGCCTACGTGGAGAAGAACGGACAAGAAGCCAGTACTGCGTTAACATTGAGGAATATATACGCCTTAACGCCTAAGTTAAAAATCCAACAGCACGCTTTTGTTTTTGGATTTATTTAGGTGTCACCTAGTGTTCGTGAAAACTGGCATTAACTAGAAACATAATTCTAAAAACTATTTAGTCCGTCAGTTAGATTACCAAAAAATATAGGACACGTATTTTTCTTTTGCCACGTATACAAAAAATTACGACAATACAGTGCGTTGAAATATCATGTGACGTCACAGCTTGCTACACTTTATACTGACAAGTGACGTCACAAGCCCCCACTCCTGAACTTTGATGAGCTTCATCTTTAACATTTTTTTTTATAATCTATAGGCTCGCGCTTGACCACTATCTCACCTGATGGTAAGCGATGATGTGGTTGACGGTGAAGCACGCTTGCGTAGAAAAAATCCCATTCACTCTTGACTTAAAGACCCCTGGATTGTAGCTATCGGGAAACACAGACTCCGGCAGGGAATGCCACTTATTAGCTGTACGCATAATAAAAATGTCCCCAACACGTTTTGTGTGTATGGGCAGGATGTCCACCATGTACCGATGACGCATCGCCGTACGTCTGGTACTCCGATGATGGAGCGGGCTAGGCGGAATTAAATCATGCAATTCCATCGCACACTCCCCGAAATGTAACCGACAAAAAAACGACAAGCTGGCAACTCGGAGACGATGTTCAAGGCTCTGAGGCTTTGACTTATTTGATATAGAAAAAATACGTGTCGAATATTATTTGATAATCTCACTGACGGGCTATAGATCATTTTTTAAGCCAGGAAATATATATATTATAGTACATACCAGCATCTTGAAGGAAGTCAGGCGGGCGCAACTTCAGCGGATCACATGCCAGCTTGACACGGCTTGATTTACTAACGTAGATCCGGATTAAGTTGCCATTTCTGTGGACAAACAATGTGGCTTTAAATTAGTTTTAAATACAGTTGGTAAGTGTGTAATTATCTTCTTGTAGCAGTCTCATTCTTAGAGGGAAATGCTTGCAAAAGTTTAATTGACGCGTAGTGTCTTGAGGAAAGTTTTGTTATCCGCAGCCAATGAGATTTTACCAAAGACGAGAGGGTTATGAGAATAGACGTCATACTGATTATAAAGAAATACAAACATGGAGATATTTTACTTTCACATCACATCATCAGCCTTTTAATGTTCCCACTGCTGGTACGCAGGCCTTCTCTCATAGAGGGAGTGGGCTATAATCCACCACGCGGGCCCATTGCGGATTGGTAGATGTCACATGTCTTTGAATTTTTGGTTCTAGGACATGCCGGTTTCCTCACGATGTTTTCCTTCACCGTTTTAAGAGCAGTGTGATGAAATAAATTATACAAAGTAAAGCGCCTGTTCGGGTTCGAACCCACGCCCTACAACTCGTAAGTTGGTACCGTAACCATTGGGCCACAAGTGCTATATTTTACTTAAGCTGTAGATAGCTTAAGTAAAATATAGCACTTGATATAGGACCTATGGAACTTGGAACTTTATTTCGTAGTCAAAAGATCACAGAGATATAAATAGGACCCCGTTCTCAGAAAGAGATAAACACACTGTTCAAACGTACGTTCGTGTCACGGCCAGACGCAGGGCGGACTGAGTTCACTCAAGCTGGTCAGCTTGTGTTTGTATTGCCGCGTAGACGTCGGTAAAAGATATCTACCTCAGTATATATATAAACATCATTGGCCGCAACTAGATTCTCGTTTATTTGTGTTTGCCTTGCACTAAGAATTTCTCTTATATCGTGGTTGCGTATGCAACATCATCTAGCTCCTAGTTATCCGTCATTCATGGGTTGTCAAGTTTAGCAGATAAACTAGCAACCCACAGATTGCGGCTAACTGAAAGCTGGCAACCTTAATTTTTACTATTTTTACTCTTTCTTCTGTCAAATAACTTTGAATTCACTTGAAAACCTTGTATATTGGGATGAATTATCAAACATTAATTTGAATAGAGTTAATTAAGGTAATTACGGCTAGATACATCGAGGTAAAATTTCATAAATCTTTACTGCTCAAGTCAAGTGAAGTGAGGTGAGCGTGCTTACAGCTCCGGGACCATTCTGGAGAAATGGGAGCCAGCTTCTCTGGCGTCCCGAACGGGGATTGAATCCGCTAGCACCAACTGCGCTGGTGCCGGTGCTTGCACTAGTGCTGGCGTGCTGGGGTGCGTGTGGTGAGCGGCTTTATTGCTCCGGTACCATTCTGGACAAATGGTAGTGAGTAATCATGATGCGACTCACATTTTCTCTTGAGTACCAGGGGCGAGTGCTCTCGGAGGCGTGACCTACCGAAGATGGTCCCAGACACCTCGTAAGGGGTTGCCTGGTATAGTGTGCCGCCTTTTTATACCGAAAGGTGGGTAAAGGTGGCCACTATAGAAAATCTCATTAGTTTTGATCGGGTTATGCTCAAGTCAAGTATCATTCATGAAAATTTGAAAAAAATAAAACAAAAAATAACATGCTGATTTTAGCTGTGGGATGTACTGTACGAACGATGATACGGGTAACAAGTTTGTGAGTACTGAGATAATAAATAAAAGAGATGTATAAACAGTAAAATCTAAAAAAAAAATCCCCGACACATTTTTAATTCATGTTACATGATTCAAACAGTAAAACACCCATAACTTTTGAACGGCTGAACCGATTTTCATCCAACATGGCTTAGAACACTCTCTATAGCCACTTGTTAAACAAAAACGAACGAAATTAAAATCTGTTCATCCGTTTAGGAGCTATGATGCCACAGACAGATTCACAAACACACAGGTACGCACGCCAAACTTATAAAATCCTTCTTTCTCCGTCGGTGGTTAAAAAAACATGTTGCGCTGATCCCAAATAAATGAAGGGAAGGGCAATAGATATTGCTAGTGTATAAATCCAGTCGCTCACGCGTGACAATTGAGAGCAGTCGCATACGCAACGATCGCTAATTGTCTTTCATCTACCTTACAATCTAAATAATAATGGTAAAATGCGCAAAGTGTGTAAAATTGATAACCAAAAAGTCTCCTGGATTGCAGTGCAGCAAATGTAATAAGTGGCTTCATGCTTCCTGTGCGTCAATAACATCCGACCAACTTAGTGTATTACACGATACAGATTCAGTGGACTGGAAATGCAAATCTTGTACTGGAGGTGGCAAGCCTAAAAGACTGTCATGTATCATCCCCGACATCGAAGGAGACGAAAATACGGATACAGAGTCTGCTACCCCACACATTGCAGGTGTCCACGCTGACAGCATGATGCAGCAAGTATTGCGGGACCTGCGCAGGGAAGTGAGGCAAGTTATAAAAGAAGAGCTGCAACGTACCCTACATTTCTACTCTGAAAAAATCGATGAATATGAGGCTAAGATCCAAAATTACGAGAAATCAATGAAGGAATTGGAAAACCGTTGTACAGATTTACAAAATCTTGCCAAAAACACAAACATAAAATATGGAGTTCTGGATAACAAAATAAATCAAATGGAGCAAGCACAATTATGCAACCATCTTGAAATATGTGGCATAAACCCATCCAAGAAAGACAACCCTGAAGAAATCGCCAAGAAAATTGCCGTAACCCTAACGCAAAACCCGGATGATATCGTAAAAGCCTTCAGAAAGATGAGAAACCCTTCAAATGTGGCGAGAAAAAAAGACCAGACTCCGATCACTGTGATACTACGAGAAGGAAACCGAGATCAATGGATAGATGCTGCCAAAAACACGACGATATCTACTGCAAGCGTGGGAATGGATGGTGATGAGAAAGTTTACCTTCGGGAGTGTCTAACACCGTCAACGGCCTACCTCTTATGGAAAACTAAAGAGGAACTCAAAGGATTGTTTAACTTCATATGGTGTAAACACGGAAATATTTTAGTGCGTAAAAGTGTCCATGAAAAAAAAATAAACACAATCCGTTCGATCGCCGATATCGAAAAGGTGAAGTCGTCTCATGATAGACAATAGGTAAGTACTAATAGGTACTACTACTTTTATTATTGTCATTATAAATACATAAAAATAATAACTTTACGATGTATACAACAGAACACAATATAGTTGAAACTAGTTGTCAGTCATGGGATGATTTTACCTCCTACATACCGGTTCCCGAAAATTGTTTGTACTTTCTGCATGTTAACATACGATCAATCAAGAAAAACTTTGCACAAATTGAGTACATATTGTTAAATAGTAAACATACAATTCAGATTCTGTTATTGACTGAAGTAAATATTAAAAATGAATTGGCACAAATGTTTGAACTCCCTGACTATAACTTGTATTCAGAATTGAGAACTAATAAAAGAGGAGGGGGTGTGCTATTGTATGTACATAAGTCTGCATCTTTTAAGAGATATGATAACTTGTGTACACAGGAGTTTGAATGTGTGACCGGCGAGTTAAGTATAAATAGTCTTAGATACGGATTATGTGCCGTGTACAGACCGCCCGACACATCCAAGCTTCGATTTATAAAGGAATTGTCGTCCTTAATAGCGAAATATCCTTCAAAACAGGATTATGTGTTGATGGGAGATATGAATATAGATCTGAAAGTTTGTAACCCCGTGGTAAAACAATATTTGAATTCGCTGTGCACTCTGGGATTTATTAATGGCGTTAATTCCTATACACGCATAGAAAAATACGGTGACAGAGTTTCTAAGTCATGTATAGATCATGTGTTTATTCGCAATTCTAGTGCATATAACATTTATACATCTGTCATTAACACTTCACCAGCCGACCATTGCATAACCGGTTGTGCGATAATGAGCGTGCTAAACAAGAATGACTCACACTCTTGTAGTCAATTAATAACAAGGATGGATAATCGCCGAGTGCACAGTGAACTAAATAACATTGACTGGAGTATACCCCTTCAATACAAATGCCCAAATGAAATTGCTATGTTCATACATACTAGCTTTAAAAATGTATACGAAAAATGTAAATACACAATTAGTAAAAGTAGCTTCAGTAAACGTAACACATGTCCTTGGGCCAATGAAAAACTTAAAAAGATGTGCAGGAGGCGTGACTCATTGTTTAATATATGGCTCAAAGATGAAAATAACCCACAAAAAAGATTATTATACAATAAATATAGAAATAAAACAAATAAGTACATAAATTACATAAAAAATAAATATTTAATGATGGAAGTTACTCAAAATTTCAAAAACAGCAAAAAGATTTGGAGCATTGTGAATAGTTTAACCGGCAAAATTATGCAAAGTATTGAACACATTTTACTTACAACTTTTCGAACGAATCCATTGACATTGGCCAACACCTTTATGACTGAATTTAATTCGAACGTCATTGGCTTAGGCAACTCTTGCGATGTGCCTCTTATAGACAAATCAACGTATGAGATAATTCCTGATAGGTCGATAAGAGCGAAACCTGCACGAGAAGACACGGTGAAATTAATCATAAAACAAATGAACGATAGGAAAAGCCCTGGTTATGACGGGATACGTGCTAAAGATGTTAAGTATGCTTCAGCTAATTTAGTCCCAGTTATTACCCATTTGATCAATTGCTGCTTACAGACTGGTATGTATCCCGACCTATTGAAGATAGGGGTGATACGTCCGATACACAAAAAGGGCTCACGTAATGACGTTAATAATTATCGTCCTATCACTATATTGTCTTGTATAGATAAGATCTTGGAACGTTATATTGGTAATGAGATAAATAACTTCTTGCAAATAAACGGAATAATCAACAATAAACAATTTGGATTTCAGAAAAATAAGAGTACGACACTATTGTTGAGAGAATTTACCGATGAAGTAAATAGACACTTAAATCATGGGGTATCAACTCATACAAATTATAATTAGTATTAAAAAAAGATCATAGATGTCAGCATAGGTAACAAATGTGAAAGTAACAATCAATTAAAAATGTTTAACAGCAGATTCAGGCTGAAATAAGTTTAGTAAAAATCAAAACTTGCTTTTTTAATGTTAATTTATCCATTTACACTCATTGATCAGGTTTTTTGAACAAAAAAGATAAGTGAAGACTTTGTATGTTAAATTAGTTGAAAGTAGCTATCGACTTTTCGTTTTGTTTTGAGTTCTTTGCAATAGATGGCGTGTTTCACAATTTGTCCTAAACTATATATCCATCGTAAGATTCATTTTGTAGTATAGTTATTATTTATTATAGGCGTAATTTAAAAGATATTATTTATTATAGGCGTAATTTCAAATATTAAAGTTTTGGTCTATTATTTAAAATCACTTTTTTGTGATGCTTGTTTACACGTCGAATTAACTAGATACCTCGCTGGAACAGGACTCGTATCGCGCTAGGGCCTACTCAAATCGCACGGGTACTAAAATAAGAGATAACGCGACGCGTGTGCCGCTTGCCGTCCGAGTTTACGCGTCGCATAGTAGGTACAGTTTGATTCAAACTTAAGAACGGATCGAAACACTTCGTGAGCCACTACGCGCTAGCAATTTCATGTGACAGCGGGGGTGAGGGGTAGGGTAGGTACTGCCATGCTGCGTACCTAACTAAAGTATTAAAAGTAATCATTTTTGTAAAAACATCTTGTTCTATAAATATATAAGTACCAACCTAAAATAAAAAAGCTAATTTAAAAATCAAACATCCACTGCTTAAAAAGCGAACTAACAAGCTGTAAACAAGAAAATAACTAGCTGTGCAGTCGGAGGATACATATTCGCGAACTGCCTGATCCTCCGACGGCACAGCACGATTTTTAGTTGTTTACAGCTTTTTAGTTCGCTTCCTTTTTGATTTTAAATTAGCTTTTTTTATTTACAACTTTTAAGTTTCTTTTTTTTTATATAAATTGTTTTAAACTTATACGTGGTATGTATTTTTGTAATCACCACTAAAAGCCCTTCATTTTGATACCCCACTCGACGGGTTACGAAGATAAAAAATTGCAACCTCTTCAATATGGAGCCCAAAATCCGCCATTTTTTTTAATGGCACTTATCTAAGAATATTTGGGTGGCCAAAACCTATCTAACGATGTCTTAATTATAAAAATCCGTCATGTGGTTTGAAAGATACGAGGTGATATATTACACACATACTTACATACAAGATACGCGCGAAAAACATAACCCTTTCCTTGCAGCCGGGTAAAAAAGGATAACGCTTATAGTGAATAATAAAATGACATAAACTAGGTACCTACTTCGTGTTTTCATTCATTGCCACGGAAGCAAGCTAACTACCAACATCTAATTCTACAACGAATTCTATAGTTTTGATTGATTTGGAATATTCGTGAATATTGTGAAATTCGCTACACAATGCGACCACTTAGATTTAAGAAGTTACCGCGGTCTGAGCGGAGTCTGTCCCGAACCGAACATACCTAATGTTATTATTACGAATACGAAGTAAGCGTTCAAGGACAAGACAACTGGCAAATAACGTCTCTGAGTACCTACATGATACGATTCCTCGCTCAAATTGCCATATGATTTAGTATCTAGGCAAACTACTAGATGGCGTTAGAAAACCACAGTCTCGGGCTATTAAAGAGTCACTGGTGCTGCCGCCTGTTAAAAATATGGAGAAAGAAAAAATAGCCCGACCAATAGCCCGACTTAAGGAGGTGACATTTCTTTGTATGGGATTGGGTATCTGTACTGTAGTATTATATTATCTTTGCTTAAATGAAAAAAAACATGTCTTGACACTCTTTATAGACTTCAGCAAAGCATTCGATATGCTCCGTAGCGATACACTGTTTGACAAGTTGTCACGAAATGGGATACAAGGGCCACTATTAGAATTATTAAAAAACTATCACACAAACAGATACAACACGGTTAAAATAAAAGATGAGTACAGTGCTAAGCTTCCGTCAACGCAAGGAACGGCCCAAGGTTCAATTATAGGTCCAACGGAATACTTGCTTTACGTTAATGATATGATTAATGCTATAAAGTCAGACTCTTTATACCAATTTGCAGACGACACGTGTATTTTGGTCGCTAATAAAAACATCCAAGCTGCTCAGGAATCCCTACAAAGTAGCTTCGATCAAATGTGTAAATGGGCTCATGACGTAGGACTGGTAATAAACGCATCTAAAACTAAAATTGTTCACATACATTCATCACACAATAAATGCTCCACTATACCTACAGTTATAGCACACGAACACACTTGCTTACATAGCTCGCCTAAGACTTGCAAATGCCCGTTATTAGAAGTAGTTGATAAACACATGTATATCGGTCTAGTGGTTGATAGCCGATTCTGTTGGGGACCTCACAAAGACTACGTATGCAACAAACTGAGGTCTATCCTAGGTAAACTTAGCATACTGAAATATAAACTACCTTATAAAACGCTAAGGATGTTATACATGGCCCTAGCAGACTCGGTTATCAACTACGGGATCAGCAGCTATGGGAGAACTTATCAAACATACTTGACATCTATAAGCTACAACTAAGAATATTAAAAGTAATTACGCCTAAACATATAAACAAGAAGTTCGTAAATAGTGACGAAGATCTTTTTAAATACTGTAATGTTATGAATGTGTTCAATAAAGTGGAATTTTTCACTCTTACTGAAATGAATAGACCGGAGCTGCTAATCGAAAAAACAAGATCTGACTTTCTTAGAAATATAAAACTTAAACATAAATACAGCTTACCAAAATACAATAATGTGTACGGTATGAGGGTTGCAGAATATTTGGTACCTCTTTTTCTTAATAAGCTTCCAGAAGACTTGCAAACTTTATACAAAAGGGGTTCGAAGGGTTATAAGTACAAATTAAAACGTTTCCTAACACAGTTAAATTCCCCAATTAATTAATTCATCTTTTAACAAAAATGTATCAATGTTTTGAAAGTATTTTTATGTGTAATTTGATGATTTATCAATAATTTATCAATAATTTGTCAATAATTTATCAAATTTATATGTAATTTAATTTTTTATCAATGTTTATTATGAAAGCATTTTTTATATGTAATTTAATAATTAATATGTAATATTGTAAGTAATTTAATTTAAAATAAGCGGCGCGCCATCACACAGTTAAGCCCTGTGAGGTTTTTGTTGTGTGGCTGATACCAATACTAAATAGGTTAAGTATTTTGGAAATAAAAAAATAAGAAATAGATAAGTAAGCCTTTTAGTTCATAAACTTCGATGCTGTAACCACCCTAGAGGCTTACAGCGTCCATATAGACCTTTTTATCACTAAAAGCGTCTACGAAAACAGAAACAGTTAAGTAGGTCACTGTTCCAAGAAACGGTTAACTTAGCAACAAAGAAACCTCGTCATTTAACAAACATTTTCAACCGAACATTCCAAATGAAAAAAGAAATCGACAACAACACAAATAATCACAACAATAAAATGTAATGAGAGTCACCCACACACGAAAACATCCCAAGGCTATGAAACCTTTGAACAAACACAATAGCAGGCACATGTCTACAACGGTACAAATTGTTCCCCTCAGCCACAGCCGACTCACAAAGAAAAAGCCATTCAATTTATTAATTGTGTCGAAAATTAAAAGGCTGTAATTTAGACCATTTTGTTTGATGTACAACCACATCGCCCCACCGGGGGACACAAGAGCCTACCAATTACACCCACTGGGGACTGAATAACGAACTGAAATTATTTTCCTCGGGCTCGCCTTTTGCTCGAAACCTCTACTAATTGCTTACCTACATCTGTATGGTAAAATGTACGGAAAAATGTTCGCACGCTCTTAATTAATTTCTGTGGGTTTGAGATAGGTATTTATAAAAATATGAGTCTTTTGGTGTAGGCTTGTCTTCATCACCACGTCACGACGTCGTCATCGTCTTACGGTGCGGTGTCGCGGCACGGTGCGCGGTAAGGCAAAATAACCGCGCAACGACGCGTCGTACTTCGTCGGATGTACCGGAATTGTTCAAGGCACCACAACGTGTTACGCAGCGGCATCGTGACGTGCATTTTTACGACACGGTAACTTAAGTTAGCAAGTCTCGCCAACAACGTGCCGCGACGCGATACCGCACCATTCAACGTTGACGACTTCGTGACGTGGTGATGGGGTCAAAGTTTGTATTTTTAGATATTTTGCGTTGGTTTTCTAATATATTTTATCGTTGAAGTTGCACGATTTTTCAATCGAGAGATAACTTTTCTATGAGGAATAAAAGTGGTGGTTGAACAGCTTCTGTTGTTATCTGACTATTGAAAAATCTGCCCTTAAAGTTGTAGCAAAATGTTATATTCATAACCAGTTCTGCATACTTCACCATAAGATGAACAAGAAAGTTTAACATAGGTAAATAGGTACGCAACTAAGTACTCGTATGAACCTGTGTGTTTAGTGACCACCTATGTAGGTGCCTAAATCCTATCGAAAATAACTACGTGAAAATACCTAGCAAGTTACCATACGGTAGCAGTTTTTCATCCCAATTTTTCCATCAATTTCGCCGGTAAATGCATACATCGCACGCAGGTACATTGTATCGTAAATCAAAATGTAATTTCGATTCGATCAAATTTTTAGACAATGGAATGACGGTGCAATCTGTTCGCTCGACCTAGTTCCATTGCTAACCTTGCAATATTAAATTCCGCTTTTGTTAAAGTATTTATCGGAAAAATACTTGTTACTATTTTATATTGTTAATGAAATATCCCCTTGGCCAACGATATTGCATCTTGAATATTTTTTGTCGAAGTATTTTAATTAAGTTAATGGATATAAAAATTTCAATAAAAATATTTATCAAAAATGTTATACTTTCAGAATAATCCCTGCAGCATTTCTCCAAACACAGTTTGTGAGTATTTATTGTAAAAATAACAGTTCCGAAAATAAAAATAACAGTGCCAAAAATACCTATGATTACACGTAAAAAAAAGGAAATCCTGCCTATAGTAAGAACGAACTCTGTTCACTCTTAATAGGTTGTTGTGAGTGCGAATATGTAAATAAAGCAAGTTCCAGACGAACATTTGAATATGACAAAGTTGGAAGGCGACGGCCCGGCCGTGTTACTTGACGAGCAAGTTTTATTGTGATTTTATTCGCAAGAATGAAGAGCTATAGGAAATCCGTGTTTTACACCAACTTAGGAGCTAAGTTAAAGTGTCTTGTTGTATTTGTTTTTGAGTTGTTCTATTCTTGTTCTTCTTTTGTAAGTTGTTACATTTATCAGATATGGAAGTGGATTTATATTAAAACAGATTGGAAACAGATACATCATACAAAGATCCAGTGAACGGATTTTGAGGACCTATGTGAAAACCTATATACATACAGTTGTTCTATCTCACCACGGCGATACTGAGCGCTCCCGAGCTTACGCACACATAAACAATTTGCATGTGCATCACACACACGACTAAGACCAACCCGCCGTGGTGGGTTAGAACAACAAACAAGTTGTAAAAAGTCTAAAATGAAAAGTTTATAATAAGGAATAGCAGAATATTTCTCACACACATAATATGCTAATAAGCTCGCATAATATTAGCCCTTGAATAAACATAAGTACCTAACAAACAAGTAGAATCAAATATTTACTGTCTGCCTACTTAAAAGATAAAACGAACCGATCCGTTTTGAAGAAAATATGAAAATAGAACCCTTCCCTCGGCCGCGTAATGTTGTTTTATTCAGCCCTTATGGAAAACCTTCCGAATCATAGGTAATGGAAAGAAAACATTACATTGGATATAAACTTTTAGTAGAAGCCTGATGTTGGCAAAATATTTGTGCAGGATGTGGGTAGTCGTTAAATGTGGGAGCGTGTGTCGATACATTTTAATTTAACTCGAGTGACACAAAGGCACAAGTACAGAATTATTTCATCAATAAATCTACCAAGCCTTTTCCCAACTCTGTTGGGATCGGCTTCCAGTCTAACCGGATTCAGCTGAGTACAAGTGTTTTACATGGAGCGACTGCCTATCTGACCTCCACAACCCAGTAACTGGGTAACAGGGTAACACGGTACCCTTGGCTAGACTGGTGTCAGATCTCAAGCTTCTGACTACTCGTAACGGCTGTCAAAGATCTTTAAATGACAGCCGGGACCAACAGTTTAACGTGATTTCTGAGACACGAAGGGAACTTGATATGTTAAAATGGTCACCTATCCACGGACCGACCTTGTCAAGCGTTGCTTAACCTTGAAGATCGACCCGTGCGGCTGTTATTATTATACCACGAGCTTCTCTACAAAATTATTTCATGATTTCATGTATGAAAGTGCGCCGCTTTCAGAATATTAATAAACCCGGCCGCTTCCCAGTAGTTATCACAAGTTATAGAGATATAGACAAAGTTGTCTACGGGGTTGAGACGCGAAAATTAGAGTGAGAAGTGGGTCAAAGTCGAGCCGGGGTCGTCGCCCCGCGGCGCGCGTCGAGCGTCTAATAATTACGTAACGACGTCGCGACGACTCGCGTACTATACTCTGTGGTCTACATCACACAGAATTAGGTTCAAACTTTCGCGCCACGTGGCTCCGACGTCTTGATAAATTTCGCATTATTACTGTCTACAAGTTTTCCTTGTAATGTAAGGCTGCAGCCGAAGGATAAACTTCAACCTTTCACAAAACAAATGTCTTACAGTTCGCAATTTTATGTGTGAGCACTTAAATGTTATATTCTTTACGAGTATTTGTGATTGACTTACGGCTGGCTGGAGTCGATGAGTCTGCACTTCAGCAAAGTTTGGCGCTTGAAACCTTTCTTCGTCTCGATTAACTCAACGAAACCTGTGAAAAGGAAGATTTTTAATTAATAGACAGCCGTTGAATCGTAAAGCAATTCCATTTAAAACATCAAACGTGACTGAGTTGACACACGTCGAGTATTCCATCAAGTTAATTCAATTTGGTGAGGGCGCATTACACGCGGCGGATTACTTTGCTCCAGTCTACATAGGATAGAGTTGCACCTCGCCTGAATAATTGATGTGCGGATGTGGATCTATACGTGTCCGCGCCGTCCCTATTCACGGCTATTAAATCAATGGCCAGTTCCGTACGCCACCGGATTCCATTTATATTTTCGGGCGTGCGCAATAAAATCAATACTGTGAACTTTCAAGAGTACAGTGACCTAGTCATGCGCTCACTCTGAATAAGGCCACACGTTGCATAAAGTATTTGTGACGTAAAATAATATACTAGTGTGTGAGTATCGCCCAATTAGTGCCTGTAAGCGTTTGTCGAGGACGTTAAAGCTCGTCTCATTTGAATATCACAGGTACGAGTATATACTCGGTAAATACGCCTCCTTCTCTTCTCCTTCTCGGCTGTAATTACTCTAAACAAGTGCCTGTCTTAGATGGTTTTGGAGCACTTACACATCTACATAAAGTGTGTCGTCCTAAGCTAACAACACTGGGAACAGGTATAGAGTATGTAACTGACCATCGCAGTTCGGCAGGAGGCGGCCATATTATTTGGAAACTTTATGAGTTGTTCCCTGCGAACTCAGCTAATTAAACCTTTGTCGAAGTTATCAGGTTGGAGTTTGCTTACCCAACGTGTATAATACTGAACTTTATAGGCTATTTTAGGGCTAGTAAATTAAAGGTTATTATCAATCTAAAGCCTATGAAATTGCCTTCATTAAAATTCGAAGTGACAGCGATTTAGTTTCTGTTTTTTAGGGTTCCGTACCAAAAGGGTCCAGACGTAGCCCTATTGCTCTCACTCACGTGTCCGTCTGTCTGTTCGTCGTCTGTCACACAATTTTGTTCCGAAGATTTTTTTAATTTGTCATTGACCTATGAACTTGAAATTTGGCGATAATTTTTATTATTATTTACGTATATTTTACTAACAAATACCAATCTATACTAATATTATAAAGCCGAAGAGATTGTTTGTTTGTTTGTTTGAACGCGCTAATCTCAGGAACTACTGGTTTGAATTGAAAAATATGTTTGTGTTGGATAGTCCATTTATCGAGGAAGGTTATAGGCTATATAACATCTCGCTACAACCAACAGGAGCAGAGCATAAATGAAAAATGTTGCAAAAACGGGCAAAATTATTCCTTTTTGAGAGCTTCCGTTGCGTGCGCTGCGTAAACGGTTTAATTACACAACAATCATGTATGTAGAGTAGGTAGGGTTGATGGGTAGGTAGGTAGCCAGTTGACGGGAGCGAAGCCGCGTGGGACAGCTAGTCTATACTAATATTGTAAAGCCGAAGAGATTGTTTGTTTGTTTGTTTGAACGCGCTAATCTCAGGAACTACTGGTTGGAATTGAAAAAATATTTTTGTGTTGGATAGTCCATTTATCGAGGAAGGTTATAGGCTATATAACATCTCGCTACAACCAATAGGAGCGGGGCATAAATGAAAAATAATGCAAGAACGGGAAAATATATTCCTTTTCGAGAGCTTCCGTTGCGTGCGCTACGTAAGCGATATAAGTTACACAAATATTATATATTATGGAATTGTTCCTCTTTAAAAGTGATAAAAAAAAAATTCGTGACAGCATATGTCTATCTTTTAAGATTACCATAAATTTGTTCTTTTGCGAAGGAGTTTTATCAACATCTATACTAACATTATAAAGCTGAAGAGTTTGTTTGTTTGTAGGGTAGGTTGGTAGTTAGATAGCCAGTTGACGGGAGTAAAGCCGCGGGGTCAGCTAGTATATAGATAAATCAGATCTTTTCTTTGGTACGGAACCCTAAATGTGCGAAGTCCGACACGCACTTGGCCTGTTTTTTATATTTAATAGGTCATACCATTACAAAAATGCCTAAGTGACTTCACAAACAAATACGCCACGTTTCCCATAACAGAACATTGTATAGATCGTTAAAGTATTCAGAGCAGACTACACAGATAAAGCCTACCACTTGAAAAGCGATAAAAATCCATTTTGAATGCGCATATTTTCCTGCAAGCCGACGCGACGTCCCGCGCGGGCTCGAGACAAAGGCCTGTGAAATTACAGTCTTGCTTTTAAATGCGAGAATGAATCACAATGTCTCATCCCCTCAAAGCTTTACGAGCTTGTGGAAAACGCTGTGTCGCTGTTATTCTTGAATACACAAGCCGTATCTATTAAATAGAGCGCGTTTACGATACAAAATAATTACACTCTGTGACTTTTAGTTACTTTTGCAACTTCCAAACTCTCGAACAAAACTTTCGGAACGACAAACAAGATATTATACATCCGTTGAAGTCCAAGCAATGCAATAAGTACATTCCATTTTAAAACATAGCTCCACTGCAGTAAACTTTTGCAATAAATCTCACAAGAGAGCAACGACTCAGTCGAGCACAGAATAGCTCCAGAGTCCCGGGAGCGAAATTAAAACTAATCGTAACTGAATCTACGCGACGCAACACTGTGTAAGTAGCCCTGCGTGATCGGAATACTCAGACGCCTCAGCTTCAATGTAAATACAAGAACGAAGGAAACGAAACACGCTTAAAAAGTCCATTAGTTGCGAACCCACACGAGTTTTTGCGCCGAACCGGCCACAGCGAGAATTTAAAAATGCACCAGCTCGCTTTGCGGCATCTTTTCATTTGTAGGATGTGTTGCCGCAAGACAAAACCTCGGGGAATTACACTCTTGTTCCTCAAATACGAGCACGGAGCGCAATATCTTTCCCTTTGAAAACTAGGGAAACATATAAACGTACGGCTTGAATGTTACGCTTGTGTTTCTCTTTTTGCGTGCCTTGTGAGACATTTTTCCACGCCCTTTATTTATTATGAATAAACAACGAAACGAGACGTCATAATGGCTGCCTGCTTTTAATTAAAACCTTATCAATGGTTACTTTTATTCGATCCAAATGGAAATAATTTGTTTAATCAACAATTGCGGTCCCCTCTAAGGATTCCCCCTTATAAAGCCTGTTGTATCGTATCGTGTAACTAATGATACTAGCGACCGTCCTAAGTCTGAAAAGAAACGTCGCCGTACCGTTTTCATCTCTCATTTGTTCGGTGACCGTGGAGACAGCAAGCAATGGAGACAAAGTAGAGCGAAATTGCGGGGACGTCACTAATGCCACGGGCGGGTCGACGCTGCCCTCTATTGTACTTTGTGTCGCACAAACAAGATGTTTGATGAACCCACATTACGAGCAGCGGATCGAATTAGGCCGGTAATTTATCGTATTGTGCTTGTGACCGCATTGAAAAAGCTGCCGACTCAGACGGAGCTTATTACTTCTCCGGTCGGCCGTAATTGAAATTTATTCTACATAAAAACTAAATCACCCCATAAATAAATTGGTAGTCAATGTCTGCGAGTTTCGTAACAAAAACGCAGACCGAGCAGATAAACGGTAAATCAGTATTTTCACTTTACTGAAACTTGGGGAAAATAAAGTTAAAAGATGTTTTCGATGTAGAAACTCTGGCTATGGCCGCGCGTTGATGATATAGCGATATTTCGGAAGTTTGTATCAAAACGTTAACTTACCAATATTTTGAGTCTCCGCTGATAGGATTTCGGTGACGTTAATGGCCAAAGTTGCGCTGTAAACGACAAAGTTTGTCTTAATAAAACAGGCCTTCAAGTAAAATATTGACACGAATATATCTTAGGCTTCGTTGTAATAGAAAGGGTATGAATAAACTACAATTTGGTCGTCTTGTTTACTCAATTGAAAGATGATGGTGTAGGTTATCTTCTATTGTATTATAGTTCAGCTCGCGCTTAACCTCTACCTCACATGATAGATATTTTTTTTATTTTTTATTAATAGTATTGGCATCACAACATTTAGTTTATGACATTACTGTTAATGTCACTTGTATCATGTCACTCTGGTATAATAGAAGTCTATGTGTCACTCTATTTAAGAATACAATATATACGAAATGTGCGTTTTTCATGTAGTCCAAGCTATCAAGAAATAGTCTTCCCACCTTAGTTATTTTCAGAAAAGTTAATTGTGAGTTGCGCAACACTTTATTTGAATCAAAAATTTGTATGTCGTTTTTGTGGCAAATAAACACTTTTCTTTCTTTCTAAAGGGTTTTCAATAAGGGCGGGTAGATGTTGAAATTAAATAAAACAAGTTGTCTAAGAGGTATTAAAAAAAATATTTTTTTATTTGAAAAATTGTGCCATGTAGTCTGCAATATGACATCGTTCAAATGCCCGCCTCGGCTATTTACAGTGGCACGGATCCGAGTGGTCCAATTTTCAATGAGTCTTCTGCATAGACCTACTGAATTTGAGCGATGGCCTGTTTGTGTATCTTTAGGGCATCGGTCGATTGTGGTTTGTTTGCACAGACCTGTAACTTCAAAAAACCCCACAAGAAAAAGACTAGCTGGGTCAAATCGCATGACCTTGGTGGCCAATTCACTTCACCTCTGCGAGAGATAACCTTACCCTCAAATCGCTCATGTAGAAACTTTATCATTTGAACGCGCTGTTCAATCGTGTAACTTGGCATGGTGATTTGGCATAAGTAACTGAATAATAAATAAAATATTTAATAGATTTTGCCAAAACAAAATGGCCGCAACGGGCCGCCAAAATCTATCCACGCTAATTGAAAAACCCTTTATTTTTACGAGACAGTCCAATGTATTATCTAGATTGAATGTTCATCAGTTCTATGGTTTCATCCTCAAATGATTTTCTCAGAGGTTTGTCAATATTTTACTTTATTCATCTTGGAAATAATAAAAGAGATAGTTATATCTAGGCTTCATTGAAATAAAAGACATCAGGCACATTTATTTTGTACACATGATGTTTAAGTTCAATAGATAAAATTTACCATTATACAATGTAATATTAAAACTCCAAAATGATGACCACTTAAACAGTGTTAAACATGGCATTAAAAATGAAACATATTCCACATTAAAAAGCATCTGTTACTTTAAAAACAAAGTTAACCCAAGCAACAAGAAACATACCTGTTATGAACGACCCCGGTTCGCGTGTTGTCGCGATATAAACACTGGATGTAAAGTTTTTTGGCCCCGCGTAACATCAACCACGTGTTGGTGTCTCCTTTGTTCATCAGACCTGGACAAAACATAATAATTTATGTAAATTACTAGAGTGTTTTTTTAGTTGCCACACTTTGTTATTATTGTTTATATATTATATAGATAGGCTCGCGCTTGACCTGATGGTAAGCGATGATGTGGTCGACGGTCTAGCACGCTTGCCTAGAAGTAACCTATTCACTCTTGACTTAAATACCCCGAGGTGGTAGCTATCGGGCAACACAGAATCCGGCAGGGGATTCCTCTTTTTGAAATCACTCTATATCTCTTAGTAAAAAAGCAAAATACTTTATTTGTAAAACTGGCCGGTACTTTGGTGTTTTGTCTACAAATTTATGAAAAGTAAAAAACTTTATCTTTAATATTTCCAGAGTATGAGCGATTCTTGCGAATCTATATTAGTTCAACTAAACTCAGTTCATGCAAAACTGAGTTTAGTTAAACTAATTGCGATTAGTTTAATTGGTGAAATCGGCCCTAAGTAGAAATACCTTTGTGGTAGTCCCGTTCTAGAAATGCTACTGGTCCTGTACGTACCTACATTGTTTCTATACATCCAGAAGAGGTATACAGAGTTGCATTATAGTAGATACCGGGCGTTTTGCCGTTTGTGTTATAAGTACCATTACACTAGGGGCGCTCTTGCCATAAATGGATACGAATTGAAGATTCGGAATGGCTACTGAGAGATTTCTCATTTAAAAGTCTACATATCGAACCGAAGATCGAACCCTACACTTCTGAAAAGAAAAGAAGACACGCATGCAACCAAAATACTAAAGATGCATTCAACCTAAATAGGTATGTAGTTACTTAAAAAAATGGGACAATTTATACATTATGCTTGACCTATGTTTTGCTATCAACTTGAACGAGTAGAATGAAGTCAGGTATCTCCGAAACGAGGGTGCGTGCGTAAGGTATTGTACAAAAAGGTTTTATTCCTTCCCTTTTTTGGGTTTCCATTCTGTATGAGCCTTGATGTGAGATACGTGTAACGATTTTTCCTGTACACCCTCCGCTGTCTGTACATGCTAAGTATTTATCTCAATATGTTTATTTTATTTTGTATTGTTAAAAAGACTTCTTTTTGTATATGTGGATTGCATATCCTATGACTACACTCAGATTTTTTATTTCGTAGACAAAACTGACATTTGAGAGTTCTCACTTTATTGTTGCATAAAATTAGTGTCGTATCCTGAGTAATCAAAAGTTGATCGGAAATCGAAGTAGATCGAAAATTGAAGGTTCTATTTCACAGAAAAAAAAATACATTTGTTTAAGAAACTTGCGGCATTCATTTCATTTCTCCTCATTTATGTCAGACTTCATTCTATCGATCGCATTTATTTTATTGTTGATTTCTTATTTATTACAACACAAGTTTATTTACTATGTGTATTAATACTGTTATATTTAAATAAATACATCAACACGGTCTAGGGATATTTTTAAAAAAGCGAATTACTATCAATGTGTCAATTATTTATATGACATGTATATATTTAAAAGATACGTTATTTAATATTCTACCATTTTTTAATAATGGTTAAGGTACTTCGATTAAAATGTCAGGATTTTATGGAAAAAAAATGAAGCATAGACGGAAACCGTATATGAATTAACTTTTAATTTATGAGAAAAAACTGAAAAAAATTGAATAATCATTTAATTTGTGTTTATAAACTTGAAGTTAGTAGTCTGAGAAAGCGCCCATGATGTTCATAACACATCGGCAAAGATTCGGCATGCTCAGAACAAGGTTGTCAATGTCTTGCTGCGGAATATTGGCCCATGTCCTTCTGAGGTGTACAAAAAGTTGATCTTCTGTAGCCAGATTTTCAGGCAATTCCTTCAGAGCTCTTCTTTGCAGCATATCCCACGCATGCTCAATGGGATTTAGATCTGGCGATTGTGCAGGCCAGTCTAAGACCCTAACATTGTGTGTATGTAACCAAGCTGCTACCGTTCTCGCCGTGTTTGCCCGGGCATTGTCGTGCATGAGCAGGAAATCTTGCCCCATTTGTGGTCTGTGGAGCAAGATTACGGGCCCCAGCACCTGTTGGACGTATCGTTCTGCCGTCATATTGCCCCGCACCCAAACGAGATCCGTCAGTCCTCCAAGACGAATTCCTGCCCAAACCATAATTGTTCCTCCTTGGTATGGGTGAACTTCCTGAGGGTTCTGAAGACGGCTCCATCGTCCAGGAACTCGCCAAACGCGCGTCCTTCGTGAATCTGGATGGAAGCCGAACCTGGATTCATCCGTGAACAGCACATTGGACCATTGCTCACGGCCCCAGTCCACGTGGTTCCGAACCCATTCTAATCGTCGTCCACGATTGCCTCTCCGTAAAGGTGGGACCCGGAGTGGTCTACGAGAGCGTAGATTGCTTTCATGCAGTCGCCTTCTTACAGTTTGGTCACTCACAAGCACTTGGTGTTCCACTCGCAGCCTTTGGACCAAATGAGTCGCCTTTGCATTTGGTTGAGCTCGCGCAGTAATTTGCAAAAATTGGTCTTGTCTGGGGGTAGTGATGCGACTTGGCCCCCGGTGCCTCTCCGCTACTTCACCTGTGGCACGATAGTGTGTCCACAATCTTGAAATTACATTTTGGTAGGTCCCTATGGCCTCAGCAACATTACGCTGAACAGACCCAGCTTCCAGCATTCCCACAGCTCGTAACATCTCCGTCCTCGTCAAATGTTGGCGTTGCATGGCTACAATACCTCAATTTTAACTTTATCTTTCGTTTAAAAATGAAAAAGTACTGTAACTAAACGTAATTCGTATTGTTTTCTAAATTTCGCACAAATGAAAATTCCCTCTCCTACACATCAAGACATTTTTATGCCACCGAAACAAAAGAATTTCAAAAATTTGAATTTGGAATTAGTCTGAGATAAATTACAAACAAATCGGTGTATAAAAGATTCCAATGCGGCCAGTACTTTTCGAGTTATTTAATTGAGTATGAAATATCCCTAGACCGTGTTGATGTGTGTATATTACGTTTATATTCGTAAAACATTTATTTACATCAATTAGTAAAATTTAATTGGGAGGTCATGTCAGTTTTATTCAATGAATCACTTATTATGATTGAGCCTTACCTACAACAGTATGCTCCGCGCTTGCAACATTTAAAAATAATGGTCATTGCCAGCTGTCAGTTCAGTCTTCGAAATTAATAATCACAGTATTGGCATTAAGAATCATTTCTTTGGTAATTGTTTTTAATTGAAATTAGGTGTGCTGCAAAATGCAAAGATAGTTATAAAATAACAAAATTCAGAAACAGGATACAGAATAAAAGAAAGCAAATAAAAAAGACGTTGACATTCTATTTTCAAATCTAATTCAATTTGTTGGCATAGATGGTGAAACCCTCTGAGGACGGTCTTCACAATGCCTGGCTGGTAATACAACGCTCGACCTATTATCGAACCCTATAGAACTCTGTTCCAATATTCAGTGCACCTTCGTCAGTATTGACAGCTCCTGTCATCGTGCCTCAGAATATTTGTGACATAAATGTCGAACGAATTTTAACCTTGCTTACTGATCCCTCGATTGACACCTTGAATGATTTTTTAATAATGGCTACATGTATTTTGGTAGAATGTCAATGCTGTTACTTAGTCTTTTGTGGGGTTATATTGACATCACACAACCTTCTATTGTTTTAAATTGCACAGGTACTAAACAAGGTAAATCTTCTACTGCATACTTTTAATGATATAATTATTGTTAGTGCATCGTAATTACTAATCTTACAGCTGTTTATGTACTAAGTACTGAATTTTGCAGAGAATTTTCAGCATGTGTGTCAGATTCCGCACCACGTTGGGATAGGAAAACCTTTCACCCTTTCACCTAAATAATTTTTACCCGGTTGCAAGGAAAGGGGTATGTTTTTCGCGTGTATCTTGTATGTATGCATGTAATATTCTTTATTACCTCATATCTTTCTAACCGCTAGACGCATTTGTTGCGTCTTGACCGCCCGAGTGATCTTAAATACGAATACGTGACGTTAAAAACAAACATGTCGGATTTTTTCGGCGCCATATTGTGCGTTATGTTCCTTCTAAACCTATCGAATGGGGTGTCAAAGTAAAGAGTTTTAAGAGTGGTATTAAAAATATATACCATTAATTATGTATAAAAGGAATTCCAAAAAAAATTAAATAAAAAGTTTTAAATAAAAATTATACATATTCGCGAGCTGCTGACCACCTGATCGTCAGACTGCACAGCATGATTTTCCTTCTTGTTTTCATTTTTGTAGTTTATTTCTTAAGGGCCTACATACCCTTTAGTGCCGTAAAACGGTAACTTTCTAAAGCATACTCCTTAGTAACGGCTAGGTTAAAAGGTTTGAATAAAATATATATTAAAGGTTTGAAAAAAACTTGTGTTCAAAATAATACACATGAATCAATATTCATGTACATTATAAAAACACAAGTTTTTTTCGTGTAACTAATAGTTTTGCTTTAAAAAAATAATTAACAACACGATATTTTTTCGCAACTTTTGGTAACTCCTCCAAAACGACTTGGATGTTTAAAAATATTTTTACACAGAAAAATTGGTGGCTGGTTTTTCTTCATAACTAACATAGCATATGTAAATCTAGTAATATTTTGCAAACAAAATTGTTTAAAAGGAGGTTCAATATTGATATTTTGGCATCGAGCGGGCGCACAGCCAGTACTGTTTTAACATTGGGGCGTATATAGCGTCTTAAGCAGTCGGCTTTCAGATAAAAAAAAAAACAACTTCTTCATTGCACACCACAAATAATTAAAGGAGAGCATTTTAGAACAAATTACTACGTTGATATATTTAAGTCTGAAGTTAAAATAAACTGCCTGTTAAGTCCGAAGCATTAATCTGGCATTATTACAATCGCCGTCGCCCAAAAACCACTAGTAGTAATCACAAAATAAAATAATCCCTAATATTTGCAGCCACTTTAGAGCTTTAAACCCTTATTAAAATTAATTACCTGGCCTTTTTCATCGCTGTATATAAAGGATAATCTCTACGAGCGGATTTCGTTTCACTCAACCAATTCAATTGCAATTAAATTTGGGGCAAATTGAATCGAAGCGGATCGGCAGCGGCAACCAAGTGTTCGACAAATAGTCTGTTCCAATTTATTTCCATCGCACATAATGAGATACGTTTCCGAACGAACACGGTTCAGATAAAACGCTCTTTAATTTTCGTGTTGTTACGTAATACGTAACAATGATCGTCAAGGACACTCCACTATAACGCTTCCTCTCTAAAAGCGAATTCACAATTTACGCGAGAAAATTACTTTTTATTTTTCCCGCCTTTTACCCGCTGTCAACTGTCAATCCCGCATTACGGTTCTTTTTGAGGTAAGCGTTGAATTTTGTTTCCTTAATGTTATTTCAAGAATTCTCCTATGAAATATTCGCTGTATTTTACGTGTTAATATTGAAATGAGAGTTCCAAGTGAGTAATAACTATAGTAACGATTTTCACGAATATAAATTGTAATAATATTGCTAGAATTTAGTGTCCATCTAAAAAACCCAATCAAAAAAACCTGACTATGCAAAAGTACTTTTTTATTTTATCCACAGATAATTTATGCTTACAGGAATGACCAAACATTGTTTTTCCATAGAGCAATTTTTCTATTTTTCTCAGCTATGTTATAATAAATCATAGATACTCACGTAACTTGCTAGCTTCGTGGAAGTTTCCCCTCGTCTCATTCATTGGAAGGCGCTGACATCTGCGGAAAATAATAAGTATTAATCTCACCACTATCTTAAATAGAACAAGAGTTGTTTAAGTAAGGAATAAATTGTTATGTTTCGACTTTCTGGGAGACTCGGTCACTGAATTTAATTTCAAAGAGATTTGGTTACTTAATGAATTCTCGACGAAGATATCTCTTTCTTAAATTGTTTTTTTTTCGATTATGGATTATTTTCTGGCTTATAATAACGGAGGTTTTCCTTTTAAGAGCTAGTTTCGAATTGAAGTCGGAGGATCAGGTGGTCAGCCAGCTCGCGAATATGTATCCTCCGACTGTACAGCATGATTTTCCACTTGTTTACATCTTTTTAGTTCACAGTCGGGTTTTTGATTTTTAAATTAACTTTTTTTATTTACAACTTTTTAGTTACCTATTTTTTTTTTCGAATCGCATTTAAACATATAATTGGTGTATATTTTTGTAATCACCTTTAAAAAACCTTCATTTTGATACCCCACTCGATGGGTTTCGAAGAAAAAAAATATTGAGTCGCCCCCAATATGGCGCACAAAAGCCGCCATTTTTGTTTATTTTTAACGTCACTTATCTAAGAACACTTGGGCGGCCAAGCCCTATCAAACGATGTAATAATTATAAAAATCCATCTAGCGGTTTACAAGATATGAGGTAATAAAGAATATTACATACATACAAACATACAAGATACGCGCGATGCGATATTTCATGTTTCCGTTAGTAAAACAGCATAAAAAACGCTAACAAATCGTTATTGTTACTATCCAAAACTTTGATAACATTAATAACACAATTAACCTACCTACTACTAATACCTACTACAGAGTACATTTTTGGTGGCCGATGTTTTGAAATATCTTGCCAGTAGGTACAAACAATTCCTCTATAAAAATATGACATCTAAACCACACAAACGGGAACACAAACCCGACAAGCTTTTACAGAACTATCCCATTACAAATACGACTAATGTAAGTACATCATTACTGTGTAGTGTGTACATGTATCCAGATATTCCGGGAAGCGTCCTTTCGAACACAATAGCTACGGTGTCACCTCGTCGCACAATGAGGGTACTTTAACATGCTCTTACATCAGACTGGAGTACCATCGCGCAACTTACTGTTCGTTATAAAAAGACATTGTTGTCCTGAGGACTTTCGAAATTCTTGTCACTCTCTTGGAGCTTGATATAGGTGAAACTGGCCTATGAGACATTTACATAGCTTTTGTGTACGTGTACCGTGTGTCATATACTGTGTTTGAAGACAATTTTTATATGAAATGGTTTTATTAAACACTAGCGGACGGCTCGCGGTTTTACCCACGTAGTTCCCGTGGGAATACAGGGATGTAAAGTAGCCTATGTCACCCGGGTGTAGTGTAGCTTCCCAACGGTGAAAGAATTTTTGAAAACGGTCCAGTAGTTTTTAAGTTTATTCGTTACATACAAAAATACAAATCTTTCCTCTTTATAATGTTAATAAGTATAGATTACAATCATTCTGTACTTAATCTGCCAGTCTATTCTGTAAATTTCACCGTGAAAGATTAAGTGAAGTGATTGTGAAGTGAACTGTCATTCCACCTGAGGCTATGGTTTGACAGGTCTCTTCACTTAAAGCCTGCGCTACACGGTTGCCATCCAAGCCAAAAACCAAGGTCACCTTGGTTTGAAGCGGCCGTTTTATACCGTGTAGACAGTGGTTGTTTGTACTGTATGTTTTTGTGGTGTACAATAAAGTATATAATTTTTTTTTTTTTTTTTTAAACTTTGCCCCACACTAGGAATTTCTCCTGTATCGTGGGTGCGTTTACAAACATATAAACTCACATGCACAAACACCCAGAGCCGGAACAACTTAAACTTATTTTACTTTAAAGGAACCTATATTAAAAATACTAGCTTCTGCCATCGGCTTCACCCGCGTGAAAAGTGTATTCTTATCCCAAGGAAACATTATATCGGGATGAAAAGATGGATATGTGCTATTTCAGATTATAATCTGTCTTTCAATTTCAACCTGATCCGCTCAGCAATTTTAGCTTGATTGAGCAACAAAGATACACACATCCACCCAAACTTTTGCATTTATAATATCAGTAAGAAGATAGATCAAAGTTAAGTTTTTAAAGTTTATTAGTATATTATTTCTGAAGTTTTGATAGGCAAGGCGCCATAACGTCGTTGTAATGAACGTACGGTACGAGCGTAAATACGTCCTCTCTGCGCTTCTCCGCTTTGGTGGATACCGGGGCTTAAACATACTGAGGATTGGAGCTTATTTACAACCGTGTAGCCGTCATCGCCCTACCCGCTTGAAACCAAGGTGACCTTGGTTTTTGGTTTGGTTGGCAATCGTGTAGATCACGGTGATGTATTTATGAACATATACACACACACTCACTCACTGTAAATACATAATAGCACTGTATACAATTTAAGTATAGGCTCTCTTAAATGGGGTTAGCATCTGTCAAAGTGGCTCTAGCATAGCTTTAACCAAAATACAAGAATTTTGTATGAAGATTTTGATTAAGTAATTATTTGCACAATGCCAAAGATCTGTGAAGTACCTTTTTGTAAGGAAATAGGTGCGCACGAGTTTCCTAAAGATTCGGCAATGAGAAAAAAGTGGCAAATATATTGCCTTATATGTATCTCTGTTAGTGGTGTTAGAGCAGTATTGCTGTTAATGTCCCGATACATACTAGAGGGAGGTCCATCCATTAGTGGATCGTCGTGACTTTGAGTTCCTGTGTTTCCAAAGTTAAAATTCCGGTCATACAGCTCTAAACTGTAAACAAAACAAGTGAGTTCAGTCGTGATAGAATAAAAAAACCTTTTTGCAAAAAAATACTATCGACATCCAAGAAATTTATTACGAAAGTTATTTTCACTTTGTAGTATTGCATTTTGAAGTCGGTAGTATTTTTTTGAAAAAAAGTTTTTTTATTTTTCACTCTTTAGTTGTACCTACCTAATAGGCATGTTAGTAAGGTAACTATAACGCCAGAATAGATTTCATGAAACTTAAACATAATCGGTGAAATGAGAGATCTGCGTAACCCTTAAGAGTGAACTGGCGTGATGTTATGATATGAAATGGTATAAACAATAAACAGACATGCGATTGCAGCAATCCCGAGAGATTTGCCGTTGTTTATTGAAGAGTTCTGTTGTATATCTCCGAAGTTCTTCATCAGATCTTCACCAAATTAAACTGGAACCAATTTCGGAACATACTTTTCCAAACAAAAAAAGAATTTTCAAAATCGGTCCACAATTGACGGAGATATCGGTGACAATACACAAAAAAAAAAAAAACAAACATAATGTCGAACATAGAACCGCCTCCTTTTTGGGAAGTCGGTTAAAAAACTTAAAAGACACTCACTTGAAGGCTTATACTTTTGTATCAAAGTTCATTAGGAAAACGAGAACCAAGCTAGCAATCACTCTTTCAAAATCATGTATTTAGAAGGGAAAATGTGTGATTTATAGTTTTAAGGTTATACCTGTCGACAAGGTCTGTTTTCCTTCCTTGTAAAGAGGCACCTCGTTTCTTCAATTCAGCTTTTAACTCACTTCGCTTCGCCATGTCGAATATATGTTTTTTTACAACAGTTCTTTCAATAATATAAAAAAAAAACGCAGTCAACAAGTGAAGCCAAAACACATCACAAACTTGACAGGTGAAAGCTATGTTAGCGCCATCTACATAAAGATTTCGCCGGCCAACCTCATTGTATATCGATAACAGGATTTCATTTCCAATCTTTCAGGGGGTAAAAACACTCAGAAATTTGTAATTTTTTGACTACGGACTAACCTTGAAACCGCGTAACAAATCTGCTGTTTCCTACATTTTGACCATCAGAACTCTATGTGAAATACTGCTTATAAATTAAAAGTCACCCTGTATTTTCTACATGCTCACTGTCCACATCCTCATTTTGAGTGTGTATATTTCAGAGGGATTCTAGAAGCAACATATTGCACAATTTGCCCAGGCATCTGCGGCTACCAATCAGACGTAGCGTGACATAGGCACGTCTATCTAACACGTCTTATACTGTAGGCAGCAGAGGCCCACAATTCACGAATCGACATTGTAGAGGCCACCTAGAACTTAATTTGAAGTTGGTGGTAATTAAAATGAATATTAAGACACCACTGTAATGTGACTTTTTAATTACATTTTGTTTATGAAGTCGTTACTTGCAACAAATTAAAATGCAACTTATTAAAATGCAACTACTACTTGCAACAAATTAAAATGCAACTTATTAACTGTGAAATTATGTGTGTAATATATAAAATATATAATTTTAAATATATGACATTATCAAATTATATAGCTATTGTTTATTCAATCGATTGTTGCTTACACCTTATACTGAATGCCAAGAAAACTTTAGTAAAGTTCAAATCGAAATTAATTATTATTAAAAAAGGTCTTAACTTTGTAATTAATCCTAATTCAAACCCTAATTCTTTAGGGAAATGCATAATATTATCTACGAATGTTTAATTTCACAACCCCATTCAGTAAACCCGTTTAAACCGTAGTGTAGTTAACCCTAAACGTACACGATATTGTTAAGGCCGCGTCAAATATATCGACAGTTTTGATGGATGAGCACATGGGAGTTTCCATGGAATGCCTGAATATCTAATGGCGATGACACACCAATTTATCATACGCTGATTATTCGCGATTTCAATCCCACGAAATTGTACGGTTAACTGTTTACGCAGCAATAATATGTTGGAGTATTTATCATACAAATTATAGGTTGGACATTGATATAATGCTGCCAGTTTGTTGTTACCGTGTTTTGAAGCTGAACAGCTAAGTGTTTATTTTATTTTATTTATTTATTGGCCTATCTACAATTGTTACACTAACAATAACCTTATAATACAAGCAATAATATAAACTAGGTATACAATATGATGCGATAGACACAGCATGCAAAAACAAAATTAAAACAAAAGTTACAATAATAGTGCAGAAATGGTTGTTGCATTTTTGAAAGTTAAGCGGACATTACAGCCATCTTTACCTTTGTGCAACGTATTTCAGCATAAAAAAGCAAGACGTGTCTTGGGATATGAAATATGAAAGAAAAAACATTGTTCTAACGAAAATATCGTCCATCTGTCAGTCTTTCCGAAACACACTGGCCACCTATAAAAAACTTTTCTCAAAATTTCAAACAGCGAACAAAGACGAATAAGGTTGAATTCAATGGGTGTTGTACGACCTAGCTCTCATTTGCCAACTCTCTATGGCGTTAGATCCGAGTTAGGAGCGACCCTCAGCCATCTGTTTAACGGATGAAAAGCCTTTTATATCAAATTTAATATGTTAAAAATATATCACGAGTCTGAAAAAATCCTATCAAGACTATGATTAATTAAAAGTTCAAATATTAAATGAGAACGTACACTAAACGTTTACTCTAATATTTCGGAACTGGGATATAATTAATGGTAGCGTATTTGAGATAAAATAAAGAAAAAAATAAGGCCTTTCAGAAAACATTAGCCTATTTGCTGTTCGATATGCGGTCTGTCTTAACTTATCGAATAATCCTGGTTTGAATCATTGAGTTAAATGTACTATGTGCTAGAGAAGCTATTTCAAACAAAAGTTTGCGTGTAATTCGGTGACAGCAGGGCAAGCAGGGTGGGGGGAGGGGTTATGTTCTCACAGATAAACAATCAATGCGCGCAGATGAACTTTTTCTTACTCTTTGACATTTACACAACCATGGCCGCACTCCCGCATCCGCGGTGACGCGACGTCACGAGATACAATAAATTGATTAAATATAATTAAATTAAGCGTGTTTTCAACTTACTGTTGAAATCTCATTTCTTGATTTTTATTTATATTTATCGAGTTGTTTGATCAGTATTTCAATACACACGAAGGCATTTTATAAGAAACAAAACTTAGTACTCAAACGTGTCACGTTGCAGCGAGCGCTTGCCACAGACTAAGTAAGCTGGAGTGCGCGCGCTCTAACGCGAGTTACAAACAATTGAGTTGAGGAGTCTCCTCTAGTACGTAGTACATTTAACTCAATGGTTTGAATTAACCGTAATATTTCAGAATTGGGATATAACTATAGCGTCTATGACAAAAAATAAGAACTTAAGATTCGTCCTTTCAAAAAAACCTTAGTTTCATTGCTGTTTGTTTTATCTTAACTCATCGAATATTGCCAATATATGTTTACTATAATATTTCAAAACTGGGACACAGTTGACTTTAGATTCTTTAACATAAATTGAAGAACATAAGTAGTCCTTTCAGAAAATATGAGCCACATTGCTGTTTGTTACTTGGTTTATCTTAACTAATCGAATTTATTTTCTAATTTTAAATGAATGATATAGAAGAGCTTTTGCGCCGCGGCGTATCCTGCAGTAATCTGCGTCAGCCTTTAAATAACACTATTGTTTTTTAATATATCGGGTCGTTAAAACCGCCGGGTTTTTCTAAGTGGTTGAACTGGAGAGCCATTCCTCTATGACTCGCGCACACAATGGCCGATGATTGATGAAACTTTTGCACGTGAATGGGACCATAGAGCTGGACACTGCAGTGCGCTGAGGCGACGAATAGCATTGTGACATTTGTGACCAGATGACACAAGTTGAATCTTTTGAATTTTACAAGAGCAGGAAAAAGCATTTTCTTGAATATGTTAGCTAGAACGGGCTATCAATTAGGTATTATTATCTACAATCTTCCATGTTTTATTCATTATTTTTAATTTTTTGTAAAACCAAAAAATTGGTTAGGTCTATTTGAAAACATTTTAACTCTTATCAAAGTTGTTTGGTTGTGGTTTTTTTATGAATTTAAAATGATATTTTCACGTTAAATAAAATTAAGATAATTTCAAACTTACCTTGATGTTACAAATATGCTCCAAAAGCATCATGATTTATTAAACTCATCGAAACTTCGTAGGCCTGAGATTTATTGCGGTATATGGTAAAAAATATGTGTTGCCTGCTATTGTGCGGGCCCCGACAGCTATGATAGATGGACGCTCCGGAATAATGGCCAACTTATTCCAATTTATCTTAAACCGACACTGCAGATACACACTTTTGTGCATAGCGTCGATACTAAATTGGATGTACCAACTATAAATCCAGTTTTTTTTATTCTTATAGTGTAGGGCAAAACTATAATATATAACAGTCTCATTCTACTAATTTTGCTTACGAAAGTAGGTATATTACATACACTCACCATCCATTGCCCATTGGCCCATTGTAAGAAAGAAAGAAAGATAGAAACAAAGAAAGAAATAAATAAATATTGTTTATTTGCGCCAGGCATGACGCATACCATAAAAAAAAAAACAAAAAATCTTAAATACAATCATTACAAAGTATGAAGTATTGTACACACATCTTTAAAAAAATTGTCCTGTAATCATTTAAGTGGTGTACAATAAAGTATATAATAATAAATATTCGATTGTCTCACAAAGACACAAAAAAGATATACTTGGAAAATTAATTGACCACATCATCGCTTACTATCAGTAAGGAGAAACCACTTTTTTTGTATACGTTTTGACATAAGAGATCGTTTACGTTTCACGAGTGAGCGTGAGTAAAAACTCGCACTAAGGCCTTAGTGCGAGTTTTTACTCACGCTCACTCGTGAAACGTAAACGATCTCTTATGTCAAAACGTATACAAAAAAAGTGGTTTCTCCTTACCGTCACCAGACGGCGCTTATCCAGTTTCAATACAAAATGTTGTTTACGTATCACGAGTGAACGTGAGTAAAAACTCGCACTAAGGCCTCAGGTGAGATAGTGATCAAGCGCGAGACTGTGCATAGCGTCGATACTAAATTGGATGTCATCATCATCATCATCATTTCAGCCGAAAGACGTCCACTGCTGGACATAGGCCTCCCCCAGGCGTCGCCACATTGATCGATCCCGTGCGTATCGCATCCAGCGCCTTCCCGCAACCTTAACCAGGTCATCAGTCCACCTAGTGGGAGGCCTTCCAGCGTATCGTCTTCCGGTTCGCGGTCGCCAATCCAGAACTTTTCGGCCCCATCGGCCATCCGTTCTGCGAGCAATGTGCCCTGCCCACTGCCACTTAAGTTTGGCAATTCTTCGGGCTATGTCGGTAACTTTGGTTCTCCTGCGGATATCATCATTTCTGACGTGATCACGCAAGGAAATTCCGAGCATAGCCCTCTCCATTGCCCTTTGGGTGACTTTGAGCTTTCTGATAAGGCTCATTGTGAGCGACCACGTCTCGGTTCCACTGGTCATAGACTTTTGTCTTGAGACACTGCGGTAAATTGGACGAGTAGATACCACGCAACTTCGAGTGTAGAGTCTCCGGCCTTGATAGGAGTGGGTGTTACATGGGCATTCACCATGATCTTGGTATTGTCCATGTTCATTTTAAGACCCACTCTTTCGGAAGCTCTACTGAGGTCATCGAGCATTTTACTGAGGCTCTCCATGGTCTCAGCCATGACCACTATGTCGTCGGCAAACCGAAGGTGAGTAATGTACTCGCCATTAACGTTGATGCCCAGCCCCCTCCAGTCCAGAACCTTGAAGACATCCTCCAGCGCAGCAGTGAACAGTTTCGGAGAAATGACGTCTCCCTGTCTCACGCCGCGCTGGAGAAGGATTGGTTTCGAGGTCTGATCCTGAAGACGGACTGACATGGTGGCGTTTTTGTACAAACACTTCAACACCTCAATGTACCGGTAGTCGATCTGGCACCGTTGGAGAGACTGCAGTACAGCCCAAGTCTCGATCGTATCGAAGGCTTTCTCGTAGTCCACAAAAGCTAAACATAGAGGCAGGTTATACTCTTCGGTCTTCTGTATAACCTGCCGCAGCGTATGTATGTGGTCTACGGTGCTAAAGCCTTTTGGGAATCCGGCTTGTTCGGGGGGCTGGAAATCGTCAAACCTGCGCGCGAGACGATTCGTGATGACTCTTGAAAACAACTTGTAGACATGGCTAAGAAGTGAGATGGGCCTATAGTTCTTCAGCCGGGCATTGTCGCCCTTCTTGAAGAAGAGTACCACCACACCCCTGCACCATGCCTGTGGCGTTTTGCCCTCGAGTATGACGGAATCAAACAGCTTCTGAAGGGCCCATAAGGGGTCATAATGTTTTAGACGTGACTAATATATTTTCTAAAAGGTTCGACAACAATATCCGCCTAAATGCATGTGACCAAAAATTAGCAATAAAATATTTAACTGAAAGTGTCAGCAGGGTAGACTCTAATATGATTTTTGAGCCAGTCTCACCCTTAGAAATGTTCAATATGGTCAGAAATATGGCCAATAAATCTTCTACTGGCTACGACGAAATTCCCCTGACCATAATTAAAGATAATATTGACATATTGGCAACCCCACATGCATCTTTTTACAACGAGTGTATTGAAGGGGGCCTATTCCCTGATCAGCTTAAAATCGCGCGAGTACTTCCAATCTTTAAAAAGGGTTCAAAAACGGATCCTGGTAACTACAGGCCGATTTCCCTATTGCCAGTATTATCGAAGATCTTCGAAAAAGTAATGAAAGACAGGCTTATGAAACACGTACATATGCACAAAATCTTAAATGATCAACAATTTGGCTATCAGAGATCTTTGGGAACCACCGATGCTGTAGAGGCATTAATCGACGAGGTGGTCTGCAATCTTAACACACAGGCACAAGGTGGCAGGTATTTTCCTGGACCTCAGTTCTGCCTTCGATACAGTGGATCATGATATTCTGCTGGCCAAGCTGGAACACTATGGTATACGGGATAAGGCTTTAAAACTGTTTAGATCTTATTTAAAAAACAGACGTCAATTTATAGAAATAAAGTCTGTAGTGGATGGGGAAGAAAAAATATTTAACTCCAATCTCATGACAGTACTTCGTGGTGTCCCTCAGGAATCGGTACTGGGCCCAATTTTCTTCATCCTATTCCTGAATGATTTAATTTAGTTTATAAAAAAGCGTATCACAGACGCAAAACTTATTATTTTTGCAGATGACACTAATGCAATAGTGTCTGCTGACAACTTAAATAACCTAGAATCTAAAATTAATAACATGTTAAAAGCTTTCGAACACTGGTTTGGTACTAATAATCTAAAACTCAATGTAAAAAAAACAAAGTGCGTTTTATTCAAATCGAACGTCCGAAACAAGGCTAGTCTAGAGGTTTCATCGTGCGGTAACAAAGTTGAAGTGGTTGACCATGTCAAGTTCCTGGGTGTTCATATTGATGCTTTGCTAAACTGGAAGGTTGAAACATCATCTGTAAGGAATTCTATTAGCTCAGCATGCTATGCTATCAGAAGCCTGAGGGAAGAACTAACTTTGGCCCAGCTCAGGATGGTATACTTTGCTTTGGTTGAATCTAGGCTTAGATACAGTATTGAGTTTTGGGGCAATAGTTACAAGTACAATATCCACTCGGCATTTGTAATTCAAAAGAGAGCATTAAGGACAATGCTCCGCTTGAAACAGACGGAATCATGTAGGGATCATTTCATTAGACATACAATTTTGACTGTGCCATGCCTCTATATACTAGTATTGCTAACTAATTTTGTAAAAAATTTGCACAAACTCGAAACCGACGAGCAAAGACAAGCTAGACATAAAACTCGAAGGAAAGACTTACCTAACATAATCCAACCGAAATTGAACGTGGTTCAACACAGTCCCAGATATCAGTCAGTTTTTTTATACAACAAGTTACCCGTAGAATACAAAATCATAAATAGTGCAAATCTATTTAAAAACAAATTCAAGACATACTTATTGAGGAAGGGCTTTTACAGTGTTGATGAGTTTCTAGAGGACTAACGAAAATAATGTTATTGGATAAATTGGAATACGGATTATTATCATAACAATTATTCTTGTTTGGATTATTATATTTTTATTTTGTATTTGGATATGTGACATTATTGTTTTGCTCAAGAAATACCATTGACATTTATTTTTGACATTGAATTTTTCTTATATTTTTTTAAATTTTGTTTTGACTTGTATTATTTGGCATTTGGATTATTATAATTATTATTGCACATGTGACATTATTGATCTTTTTAAATGCATTATTGAATTTTACTATTGACATTTAACTTGTCTGGAATGATTTTAAAATGGAAATTGGATTATTGTTATAATATTTTTTTGTTTTTCTTAGATATGTGACATTATTTATTTGCTATTGAATTTTAGTTTTGTCATTTAATTTTTCTTATTTTGACTTGAATGATTTAATTTGGTTTATTTTGTTATTACTTAAATGTGAATTTATTGATATTTTTATATTAATTATTATTTTCGACATTTTAAATTTTATTTTGCTGGAACGATTTTAAATCAGAATTTGGATTATTGTTATTATTTAAATGTTTTTTTTTTCTTTTGTTGTTGGATAACTGTTTTCAATTACTATTGTTATTTACACGTATTTTTCGATCGGACTTTTTTATGGTGTTGTGTCTATTTTACTTATTAATTTCTACACAATGTATATTGTTAAGAAATAAATGACTTATGACTTATGCCCTAAGGACCGGTTTGCCACCCGCCTTCAGGAGTTCGGCCGTAATTCCGTCATCACCCGGCGCCTTGTTGTTTTTGAGCTGTTTCAGAGCCATCCTAATCTCGTACAGGCTGACGTCCGGGATATCTTCGGTATAGTGCCGGGTCAATCTAGCTCTTGGGTCGTTTGCTAGACTCGCAACGGGCTTGCTGATCGATGTGTACAACTGCCCATAGAATGTCTCGATCTCCCTTAGAAGCTCCGGTTTGGCGGATACGATCCTGCCATCGTCGGTCTTCAGTTTCGTGAGTTGGCTCTGCCCAATAGCCAGATCCCTTGCAAACACCTTGGAGCCTTTATTTCGCTCGATCGCGTCTTTAATACGCTCGGTATTGAATCGGCGGAGGTCTCTTTTCAAGGATTTAGAGATCTGTCTATTGAGCTGCCGGTATTTGCACGCCTCATCTGAAGACTGCAGGATCATCTCACGCCTCTCCTTCATAAGCTTGAGGGTATGATCAGAGAGCTTTTTGTTCCTATCTGTACGTCGGGTCTTGAAAAACTTAGACCCGACCGTATGGACAGCTTCCACGAACCCGTTGCTGTATTCATCCACGCAGCTCCCTAGGCATTCGAAACGATTCTGGAGTTCGAGCTGAAAGCTCTCGGGGTTTTGGACCTGGATCTGCGCTGGCCGGAGCGTGGACTTCATCAGTCGAGACCTTTCAAGCTTAATATTAATGTTCAATGTGCCTCTTACCATGCGGTGATCGCTCCCGGTTTTTACCGAATTGATCACAGAGACATCATTGAACATTTGCTTCTTGGTTGACATGATGAAGTCGATCTCATTTTTTGTTGCACCATCGGGGCTCTGCCAGGTCCACTTCCTGTGTTCACGCTTTTTGAAGAAGGAGTTCATCATATAGAGGCCCTCCTTCTCCATAAAACTGGCCAGTAGGTGTCCCTGGTGGTTCCTTTGTCCAACTCCAAATTGCCGCACTTGCAGCTCATCCTCGTCTCGTTTGCCCAGTTTCGCGTTGAAGTCCCCCATGACAACGGTGAAGTGAGTTTTGAAACCATGCATGGCTCTGGAGATATCCTTATACATGGTCTCTACCTCATCGTCGGGGTGTGCCGAGGTGGGGGCGTAGACCTGTATGACCTTCAGCGAATATCTTGAGGATATTCTGAGTATAAGGTACGCCACCCTGGTCGACACACTCTCGATCTTCACCACGTTGTTCACAAGGGACTACCAATAAAAATAAATACTACATTAAAAAATAACATGAGTAGTATTCAGTACGCCTATTTTTAACAGATATTCAAAGAAGTAGTAAAGTTACATATTTGATTTTATTTTGACCTTTGATCTTTTACATCGACTATCCTAAAAAGAGCTTATTTTAAGCCAGACAATAAGCCACACAACCCTAACACTTATTGAATGTCCCATAGATACCGCAACGGGCTCTATCTTGCCCATAAATCGTAGATAATCAGTGGCAGATTGCTTGCCCATCGCCCCGAGCAATAACCCTCGCATTCATTTCGCTTACTTCTTCTCAGAACCTGTAGGGACTTATAAACAGATGCTGTATTTCACAGATATGTTTTTCTATAGGATATAAGATGGGTACAGTAGCTATCGTGATCATGAATTGATTATTTCAAAATTGTTTTATGAATGAAAAGCTCGCCAATGGTCTTAGTCAAAATGAATTGTGGACAAGCAGGTACAATAGCCGGTTATGGAGATCAGATATTTAACTTCCAGTCTAATGATTTAGGCTGATGATTTTAAAGTACTTAGTTCTTTAAATAATCATCATCAAACATATAATAAAACTGTAGAAAAGTAGTTTTTGCACATCGAAAATATTGCCAAAAAAAATAGGCAGGGAGTTAAAGGATAACCAACAGAACCCATTGCCAGCATCTTTGGATTTTTGTCTGTTTAGTTGTGCACGCATCACGTAAAATATACGAAACCAATGTAGATAACTTTAGTATTACTTAGTTTCATCGCAAAAGGTTCACTCTATCAAAAGTTAGATGAATTTAAAGTGTTCAAGAAGTAATATATACACGCAATTCAGATACTCAGACAGTTGAACTCCGTATTCGATAGATGGCGTTGTGCATCTTATATTGACGTCATTTTAACTTCTGAATAGCGGTGTTAAGATTCTCCGCGGAAGAATTACACTAGAAAAGAAATTGGTAGGTAGGTAACAAAGCAAATAGGGTAGGTAGGTAAATAGGTTAGGGTAGGCAGTTGAAGGGAGCGAAACCGCGGGCACAGCTAGTATCTAATAAGTATCTTTATAACCAAGTAATCACTGATGTAGTCAACAACTCAACAGTAAACGTACCTCAACTTAATTCTGTAAAATCTCTGAGATAAAAAGTATCTCCTGCAAGGCCGATACTGCATACCAAATTATTTAAAAAGTACGATTTCTGGATCGATTAGTCTAGCCAGATTAAAAAAAAGTCTACATAATGACTGAAACGGATGAATTAAAACTAAAAAATGTAAAGGAATCCGTGGATGTGCCGACGGACTGCAAAACGAAGAGAAGGAATATAATCACAACTATTTGCTGGTCGGAGTTAGAGTTTATTTTTATTGCGAAACAGCATATATGGGCACTCTCTGGAATGACCATTGAGTAAAGTATGTGTGCGGACGGGCATTAAAACAGCTAGCAAGTAGGAGCGATATCTAAACATAACTACTTACGGTACTTGAGGCTCTAAACAAGTTTCATGGGATGTCAGATTATCTCGTGACATTTCGGTATCTTTGACATTCCCATAAATATTTGACAAACCCAGGCACTGGTTTCTTTTAAAAACCTGGTTAAAAACCATTTTCTTTCTCTCTAACGCTTTTCTATATAGATCGACTCTGTTTCATCATTATCCAACCCTTTTTCTTTTTTGTTTCTCTCTCTTTTTATGAATTTTATGTCATGTTAGGTAGCAGTACACCGCAGACTACCCCCTTTTTTATTCTATGTTTTTTCAGTCCCTCCAAAGGTTGTCTGGTAGATATCGCTCGTCGTCAGCGATAAGACCGCCTTTGTACCCGTGTTAATAAGTTTTTCTTGTAAATGTTTATAACTATTGTGGAGTACAATAAAGTATATTCTATTCTATTTGTAATTTTTCCAATCGCAATCCAAGCCTCCGTGGATAGAATGTCACTTGGCTAGACCCTCTGAACTAGACAACCCTGATAGCACCTTGTTGAATGTTTAAGATGATTAATTAATGAAAGAAACAATGAAAATTTATAAAAAAATGCATGAAAAAGAAAATTATGATTATTGAATGATGAAAAATTTCATTGTGATTTTGTGTGTTGTGTTGTGTCTTTTGTGTGCACTGGATAAATGGTTTATCTGTCTATCTATTATATAAATATAATCTCAAATAATACATTCTTCAATTAGATAATTTCATTTCCATCTATTTCGCCTTCGTCCCGATTAGTACCTTAAAACGGTTACTATCTAAAGACTTCTCCTCATTAACCTATTTTAACCTATGTGTGAGGCACATACCAGGCAAACAACCGAGATACTGCAGAGCTTCGAGCATGTTTGCAGAAGCAAGGGTCCCGGACTTCTACGCTATCATGAGGTCGAGAATTGCGTCTTTTTGGCAAAGTTTGAGACGTTCCAATAATAGTATTTTGAGGGCTGTCTCGTGCAACCTGGCTAGTCCCATATTTAAAAACTGGATTTCTGTACACCTGAACGAGAACAAAAAGTGACGTTAGACTATATAGTTTTATAAGACTATGGATACCTATACATACCTTCATATGTGTAAATTTTAATGTGGTTTTAATTTATTTATTTTTATCTTGTAATGCTATTTTTGTATATGGGTGTTTTGCCTGAAATAAACGATTATTATTATTAACGGCTAGGTAAAAAATATTTAAAAAATAATAGGGATTCATGATCATCATTATTGGTAAATATGTTTTTTTCGTATAACTAATACTTTTGCTTTATAAATATAATTAACAACATGATATTTTTTCGCTACTTTTGCCTACGCCTCCAAAACGACTTGGATGTTTAAAAACCATTTTTACACTGAATAATTGATGGTTAGAATTTATTTTAACTGAAATTGCCTATGTAAATTTTTGTAATTCTATTCTATTCTAAGGTCCAACATTGATATTCTGGCTCTGAGCGGGCGCAGGGCCGATTTGTGAAATAGCATTGGGGAAAATATATATACGCCTTATTAAAAATGATTGATAGTCAATATTGGGATAGAAGCTTGATAAAATGCACAAGATTTTCTTATTATAATAAAAGTGAGCTCTAAGCAAGATTTTTTGAATATTCATCCTAAACGGTAAAATAGAGGATAACGTTTGACCTTTTGGCGATGTTTAATATCTCAAGGCAAGTGACAATGGCAATGCCATTGGCCAATTAACCATAATACAACAAATAGCCGCCATGATTGTGCGGTCGCGGTTTCATTTGACAACAATATCGAATTAATTATCTATGAGCAATCTTAATATTTTTACATAGCTAATATTAATATTCAGTAATTATGTAAACTAAATCATCATGTTTTCCATGGGGGTAGACAGAAACTATAGAACGCCATCTGCTAGGATGCTACAAAGTATATATATGCCTTTTGCTTCGTTTAGAGACATAATATAGACATTATAGTTTATAGTATTGTACCATCGAGATTAAGCTGAAAAGCGTCCAAAACTGAGAAATATCTACTGTACCCTATGCGCACGCGAGATTTTCTTGCATTCATTGCTTCATATATTAAATAAAACTATTTATTAAAAATCTTTTTAAAAACCAGCTTTTTTCGTATTCTTCTCAGCAAACCCTTTCATTTGATACCCATATCACGCCAGTGCACAAAAAATAACTAGTCCGCCATCTTAGTCCGTCCGCCATTTTGGATTTAGAATCACACATCATTTAGCTAACCATGCATTGCTATCCAAACTATACATGTATGCAAAATTTCATCTTAATTGGTGGCGAAACTGCTTACAACTGCAACTCGACAGCGTAAAACACGCAATGAATACTGTTGAGTGGTCAAAATTAAAGGAAACGTGCGAGCGTCGAGCTATCGAAGATCGACCGGTCCTGAGTTTCTCATCATCATCTTTAGCCTATTAGTGTTCTCACTGTTGGGACACAAGCCCCCTCTCTGAGGGAGAGGGAATGTGCCGTAATACAACACGCGGGTTCCGCACGGGTTGATGGATGTCATGAATTTTTGACTTCGATTTTTTGGTACTATGACAAGCCGGTTTTCTCACGATGTTTTCCTTCACCGTTAACCTAAGCTGTGCTTTTCGCATCAAGAAAATTCCCATTACAGTTAAGGCGCAGAGTAGCTGATTTTAAAACGAGAACCGCGCCTAAACGGCTATTCGTAATTTGTTTTCGAACTAAGAACATTTTGAGTTTTATTCGTATCATAGTGTAATTAATTTGTTAAGTTATGTCTAACACGGACAAAAAACGACAATCGCACCAAAACCGCCGAGCATATTTTAATGAAATTTTCACCATCTCAAAGACAATTTAATTATTTACATTTTGACCTGAAGCTGTTTATTATATCATAAAATAATAAGAAAAGTACAAAAATCTACAGAATGTTGGGTCGCGCGGGTGTGAAACGAGTGCGCGTTTTGTTTCCTCAAGGTCGTTGGCGACTGTCTTAGTCTTAATTGAACATTATTTTAGCGAAACACTATTTCACAATTGACTGACTCCCAATTTCTCAGTGATAACATTCCTTTCAAGCATTCCTAAACGTTTCGTTTTGAATGCACCACACACTGTGTGTGATCCCTGAACAATCAAATTATTGATCCCCTCTTTGCCCGTGACCGACACACCTGTCATTTACATACATATCGGTCAAGGTTGACTATACCAGAAAATATGTATTCTTATTGCTTTGAGTCGCATCCTATGGTACTCAAACATAACTAGCGGAATGTGAGTGTACCAACCACAGATATAAATGTAACTAGATGAGGCGAACCAAAAAACGGAGTAAAATTAGAAAAAAAGAAAGAAAAATGTGTTTATTGGCATTAAAAACAAAAACACCTTAAAATTAAACAAAATAAATAATTGAAACTATTAATCCCAAAAGGGCCTCAGCTCAGCATAATGCCAAATGGTAATACAGGGTATACCACCTGACGCTGGTTTTCAGCTGCAGTCCACGAGTGCCATACGTTCAAAAACACCAATACACATTTATAATATAATTACAATCAGTGATCATAATTTCAGCTTTTCCTTTAGCATTATCGGCACCGGAAATCCACCGATACGAGTATCTAGAAAAAATTCTAATTATGCCATATTACGTTTTAAAGACTCTACTTATAGTAAAAGTTGGTCGAGGCATTGGAAATGTTTTCTTTCATTGGTTAGTACATTTGTTTTTAAATAGTGTATGAAAAAGTGGCACGCTTGGATTTCATACAGATGGAGGAGCTTGCGTTATCTAGTTAGATTTATGTCTGTGGAATACCATTGTATTGCTATGTTATATCTGTATGATAAATTTCTTGATATTTAGGGCAATGATATTATTAAATAATTGCTGACGCCTTGCGGTTTTACCCGCATAGTGCCCGTTCCCGTGGGAATACAGGGACAAAAAGTAGCCTATGTCACCCGGGGATAGTGTAGCTTCCTCACGGTGATAGATTTTTTGAAATCGTTCTTGTAGTTTTTAAGCTTATTCGTTACATACAAAAATACAAATCTTTTCTCTTTATAACATTAGTAGATATAGAAGTATATGTGTAATTCTCAGAAGCATTTTCCTTTGAAGGCAAAAAGCTCTCTCACGATTATATGGAACTTAAATATGAAGGGTGGGATTACTATTTATTTATCGGTACACCTCTGCATGAACTTCAATGAATACATTCGTGATGTTATGTTATCCATACTAATATTATAATGCGAAAGTTACTCTATCTGTCTGTCTGTTCCCTTTTCTATCTTAAACCGCTGACCCTATTTAGATGACATTTTGTATGGAGCTAATTTGAGAACCTGGGCCTTTCCAGAGACTCCATAGAATCTCTTTACATAGGATTGTTTTTATCCCGGAAATCATCCTTAAAGGAGTGGAAAGGAAATAATTTCGTCCTGCTAGAAAACCTACATCAATATAAACTCGTAAAATAGTATTAGCGATCTTTATATTTAACTGAGCCATATATTATCTGTGACTGAGAACACTAAGTGATTTTTCTGTGTTAGCAATAATTAATTTGATATTTTTACACTGGCAACAAGAATGTACTGCAAATCTTAAACGCCCGCTCTTTTTACAAGCTTTTAATTAACTTGCAATGTATGCATGTATGTTTGTATGTATGTAAGTGTGTTCGGGGCAAATCTTGCAACTGAATTTAAAAGCAGTTATCGTCCACTGATTAAGATGAAATTTTGCATATACGTTTAGTTTTGGTGACAATGCATGGTTAGCTAAGTGACGTCATTCTAAATCCAATATGGTGGATGGCCCAAGATGGCGGACTAGTTATTTTTTGTGCACCGCCATGATATGGGTATAAAATGAAATGGTTTTCTGAGAATAATACGTAAACAGCTTGTTTAAAAAAATATTTTTTAATGTTTAAATTATTACGTATATAAATAGCTTGTCTCATGCAATCAGAGTCAGTCCATCTTCGAACGCAATGTAATAAACATCTCTTAAGGTAATGCTGCTTAATTCTATAAACTGTGTTCTATAATTGTTAATAGTGTAACTGTGTATTTTTGATATGAAAATACCATTAGATGAGAAATCCTTTTCTAAGCATTTTTATTTATTTCGCTAACCTCACTGAAATAATGAGTATTTCAGCAGGGTTTAGTCTTTTAGTTAAAATACTACAATAGTAATTCAACTATCTTAGCCACCTATCGTATCGAGACTGTTACTGGTCTTTAATACATTGCAATGTCAACAGTAAGTATACCTAACATCTCATGATTGTTTTATATGTAAATAAATATTAACTCTTGATTCTGCTGTTCAAATAGGTTCTAACAGCAACATCACAATAAAAAACAGAATAAAAATACTTGTTGTATTATCCTGTCTATAGAACCATACGCGTTAACGGAGGTACTCCAACAGGTACTCCGAAAGGTACCTACATTGCATTAAGAGAAACTCTTCCGCAAATGGAAACTTTCGCTCCAGTGCTCACCCCTCGGGCTTTGCCTACCCCACAATACAGAGAAATGGGTGAAAGAATGGTAACTGTAACGTACATTGAAATAATACCTGGGAAACATCGTTGTAAATCCGATGAAATACTCATAGATATAAAGAAAGAACATAACAATATTAACCTAGTACGGTTATGTTAAACTTTATCCCATAAGCTAAATTTAATTCAAATATATTTATTGCTCATCACAGTACATTTAATTTTCCAGATGTCAAGTGAATGCGCTGTCCACGATGTTGCACCAATTTAGGCGTGCAAAATTATCATTAAAATTACACAATGTCATAAATTGCAATTATTCACCGATGCAATGTCATATATTCAAATTAATATCTTACAAAATCTCATAAGTTAATACCCTATACAATGTCATAAATTCAAATTAATACTTTATACAATGTCATAAATTCTAAATAATACCCTATTATATGTCATAAATTCAAAACTAATAAGTTATAAAATGTCATAAATTCAAAACTAAAAAAATTATTACAATGTCATAAATTCAAAACTAATAAGTTCTACAATATCATAGATTCAAATTCATAAGTAAGTAATGTTAGAGTTTATAATGTCATAATAATGCAGTTATGTCTAAGGAACAAAACAGAAAAAAAACAAGTCGGACCCAAGTATTCACAATAACAATATGTATTATTATTATACACACACATTTCTATCTGACAGGTATTCATTTATTGTGTAGTATGTCTTTTTCATCAGAAAATTATTAAGATGCTATTTAAATTTATTTATATCGTTAAGATTTAATAAAGAATTAGGTAGTTTGTTAAAGCATTAACATACGTGATATGGAGATCATCTTTTAAGCAAGAAGATGCTTGTGTTAGAGTCCTGTTCATCCACTTAACATTATATAGTGTATGCAATTGTAAACAGAAAAACAAAATAAAAAGAGGAAATAAAAATAAAAGAAAATACAAAAAGGACGCGCTCGTGCGATTTATGCGAGTGGGTTTTGTGTGTGTGTTTAATAGTGTGAGTGTATGAGTGCGTGAGTGTGTATAATAGTGTGAGTGTATATTGTGTATAAGTTAAATTCGTCTGCCTGCATAAGTTTAGGTTTCAGTTAGGTTAGACCTGCGACAATGTCTTGGGATCGGAGGGAGCCAGGATGTCACGTATGTTAATGTAATTGAAATAAACATTTTTATTATTTATTTATTTCATAGCTAAGGCATTTCCAGTCACTCCATGTATAATATAGGTCTTCAGTTGCATCTGGATAGACTGGCAGTAGACCTCAAAATAGTTGGTGAAAGGCTAGGTAGATTTTGATTTTATTTTTTCCAAGCAGTGGTGGCCCAGTCGTAACGGCCGCGGCCGCGAATTACAAGTTGTAAATCGTCGGTAACCGAAACCAGGCAGGCACTTTACTTTGTGTTAATTATTTCAACACTGCTCTCAAAACGGTGGGTGGAGGAAAACATCGTGAAGAAACTGGCATGTCTTAGAACCAAAAATTCGCAGACATGTGACATCCATCAACCCGCGCTGGGCCCGCTTGCTGGATTATGACCCATTCTCTCTCACAGAGAGGAGGCTTGCACGCACAACTTACAAATGGGACACGTAGTGCGGTAAAGGAGGCCCATCTATCCTATCCTATCCTTCTTCCGATTATCCTACTACTATTATAAACGTGAAAGTTTGTGAGGGTTGATAGAAGGATATTTGTTACTCTTACACGCAAAATCTACTGAACGGATTTTGATAAAACTTCATAGAAATATAGCTTATACATCAGAATAACGTGCCTTGGAAAGCACGTTAAGCCGGTGGTCCCGGCTGTCATTTGAAGATCTTTGACAGTCGTTACGGGTAGTCAGAAGCTTGAGATCTGACACCAGTCTTGCCAAGGGGTACCGTGTTACCAAGTTACTGGGTTGTGGAGGTCAGATAGGCAGTCGCTCCATGTAAAACTTGTACTCAGATGAATCCGGCTAGACTGGAAGCCGACCCAAACATAATTTGGGAAAAGGCTAGACAGATTGATTGACATCAGAATAACACAGGCTATAGTTTATAAAGATATTGGGAGAAGAACTAATATTATGCGGGCGGAGCCGGAGACAGCAGCTAGTATTTTATAAATGTGAGGCCTAAGAACCACATAACAAAACAAAAACATCGTGAGGAAACCGGCATGTCCTAGAACCCAAAATTCAAAGACATGTGACAACTACCAATCCGCACTGGGCCCGCGTGGTGGATTATAGCCCACTCCCTCTTTGAGAGGAGGCCTGAATCCCAGCAGTGGGAACATTAAAAGGCTGATGATGATGATGATGAGGCCTAAGAAGAATAATAAAAAACCGACAGAAATCCATTTAAACCATGCTTGTTATCGTTAACCAGCAGGTGCAGTGATGAACTATGATGAGTGACCGGGCAATTAACAAATAATTTCAGCCTGAATGACCCCAGAACTGCTGATGAGCTACAAAATTATCAGAACAAGAGGATCGACTAAAGCTGTTTAAACCATACATAGGTAGTATACTCAAAAAAATTAATTCGTCCGTCAGGTACATTAATACAAATTTTGGCCACGAATGTTTTATTTTGACATGTATCCATAAAGTGACCACGATGTAATGCGTTAAAATATCATTTTACGCCACATCGCCAGTACACTTCATTATACTGCCTTAGTGACGTCACAAGCCCCTACTCCTGAACTTTGATGCGCTATAACTTTGTAAATTTTTATTGATTTGCTAAAGCAAAAAATACGTGTCCAATATTATTTGATAATCTCATTGACGGACTCAATAGAATTATTATTTCTCTACCCAGGAAATATCCCTGTTAACGGACCATCATATTTGATCCTTTGTAGTGTCAATTTATGTTGTTCTTATTGACTGTTGTCAACTGAGTAGGTTAACATTGATAAAGTTCTTTCTATCAGCTAAAACTATAGTATAGTTCTCGCTAAACTTCTGGGCCGCCCTGAAGTTGGCTTTCCAATGCGCAAGGAACGAAACGGTGCTATTTTTGTATGAGAGTTACCACTGCGCAGCCATTGTAGCCAACTTCAGGGCGGCCAAGAAGTTTGGTGAGAACTATACATGTTAGTCTTTTAAATGCAAAAGTAACTCAGTCTGTCTTTTTGTTACGATGATGAATTTTGGTTTAGAGATAGATCATACCTTAAAAAGGACATAGGCTACCTTTCATCTCGGAAAACGGTCCCTTGGGATAATTTCTGGCTTCCAAGTCGGTAAGGGGATAATCTAAACCTTGGAAGTTAGTTTAGATATTAATGCACTTCAAACTTGCCATCATCTCAGGCCTTTGTTCTCAGTATTTCGGCCCGTAGCTCTGCGAACGTTTCTGCATCGAAGGCTTTCATTAATCTTTAAAAAGCAAACCCCAAATTCAACCAATATGCAAAACGAGCAAGCCAACAAGTTCAGTGAGCCTTGCACTGTTTGCATAGTCTGATGAACCGCAGCCCCCGATATACCGACCGCGTAATAACCAGCCGTTTGTAAAGTCATGCGTCTAAATAATGTGGCGATGTATTTTATTGACATACTCAAAGGGCAACGAAAGTTATCTGATTATAAGTCTGAAGGTACTTCATCTCGAAGAAGAAGTAAGGTTATGAGGCATGCTTACAATTAAGAAAACGGTGGTAAATTCTTTCAGCCTTCTATTGTAAAATGTATCTAATGTCACCATGAGCCCGTTGTGAGAGAAAGACGGAGATATACAGGAAAAATATTATTATCCCTTCCAACGAAAGAATCATATTGTTTTTAACACGTCATAGTTAGCCAGCCCAGAATAACTCCAAACATGGATTTAGAAAAAACAAAAAGCAGTAATTTTGAAAAATGTATGATTTTAATTATTATAATTTGTTCAAAGATCCTCGTTCATAAGATAATTAGGTTTTACGCAAACCAAGCGGAATATATAAAATTGTATACACAAAATGGGCACTGCTAACTAAGGATTCTAATTTCAGGGTTCTCGAATTTTCAATTTGGGGTAACGATATAAAATATTATACGAGTACTTTATAAAAAGCTTTTTCCTTCTTGTTACAATAGACCGAAGATATACGGTCGTCAAAATGCAGATGAATACAAATTTAAAACAAAAAAAAACTTTTAACAAAAAAACCAAACCAACTTATCGTGCTATTTGTCGCTAGAGAATTCGGCTGTATGTTCTATATCTTGAAAACGGCTGAACCGATTTGGATGTAACTTACACTAGAAAGATATGGCAGTCTACAATGTTACTGATATTATTTCATAGGATTGGTTCTGTTACCTACATAATAAATTTAAAGATTGATTTTATAAGATGATATAAAAGTATCTGTTTCATTGATTGTGAATCAATTTTCTCTTAAGCAAGCAATTTTTTGAGGAAAAGCATACGTACCTTTCAGACATAAGTTTTCCCCATTTGTTGTTGCTTACTTATCCACTAAACCACTCGAAGGTGTTCCAACTTTAAGCCGACCACATCGCTGATACGACCCGTGACATACCTACTCCTAAGTGCACTCCAAGTTATTTTGTAGATTTTCGCCTTAGTGTCATAAGATAAACTACTGATACAGATGACAGAAAGGTTTACAGTTTTTAGCTTCAATATTATTTTATGTTTTTATTTTTGCTAGTTTCCTATACTTTCTTGTAATACTTTTTGTTAGTTGCTTAATTTTATTTTATCTTGCCTTTATTCTAAATATAGATAATTTAGGGCTTACTTATGCCACCAATCAAAAATATACTTGGGTACCAGCTACCATTCCTAGATTCGATTCAATTTGCAATTTATTCAACAACAAAATTGTATTTATTTATTTATTAGGCTCACCAACAATTGTTAACACTTAAATATTAAAATTTATACACTTAATAATACAGTCGAGTGTCACAATTTTTAACAGGTAAGCACCACTAATGCTAAGTTTTTGTGCAAACATTTAGAAAAATAACTTTTTTAATAAGAATAAAAAATGGTTTTGAGTGATACCGTAGATAGCTTGACTTAAAATAAAAACTTTAAAATTGAAATTAGTACATCACACTACATATCATCGTGTGTTAATTTGCGGAACTTGGTAAGTGAGTCCGCAAGCACATCTGCAAGATCGAGTGAGTACAATGATCATCCTTAAACTACTAATAACTTGCTTACTTTTTATACTAATTGTTAATTTATTATTATTATAAGTTTTAAGCATTTTCTAGCCTGAAACACAGGTTCAACCTAGTTGAGGCAAATAAGTAACTGTGTTATCTTATAAATAAACGATATTATATTATATTATATTATATTATATTATATTATATTATATTATATTATATTATATTATATTATATTATATTATATTATATTATATTATATTATATTATATTATATTATATTATATTATATTATATTATATTATATTATATTATATTATATTATATTATATTATATTATATTATATTATATTATATTATATTATATTATATTATATTATATTATATTATATTATATTATATTATATTATATTATATTATATTATATTATATTATATTATATTATATTATATTATATTATATTATATTATATTATATTATATTATATTATATTATATTATATTATATTATATTATATCACAGGCGCTGAGGTCCAACTCTTCCGTCGCACTTATAAACACGTTAGTAGCAAGGAGGATTTTGTCTCTCTGACTGCCCAGTTTAGGCAAGCCTGTTTATAGAGAATAAATATAATAAAAAGAACTTATATTAAATATATAATAAATTAATGTTTAAATAAATATTTCGGGTCAAGTCAATAGCATGGACGTCAAAACAGATCGCAAGCACGCCTCCTGGTGACGAATCAATAATCACTAAGGTTTGCCGCGCTTTTTGTAGCCGTAGTGGTGGCTCGCAGTAATCGGAACGGAGAATAGTAAAGTGCTTAGTGCGAGTTTTTACTCACGCTCAATCGCGTTAATGTAACCGTCAATTTGTATTGAAACTAGATAAGCGCCGTCTGGTGACGCTAAGGAGAAACCTCTTTTTTGTATACATTTTGACATAAGAGATCGTTTACATTATCACGAGTGAGTACGTTAAAAAACTCGGAATAAGCACACTGACTGCCTTAAAGTCGGGACATCGTAAAACCACTGTTAATATTAGTAAGCAAGATTGTAACTATAACCCAGTGTATCGTATAATTAGTGTGATTTCATTTTCACGATTGTACCTACCTAACGCCCACACACGATGTCTTAACCTAAGGGAATACATCCTGACTTCCTTCCCGATGGTTTGCATCTATCGGCCACCCCTGATGCGACAAATATATTTAATGCGCCAGACGAACCAACAAAAATATGTGGTATCACGAACGAAGTACCTAAATAGGAATATCAGTTACTTCAAAAATTGGATACTGTATAAATATTTCTCTTTCATTACCAAACCGACATGGCATCAAGCGAATAGGTTTTTTCCCACGATAATGTTTGAATGTCGCGTGTACGCCACACCACATGTAACTGTATCTGTCTATAGTATAGCATAGTTCTATTGGCAGCTGGCAGTACGTCGAGTATGAAGCTGACAGAGAAGAAACTTAAAATTATCACGTATTTTTTTAATTATATACATTGCCGAAGTAATCCCAAACACATTTACAAGGTTAACAAAATCATAACTCTAAGCTCGAGACTTTGAAATAACTTTTCTAGGTTAGGCAAGGATTTACACAATTTGATTCCGCCTAGCCCTTTCCATCATCGGACTATAAGAATCGGACCATGCGCCATCTGTACATGGTGGACATCCCACCCATACGCGCAAAGCTTGTTGCTAATACTTTCATTGTGCGCACAGCTAAGGAGTGGAATTCCCTGCCGGGGTCTTTGCTCCCTAATAGCTACAACCTTGGGGTCTTTAAGTCAATAGTTAGTTTTAGGCAAGTTGAGGTTACTTCTAGGCAAGCATGCTTCACCGTAGACCACATCTTTGCTTACCATCAGGCGAGATAGTGGACAAAAGCGAGACTCCCGAAAATAAAACATAAAAAATACAAAAAGGCGTAAAAACTTATTACGCTCCCAAATATAGTTAATCCATACTATAATTTTTATTACAAATGCGAAACTTTCTGTTTGACTGTAACGTATTCACGAATAAACCGCTGAACGAATTTTAATTAAACTTGGCACATAGGTATACAATGACCTGAACAATATGTTTAGCCCCAGTAATAAGTTCTTTGCTAAGGTAGTATGGTAAATTTCTTGCGTTCCAAAAAAATACCTATTATGGTGTTGGACAATACCTGATGATAACTGGTGTCTATACCAGAACCTACCTAGCCTGTACTTGCCTTGTAAGAACCTCGGCCTCTGCAGCACCATCTACTCCGGTACACCCGACAGCGCGGGCACACCGCGGTACCTCGCGCTCACTCTAAAAGCCACCCCGCTCAAACATATGCGTATTTGTAGTTCGTAATGGCTCCGCAATTGAAATACAATTTCCACTTTCCACTTTAATTTTGATCACACTATAGCATTCGGGTTGTTTGTGAATATGTAAAGATTTACAATTTATCCGTAGAATGTGCTGTTCCATCTGTATGTTTGAAATGTTCGTGAGTGTAATGATTACATATTAATGTTTGATTATGTTACGTTTGAAAAAATCTGAATGGGTAGTATCGCTACAGTACCGTATTTTTTTGTCTAATAATGTCTTCGCTTCATGTCAACGGCGTTTATGAAGGGGGTAAGTGCACTATCAGGCAAGGACCAGATGCTTGAGACAACGCGTTGTCCTATCAGCGAAGTTGATGGTCGAAATGTGTGTGTGAGTGACATTAGCGGGGTGCCAACTGAAAATAAGCGCTGAGAGTCTGTCGCGCAGCAATGAATGTTGAGTTGGGAACCCTTTCGGTGCGGGCACACCCAGCACACCAGCACACCTCTTCTTGAGCTTTGTTTTTTACTGTTACTTTGTAATTGTTGCGGTTGTGTTGTGTCGAATAAATGTTTTCTATTCTATTCTAAATGCTAAAACGTAAGGGATTGGTCACGTTAGATTTAAACAACGTTCGGCTTTCCGATAAATTGTTGACATCATTCCAAATACTATCGAGACGCTTTCGTTGACACTAATCTAGAGCCTCGCTGGTTCTTTTTTCAGAATATATAAAATACTTAACGAAACATCCCTTAAATCACGAGATATCTAAGTTATTTTTGGCGACACAAAAGCAAGTCATCGCTAACTCTAGCGGGACTTTAGTATGTAAGCCTTTCTGAAACGTATTCACGGTAAAAAAAGATAAGACACGAGTCATTTTTACGCTTGAATAAACCATAAACTATTGATTTATTAACACTTCAAGACACTAACCTCTTTGCTACCCTTTTGTTTTACCCACTAGCTCAGAATTAATTAGTTAAACAACGACCTGAGACGATTAGACCAGGGACGCATGGCGTAAAAGGGTGAAGCACTATAATTAGCGGTAGGTGAGACAAGACTGCCAATGACGATGTCTTGATAAGTAGGTGTTACTTAAGTTAAGTTTATAAAAATTATCGCATGATATTCGAATCTCGAATAATTGCCCGGTATTGGTGGCAGCACTTACACAGCTCATGTTTTAACACCGACCAAGGACCATTGACAATCAGATAGATTGTAGAACTGTGACGCATGGCGTAAAAGGGTGAAGCACTATAATTAGCGGTAGGTGAGACAAGACTACCAATGACGATGTCTTGATAAGTAGGTGTTACTTAAGTTAAGTTTATAAAAAATATCGCATGATATTCGAATCTCGAATATGGTGGCAGCACTTACACAGCTCATGTTTTAACACCGACCAAGGACCATTGACAATCAGATAGATTGTAGAACTGTGCACTGATTGGTTGCCACTTCATGCCTGTTCACAATTTCTCGACACGACAATGTCAGTTTACAAAGCATCGAATTTCGAAGCGTATTATTTTGAAGTGATGTTCTGATTACAATTTATCGAAAGTTTATAATCTCTCGAGATATTTTATAAACTTATGGTCCGGTGGCATATCTTTTACCTAAGCAGTAGCACTTGTTGTTCTTTACTCACACATAAGCTTTACTCTAAAAGGGTTGACACGCGATATTTTTCTAATATTCTCGAGCAAGATAGATTGTTTGTATTCGTAACATACTACTCTCGGCAACTACGGAATCTACGAAACTTATTTACCCGCGCAAATAGCATATATGTAAGACGTGCGATCCTTCGAGCAATGAATCCCACGGATCTCATTGCTATGCGGCATACAGATTGGGGGGAAACCCAACTATATTTTACTTTTATCCTGAAGAAAATTGGGAATTTAAAAAATGTGGCAATTTGCTACGCGCCTGGGTCGACTGGAATACCTATTTTTTTTGGAAAAAGAGGGGTGTTATTAGTTTGACGTGTACCTGTGTATTTGGGTATCTGTTTGTCAGCATCATAGCTCCTAAACGGATGAACTGATTTTGATTTCGTATTTTGTTTGAAAGTTGACTATATTGAGGGTGTTCTTAGCTATGTTTGATGAAAATCTGTTTAGCCGTTCAAAAACTATGGGCGTTTTACTGTTTGATTCAGGGTATTTTCGCAATATATCGAGTTCATATTTTTGATATTGATACCACTACACGACAGATAAATTATTTAGCATGCAATAAAAATGTGTCGAGGGTATATATTTTTTTTATATTTTACTTGTTGTGTTAACAGATGCGACTTATAATCCCCGGCACGTAAGTTGACAAGAGTCATTAGATGCGCAGAAGTCGTTTTTTAGGTATATTTGGTAGTAAAGCGGAACGGGAACGTTTAGGACGCTAGTGTCGACGTTCCGGTTGCTCTATTTGGTGGTTGGTCAGTACGCGGCATATACGCGAATTTGCTCCCACTACGCCAAAATCTTGCCAACTTACGTGCCGGATACTATGCTAGTAAGTCATGAACTGAGTGCCAGTGATAGCCGAAACAACTTAAACATGAAATTGGACTAAAAATCCTTCTCTTCTTCTTTCTTTTCGTGTGAGGTGTGGCCATTTCTGGTGTCAGAGTTAATTAAGCCGCCTCTGGGTAACCCCACAGGCCTCTGACTTGGCTATTAAAAATCCTTATGTTCTTGTTACTCTTAGGATTAAATGTAGGTGACAATCATAATAGTGACTACTAAAGAAGTGAGGTAGCTCTATAGATTTGTTAGTTTAGCATACCTTTTTTTATATCCTATAGGCTCGCGCTTGACCACTATCTCACCTGATGGTAACCGATTATGTGGTCGACGGTAAAACACGCTTGCCTAGAAATAACCTATTCACTCTTGACTTAAAGACCCCCAGATTGTAGCTATCGGGAAACACAAACTCCGGCAGGGAATTCCACTCCTTAGCTGTACGCATAATAAAAGCGCGTCATCGATCTATCTACGATTATTGATATTCTTAATAAAATTACACTAACGAAAATAAGATACAAACCCATCCTATCAATATCTGTCATGATCCTCCACATATCTTATCGTTCGTGACATGTAAGTGAAATGGCAATGACCGTTACTGCAACGATATCTAGAATATTTTAAACAAAACACAACCACACACGCCTAACTAATACTGTCCTCTACATACAAATAAAGTCGTAAGTATCGGTCCGATCGCCCGTGGAACTGAATCGGATATGAGATAAGTCGGACATGTGCTGGACGCTGCCGGACACGTGCTAGACATATGCGGCTGTGCGGAATATGAATGTACGTCGCTTTGTGAATCACTGGATTAGCTTTGGTATTATCTGTGTTAGATGTTCGTAAGTGTGAGTAGTAAGAAAAATGATGATCGTCTTTTGATAAGCCCTCGTCATTTTGGTCTGAGATTGGGCGAGTATAACGATGTAACATGCTGAATCTATTCCAAAAATTGGAATCTACATTATAAAGGACTAGATGTTCTAGACAATAGGGTAGTTTACTGAAAATTTATTTTTTGTCCGTCAGGTAGATTAATAAAAAATATTGGACACGTATTTTTCTTTTGACACGTAAACATAAAGTGACAACGATAAAATGCGTTGAAATATCGTAAAACGTCACGCCGCTAGTACACTTTATACTGCCTTAATGACGTCACAGGCCCCCACGCCTGAAATTTGATGTGCTTTAACTTAGTATTTTTTTATTGATTTGGTAATAAAATAATAATATAAATAATTATATTTTTCTACCAGGGAAACATCGCTATTAAGGCGCAGATACCCCTGAAGCTGATTTAAAAAAAAGAATCACGTCTAAACGACGAGTCGTATTTTTTTGGCAAAAGTATATGTCACATAAGACCATTTTCTTAATAATGTGATCTAAGAAAATTTTGAGTTTATTCGTATAACATTTTTTTTTTTTTTTTTTTTTATGAACTATAGGCTAGCGTTTGACCACCATCTCGCCTGATGTTAAGCGATGATGTGGTCTACGGTGAAGCACGCTTGCCTAGAAGAAACCTATTCACTCTTGACTTAAAGACCCCTAGGTTGTAGCTGTCAGGGAACAAAGACTCCGGATGGGAATTCCACTCCTTAGCTGTGCGCACAATGAAAGTATTAGCAAAACGCTTTGTGCGTATGGGAGGGATGTCTACCATGTACCGATGGCGCATGGCCGTACGCCTTGTAGTCCGATGATGGAAAGGGCTAGGCGGAATCAAATTGTGCAGTTCCGTCGCACACTCCCCGAAATGTAACCGATAAAAGACCGACAGACTGGCGACTCGGCGTCGATGTTCGAGGCTCTGGAGCTTTGATGCGACCAGTGCAACGTTGCCAATAAGCCTTTTGGCCCGTCTGTCAATCGACTCAAGTGCATCAAGCTGGTATTTGGCAGATCCATCCCAGAGGTGAGAGCAGTACTCCATGCATGACCGAACTTGTGCTTTATACAAGTTGAGCAGCTGTTCAGGCGTGAAGTACCGTCTCACCTTTGCAAGAATCCCCAACTTTTTTGCAGCTAACTGAGCTTTTGCCTCAATGTATGGACCGAAGTTGAGGGTAGATGTCACCGTAACTCCAAGAAGTTCGAGGTGGTCCGTTAACGGCACGGTTACACCACGGAAAGAAGGAGCCGGATGGAATTGGCTCTTTTTAGCGGAAAAAAGACACGCCTGGGTCTTAGCAGCATTGAAACTGACCAGATTGGCATCACCCCATTCGGAGACCGCCTTCAAGGACAGGTTCAAGCGTTCAACCATGGCCTCCCGGAGACCCCGAATCTGAGGCCCAGTAGCCCGTGCGCCGGACACGTATCTCTCAGCAACAGTGCTGTCGTCTGCGTACCCAAAGGTTCCGGGTTTTAGCAGATCATTAATGTGCAGCAAGAATAATGTTGCCGAGAGCACTGACCCCTGAGGGACTCCGGCGTTGATATCTAACTGACCGGACGAGCAGCCGTCGATAACCACTCGGATGGATCGATCCCTCAGAAAGTCCGCAATCGAAATTAATTTGTAAAGTTATGTCTAACACGGACAAAAAGAACAACAATCGCACCAAAACCGCCGGGCGTATTTTAATGAAATTGTCGTCATCTCAAAGACAATTTAATTATCTACATTTCGATCTAAGGCTTCTTGTTTATAAGTCATAAAATAATAAGGAAAATACAAAAAGCTACAGAATTTCGGGGCGAGCGGGTGTGAAATGAGTGCGTGTTTTGTTTCCTCAAGGTCGTTGGCGACTGTCGTCGTCTTAAGTGTCACGCAATGTCAGTGATGGATATAGTTGGAAGCCAAAATGTAAGGTATTGATCACGTGGCATTTCGATAGCGTTTGACATTTTTCCAATCGCAATCGCCAGACGTTCGTGGATAGAATGGCACTGGTCTAGGGCATCCTATATACTCATGCAAGCAAGGTATGGTCTAAACTATGCTTAGGTATGTAGGACGTTCTCCTATATAGATATTTTTACCCGACTGCGCGACGCAAAGGTGGGTAATGTTTTTATCAGTCTATTTGTGTTCCTATGTGGCGTTCAAGAACCAAACGCGTAGGCCGATTTTGATGATTCTTACTTCAATCGGTTCATCTTAACCGCAAGGTTAACGGATGAGTGTCACTAGCTACATTAAAATTGATTTGGCCGCCATATTATGGGCATTGAGGTAATAATGTACTAGTACATATTATCTCAATGATTATGGGGAGCCAATTTTTCTTTCTTCCAATCCCATTGTGTGGACTATCAAAATAAAGGGTTTCAGGGATGATTTAAAAAATTATATAACATTTATGTGTTTAAAAATAATCCTGAAAAAAAAGATGAATAAAAAGTAAAAAAAAAAAAAAAAAATTGACTCAACCAAAAAACCTGACTGCTTAAGAAGCGACCTAAAAGACGTAAACAAAAAGAAAATCAAGCTGTGCAGTTGGAGTATACATCTGGCACGGTAGTGATCAGGTTTTGGTCATCCAGCTCGCGAATATGTATCCTCCGACAGCACAGCATGATTTTCTTTTTGTTTACGTCTTTTTAGTTCGCTTCTTAAGCAGTCGGATTTTTTTATTTTTTGAATTTATACTTTTTTATAAATTTTACTTTGTTAGATTAATTGTATTTTTTTTGTGCCTGCATAAATGTTTTTTTTAATAACATCTTTTCTAAAGATTATGAGTACCTGCATTTGTTTTTATTTGGAAGATTTGATTTAGCTAATCATATTTATTTCAGTTATCTGTCATGAAGCCGTGACGCTATCATTAATAACTGACTAGACAAACGCACCAGTTTCCTTCTCATTTATCCACGATTTTCCTTGTTTTCTCAACCCCAAGGAGGGTTCATAATACACCCCAAACAAAACAAATGGTACAGCGATACCCTTTTGTTTTTTTTATTAAACTTTTTATAATGATGCTTAGAAAGGGTTGATTGTTGTTGAGGTTTTTAAAGCCATTAAGTTAATCCAATTAAAAACAAACGGTTGTGTTGATGTTTTTAAACGCGAAGATTAATTTTAATAACTTTATACAACATTGAAACAATATTGCAATGTGCTTTTACTAGTACAATACATATTTAATTTAAGTATTTGAGGTTATGAAAGTGTCAAACCCTATTTCAGTGACAAATTTTGACAGGTTTTCAGGCTAAATTATAGTTTGACAAATACTCAACTCGTTCTTTACCTCAAATCAGAAACCGGCCTTAAGTTATGTTGAAGGAAACCACTCCATTCGACTTAGTAGCCACCCTAAAGAAAAACTATTAATTTATGTCAATAAATAACTAACTATCACTGACAATATCTTTGAAGGAATCGGAGTCAAGGTTGAGTCGAGTGGAGGAAAAGACTTTGGATATAGGACTTAGGTATACCTATGGTATGCCAATGGAATTTGAAAAGATTTATATAAACAAAGAAATGTCAAGCAAAGTAACTGACAAAGTAACACGACCGTGACACAAGATTGGTGCAAAACATGGTGTCAGCTAATTCAAAAGAAATTTTTGTCAACTACTAAAAAGCTAAAACAAAACGATTCGTCTTGTTTTTGCTTTTCTTGTATTTAATTTACACAAATATAATCTGAAAATATATAGGTTATATATAGTACATTATACTTAACTTAAAAATTTCTCATGTTTCCAATAACTATTTGACATCACTTCAATATTCATTTGCACCATTTATTATTATTATATTTATTTTTATTAAAAATTAAAAATTCCTTAAAACTAATACATTGCCCCACAAAACTGCTTACGCAGTTTAACTGTGAGATCATTGAGTCTCTCTTATTATAAGTTACATCTAGAACCCAACATATACCAAACTACTTAACCTAAATGCACTAAATAGAATCTAACAAATATTTTTTAAGTTTCCGTGCGAATTTTAATTTATTATCTTCTTGTCTGATGTCAGCAGGCAAAGTGTTCAATAAATAGGGAACGCGTTTTTTTAAAGTTCTGTCGCCATAGTAATTAATAACTCTGGGTACATCATATTTGCCCGCTGTCATCGACCTTGTAGTATACCTATTAGAAACTAGTGCGTCACTATCCCGAACGCCATGGTTATTGACTAATAATACGTATTTATGTTTAAGGCTAACTGGTAGAATTTTACATATTTTGAATAGCCTACTATAGTCTCCTTTACAGCTATTTTTAGTTTTCTTGTTAACTAATAATTTCAAAAATCTAGTTTGTATTGATTCTAGTTTCTGCATATTACTTTTAAAAGTCAACCCATAGCAATCAAGACAGTAACTCAGTATTGATTCAACTAAAGACACATATAAACATTTTAAGGTGCTGGAGGGAACTTTAAAGCTTAAGTGATAGAATTTACTTAACAATATTCTAAGCTTACCACAAATGTAATCAACATGTGAAGACCAAGAAAAATTTACATCAACCTTCATTCCAAGATATGTGACACCTTCTAATTGTTCAATTGGTTTACAATTGCAGTTTAAATTATTATTATGCATACAATCGTAGCTATGTGTAAAAATGGAAGGGCATACTTTATTTAGATGAATATGAGGGGAATGAATCATCAACAGGTTAGTTTTATCGCCATTCAGAACGATACCGTTGTCATGAGACCACTTTACCACTGCGTCTACGTCATGTTGAACAAGCCGACAGGTGTCAGCGAGGTCGGTGCCGGCGCGCAGCACACACAGGTCATCCGCGAACATATGCGCCGAACAGTGGCGCAGTACGCCGCACACACTATTCACATGTAATAAGTAGCACACAGGCCCGCATCCGGACCCCTGTGGCACCCCGCACCCCACCTTCCTCTCTTCGCTGAACTCATCACCTACCTTTACTCGATAGGACCGTGATGTGAGATAGTCGCGGAACCAATTGTTCAGCGGCTCTCTCACTCCACACTCCCCCATGGCATTCAATAAGGTCTCAGTTTCAAGGGTATCGAAGGCTTTTTTGTAATCAAAGAAGACCGCGACTACAAACTTTTTTTCACTCAAATATGTATTAATTTCATCAGTAAATCGAGTAAGAAGAGTGTTAGCACTTTTACCTTTTTGGAAACCATGTTGACAATAATTGATTACATTATTTTTCAGCAGATAATTATTCAAACGGTTAATGATACATTTCTCAATAATCTTGTCTACACTGGATAAAATTGATATAGGTCTATAATTGCTATAATTTTTATGTTCTCCCTTTTTATATATTGGTCGAACTATGGCTTCTTTTAACATACTAGGGAACACACCATTTTGTACACACAAATTGACTAGGTTAGAGATCACAGGGCCAACAGAATCTACCAAAAGTTTAAGATCGGACATTCGCACCAGATCGCAACCCGGTGACTTATTTTTATCCATTTGAGTTATTATTTGTTTTACATAATTACTATCTACGGGCTGCCATCTCATACTTCTGTCCGTTTGTTCAACGTAGGAGCTTCTATCTAGAAACTTAATACTACAAATATGTTTAATTTTCTCTATTTCCTCAGCAAATGTACGAGCAAAATTATTACATATATTTTTCATAGGTTCGCCAGACCCCATATTCTTTATAATTGCTTTATCCAAACATTGTTTTTCCTTTCCTAATAAGTAATTTAATCTGTCCCATAGTTTTTTAATATTATTATTACAGTCTAATATACATTGCCTATCGTACTTAATTCTATTTTTTAAAATTAATTTGTAACATCTATTTCTAAATTTTGTGTAAATTAAACGTTTAACCATATTTTTAGGGTCATTACTCCAAATAATAAACAGTCTATCCCTCTCTAAGATCATATTTTTTAATTCACTAGTTATCCACGGGATGTTATCCCTGTTTGAGTTAGCTTGACTTTTTAGAACATAACAACTATTATAGATCTGTAGAAATATATCTCTAAATGCATCGTACAACTTTATGGGGCATGTAAAATGCATTAATTCTTCAAAATTAACTGACAATAGCTTATCACGAACCGCACGATTGTCAAGCCTAAGACGGCTTTGTGAGGTTACGTTAGGCGAGTGAGCAGGACAGGCATGCGCACGCGAGGAGGTGGAAGCGAAAGCACAAGCGCCGCTGTCGCGCCGCCGCCGGCCGCCACCGTCCACAGGCACGGCTAACGGTGTGCGTTTCCAATCCACCGCGACCGATATCATAAAATGATCAGATATTTTATGTTGAATTACCGCGGAATTTATTTTTAAAGCAGCTGTCCTAATAAAAATATGGTCAATGCAGGATTCCACCAATGCATCAACTAAAACTTCACTACGTGTAACTTTATCGATACATTTAATGAATCCGAACTCGGCCAATAGATTTTCATATGTAATGACATTTTTATCTTGTTTTCGTAGTAGGTTAATATTCATATCGCCACACAATATGACCTTGGAGTTTTGCGGCAAGCTATTCAATAGTTTCCTAAGTTCATCAAAGAACAAAATAATTTTTTCCTGTTTATTTATTCGGGGAGGTCTATACAATGCGATAACATGAATAGGTTCCCCAGAGCAACGAAGTGTAATGGAAACACACTCCGCAGCACACATGGCAACCGGCTGCGCCGCCACCGCCGCCCGCGCGTCCAACTCCTCCCGCACGTACACAAGCACCCCTCCCCCCTTTCGCCCCGATCGTACAAAACTATGAACATTGAATCCTTTTATCTTAAATAAATCTATAATAGAAAAGTCAATGTTGGGTTCCGTAATAACGATAACATCTAACTTATCTAGGTGGTTATTTAATATAATTAATAGCTCACTAAAATGTTTTTTTAGAGATCGTATGTTAATATGCACCAAACTAAAGTTTTGATTAGAGTTCCACGTCGCTATCCAATCGTCTATGCTGTTCACTATTGACGCATCAAATGTATTATCACTAATAACCTCGATACCATCTATTAACGCTGCGAACTTGATAATTAGTTAAACACAATAAGACACTTTATTTGAGGACGGAAGGTTCACTTTTTGATAATTTCGTCGAGGTCGCTCTCTGCTCGTACCCAAAGCGACTTATCACCATCATTCTTTTTAGCAAGAATTTTCCCATTGGAGACCCAGACGTACTTCCATAGCCCATGCAGCCGTTTCTTAGTATTCCACAATAAATCCTTGGCAGCTTTAGTAAGGTCCTCGTTGATGTATACTTTATTTTGCATACTACCTCCAGTGATAACATCGCCAGTAAAATCGTGCAACTTGCGCCGCTGAGCGAGCCAAGAGTCGCGTTCGTTAGCGCCGTTAGTGGTAGCATGGAAGCCAACCAAAATTGGTGCTGGCTTACCACTGTCGGTACGCTGCTGTCGTCGCCGGCTAACCCACTCAATTTCCGTGCTGCTCACATTGATGAGCTGCCCAGTTTTGGTCACCACTTCGCGTAGATTCTCTCCCGGCAGCTGTTCAACGCCTACAATCTCAAGGTTATTTTTACGCGAGGCCTGGTCATATTCCTGAACCTTCTGTTCCAATGCTGAGTTACACTTCTCCAGATATATAATCTTGTTATTTATGTTTGTGACGTTCTTTTTGAGCTCTGTTATTTTTTGCTTCGATTGCTCATGTTCCGCGATAAGCGTGTCATATTTATCCGAAAGCATACTCATACTGGTACTTATGGATTCGAGTTGGCTTTTTAAGGTAGGTATTCCACTAACTTTTCTCTGGATATCCTTAAGTATTTTCTCGAAATCCTTTTTTATCTCGTCTTGTTCTTCGTCATCCGTTCGGGAGTCCACTTCACAATTGTTACAGTAAATTCTACTGATACCTGCACGAATATCTGCGAGAAGTCCTCTAACACAGCCTCTATGGAATGTTCCAAAGCATGCTTGACATTGAAAGTGCGATCCATTTTTGGATAACACTTTACTGCACTTAGCGCACTCCATTAGCAATAATATTACGCGCAAAGAATAAAACTACCGAAACCATATATTTTAAAAATCTGTCCATCCGTTAACTAGGTCAACGCAATGAATATTGTAGAGCTGTCAAAATGTAAGCTATTGCAGTTTCCATGATTAAATGCCAATGCTGGCTACAGATTTCAATAATCCAAATAGGATTGTGATGCATTATATTTATCGTATTTAAATGAATCCAGAAATACTGTTCTGGATTCATTTAACCTGGTTAACTAATCTGCCTAATCTTTTCTGACTGAGCTGAAACCCTGTATTTTACATGTAGAGACTGCCTATTTGACCTCCACAACCCAGTAACTCATCATTAGCATTTTAATGTTCCCACTGCTGGAATCCACCACGCGGGCCTAATGCGGGTTGGTTGATGTCGCATGTCTTCGATTTTTTGATTCTAGGACATGCCGGTTTCCTCACGATGTTTGCCTTCACCGTTTAGATAGCAGTGGTGATGAAATAATTTACACAAAGTAAAGTGCCAGCCTGGTTTAGAACCCACAACTTGTAAGTCGCGGCCGTTACCACTAGGCCACCACTGCTCTTTCTAAAAATCGAAAGCTTGATAAGGCGTATATATTACCCAATGCCAACGCGGTACTGGCCATGCGCCCCTCAAAACCATAATATCAATAATGGACCTCCTTTTGGACTGTTTTTTTTGCAAAATATTTTTTGATTTGCATATGCTGTTTTGGTTAAGAAGAAATTCTAACCATCCATTTTCCTTTGTAATGTTTTTTTTAAACACCAAAGTCTAAGTAGCGAAAAATTATAGTTGTTAATTATTATTTTAAAGAACCAGTATTAGTTATTCGAAAAAATCATATTCACCAAATGATGTACATGAATCTTATTATTTTTTAGGGTTCCGTTCCCAAAGGGTAAAAACGGGACCCTATTACTGAGACTCCGCGGTCCGTCTGTCTGTCTGTCACCAGGCTGTATCTCATGAACCGTGATAGCTAGACATTTGAAATTTTCACAGATGATGTATTTCTGTTGCCGCTATAATAACAAATACAACAACAGAATAAAATTAATATTTAAGCAGGGCTCCCATACAACAAACGTGGTTTCTGTGCCGTTTTTTGCGATAATGGTACGGAACCCTACGTGCACGAGTCCAACTCGCACTTGGCCGGTTTTTTTCAAACATTTATACCTAGGCGTTAATGAGGTGGTCTTTAGAAAGTAACTGTTTTAAGGTACTAATCGAGAGTATGGGCCTTAAATAATAAGCACGAGTAACTGCACTAAGATAAATCGTAAAGCATTTGAAAAAATTTAGCTGTTTTCAAAAAGTACTGTTTGAAATTAAACCTGCCCCAACAAAACAAAGCAAATACTCCATTTCCTGTAACCCCGACTATGAACTCCATCGCAAAACCATTAAATAGTGACAAAAACAGAACATCACCCCTGAGCATTTATCTTCTACGGAGAGTTATAAAGGGCATAAATAAAGCAAAACCTATAAGGCTTTAAAGCAACAATGAAAAATACGAACCGTTTTACGCTGGGTGGGGTGGTGGGGGCCGCCGGGTTCGCGGGGGCCAGGGCCCTGGTGGCCGCGCTCGAACAATGGGGGCCCGACCAGACCACGGCTGCACAAATAAAAAAAAACACATGAACAACCGTTCCAATTATTGACGTGGGCATAGTATGCGGATCCCTAGCTCCCAGCTACATGCCTCTCTCCTAACTTTTACGTGTTACGCTTATTGTTCAGTGCGGAAGTTGCGCAACTGTGCGGCGACTGTTGCTGGTAATAAATGTGCAAGTTTGTGAACAATTGAATGTGTTTAAATAGATGATTACTGAGGCGGTTTTAAAACTGTCTGGGGTTTATTTCCGCTGCTCTGAGTGTAAAACTTTGTCGTTGTTACAGACATATAGAATATTTTTTACAAGGAAACCATTCGCAAAACAAACACGAATCAGAGCATAACAACTTGCATGCTCTGTGCCCTGTGAATCAAACATAAATATTCACGTGGTCACATTGAAAATATTGCACGCGCATGACCTATCACATACCATTGCATTACATACATACCATTCCACCTAGCCCGTTTCATCATCGGACTACCAGACGTATGTCAATGTGCCATCGCTACATGGTGGACATCCCACCCATACGTACAAAACGTTTTGGGAACACTTTTATTGTGTGTACAGCTAAGGAGCGAAATTCCCTGCCGGAGTCTTTGTTTTCCGACAGCTACAATCTGGGGGTAGAGTGAATAGGTTTTTTCTAGGCAAGCGTGATTCACCGTCGATTACATCATCGATTAACATCAGGTGAGATAGTGGTCAAGCGAGAGCCTACAGAGAAAAAAATGCTATTTTCCATTTTCCTTTGATAACATACCTCAAGAATAATAATTCTGCCAATGCGGCAATTGAATACCAGTAAACGGATACCCAGTTGAATTGGTGCTAAAATAATTCCCTCAGATAAATGTAACTAACCATGCAGGGGTCGGCACATTCCATTACTCCCACAGTTGGCCGGCGGTGGTGCCAAATAGGTGGAGGCCCAAACATTGCGCCATTATCCATGGGAGCAAAGCCAACATAAACAAGTGAAAATAATGGGAAACTCATGGCTTTTAACTTATATGGTAGTTTTTTGTTTTCGGGTAATAAGTGGTAACTTTTTCGTAAATGCAGGTGGCATTATATGTGAAAGTTAACAGATACTTCATCTTAATCTTATTAGGCAAATGGAATTTAATTTGTTTCGGTACTTTAACCCTAGAGTAATCGCGCCTTTCCATGAAACGTGAATGATCGCGTGGGGAGCATTTTGCCGCCGATACTCGAAAGCTTATACTTTTTACAAATAACACTTAAATGAATTTACAATTATTTTAAAATGATATAGTCAAACATGAACTATCAGAAAATGTAATTGATGAGATAGTTGTCAAATGCGAGCCTATAAAATAATAATAAAAACATTTAATATCAAAACTTACGGAAATTTACATCAACACAACATGAAAATTAATCAAATTTCAAATAAAAACCTAACATACGAATAGTCGCGAAATGAGCAATTTAAGCGCGACACACCAACAAGAACTATTTACCCGTGCGGTTACTTGTACACGAATCTTCTTCAAATTTCTTAAATAACGATTCAAAGTACGGGGAAGCAGCTACTACGACGCCTGACAAATGCATCGTGTACGAAATAATACGACTTTTTTGCCACGGGCGGCAAAATGCTCATAGCGCGAGCACTCTAGGGTTAAATATCTATCTAATTCTACTGACCGAGTTTCAGCATAATGACTGACTATTGATAAAAATTGTACTTTTAATTGATTGGCTTGGGGTGAATGTACAAGGTACTCTTGAATCAACACCGAAAAAAGTATCTGCTGTTTTTACATGATAAATCGTAGGGTACCGTAATATTTATTGCAATTTGATACGAAAAGTTGTTCAAATTCGTAAGTACCTACTTTCACCCCTGAAAGATTACCCCTTTTTATTTAAAAGATACGACAACAATCCAAAGAAAATATTCCAAACGAAAGAATGTAGACAAAGCCCCAAATAAAATGCATCTACGTGAGCCTAGCGTAGCAGCGCAGCGTAGCGGTTCGGTTATCTGCTACGCCGTAGCCGTCGTGGCCAGCTACAAGCTACGCCGTAGCAACAGTTGTTTTCCTACAAAGTGTATTTTAAAAGGGTAAACTTTTTCTTTATAGTTACCTTGTTTAATTTTTCAACTTGTTATGGATTCTATATTCTTTTAGTACTAGATAACTGAAGAAACTAAATTACTTTGTCTAAGTTCTCGAACTAACTGCAAGTGGGAATAAGCTGTGGTTAAGTTTTTTTTCTTATGTAATGCGTTTCATTTCTTACAAGCAGTCAAGTACTTCTTCTTATTACCATTATTTTTACAAGCTTTTTATTAACCTGCAATGTATTTCTGTAACTATGTATGTATGCATGTTCGGGTCAAATGTTGCAACTGAATTCTAAAGCAGTTATCCTCAACCGATTAAGATGAAATTTTGCATACACATTTTGTTTGGATGACAATACACGGTAAGCTAAAAAGATAGAATAAAAAATACAGCGAATAATTATATATAACAAACTCGTGATTTTGGCAACTTTTTGACCACAAGTTAAAATATAATTGAAGTCTAAATAGGTCTGAATAGGGTTTAATTACAATCATCGATAATAAAGTCACATACCGTATTACAGAAAAATAATAATCCATTTTTTTTATCTTTAATAGCTGTGTTATCACACAGCTTATAATGATGAGTGGCTGCTGAATTTCTTTTCGACATAAATCTAGACCTAATAAAATAAATTGTTAACAAAAAACAAGGCTAAATGATAATTGATTTTATTTCTGTAAGTTGGTTTGTACAAACACTTTTGTCGATCATATTTTTTTAAACTAGATGAGGTCGGCGTTTCCTATCTGAGAAGAAAGGCCGAAACAAACTCAGTCTCTTTTAAAGTCTAAACATAACCTTGGTTAGATCATGATAAGACCATGTAGACTGGTGTCTGAAATGGTCTTTTGAGGAAACAACCAGACAAATTGAGTGGAGCTCTTCAGTCAGTGCACGCATTTGTCAATAACCGAGCAGCTCAACTCCGAATTTAAGGAGCTCAACGAATCGACGAACAATACCAAAGAAAGGACATTCGGGTAGGCCGCATAAACTACTCAAACTGCCAGACCATTATTAAAAACTAAGATAAATTAACATTAAAAACAAAAAAACTAATGATCCACATAGTCTTCACATTCACAATAATTAAAATAAAATAATATAATACTTTAAAAAGTAAATATTCTTATCATTGCAAGAAAACAAAAATAATAAAAATAACAAAATTCACGGTGCAAAATATAAAAAAAAAAACTAATTGGAGCAACTCAATCCAAAGCCTTTTTGTCTTCAACGTAATATTTAATGGTATAAAACGCTTTCCGGCACAAATTAAGTTGTAATGAATGATTTGAATTTATTAAGACTTAGATCTTGTACGTGGCTTGGAAGCTTATTATAAAAGCGTACACATTGACATCTAAACGAGCAACCTATTTTCTTGAGCCTTGATGTAGGTACTACAAATTTGTGTTTGTTCCTGGTATTTATGAGTATGTTATGGATATCACTGTATTTTTTTAACAATTTTATATTTCATAAATATACTGAGAAGGCACAGTCATTACATTAATCTCCTTAAATTTCTCTCTGAGAGAGTGTCTCGGGCTTAATTTATAAATTAATCAAACAGCTCTTTTCTGCAAACAAAGATATAATATATAAATGAGAAATAAATATATAAATAGAGTGTTTTTGTAAACCCGAGGAAACACTATACCGAATAAAAAAGCCTAAGTGATAATCTATCTCCGTGTCAAATTTCATCCAAATACGTTCGCCCTTCTGACGTGATTGAGTAACAAACATCCATAGATCCATCCAAACTTTCTCATTTATAATATTAGTAAGATAAAATAATATCATGTTACATCCTCACGTATTTGGAAAATATTTTCATACACACTGGAAATCTAGTTAAAAGCTTATTAAGCGCGAATCATTCATAATAGATCATATTACGCGGAAGGAACTTCCCCAATCGATTTTCGGCGTAAATGCAAAGACCCTGCATGATATTGCTCATGAATTATTGCCACAATGTATAGATGTATCCGTGTAGATCTGTATGTCATTCAAGTTTTAAAAAAGGTCTTATTTTAGGGAAATGTTAGCTATTTAATATATGTAGATCGATCATGGACAGCAAAACGCTCAAATAAGTCCATTCTCGACCAGTTAAACATCAAAACCAGACTCGCCACGATCTGCTACCAAAGAGTCCTAAATTACTTTGGTCACATCGCCCGGTGACAGCCAGATAATCTAGAAAAACTGGTTATTGTAGGAAAAGTGGATGGCAAAAGTCCACGTCACCCACTAGGTGGTCAGACCAGATCTGGGTGATTACGGGCCTCACGGCGACCATAGCCCTGAGAAGAGCCGAAGACAGAGTGGCTTGGAAGCAGCTCGTCAATGACTTCGTGAAAGCTTTCCAAGGCGGGCACGACCTTCAGTAATGAAGACAACGAATAAGAAGAGAAGAAATCGATTGATCCAATAACGTGGAATAATTTATCACTCACTAGCTGCTGTTTACGGTAGATTTGTCCTTGACTTTGCTCTCGTGAAAATCAAATTCCTCAATGAAATATACCAATGCATAGAGATAAAAACATCTTATGATTCAATCTACCGCTGTGCACAGCTCAATCAGTGCAGCTGTTAAATTGTGATTTAATAACAATCATCTTGACACAATAATGTCGTGGTGGCCCAATGACTAAGACCTCGTGCTTGAGGTCATGGGTTCAAATTCGGGCAGGTACCAATTCGATTTTTACAATTTTTATGTGCTTTCTAAGTTTACTTTGGACATCACAGGCAACGGTGAAGGAAAACATCGTGAGGAAACCTACAGCTGTATTGCGTAAGTGCCCAAAGAGTTTAAACTCTATCCAGCCGACCAGATCGGCCAATCACAAAAAACCGAAATCCACATCGCGTCATTCATCTCGCATGTGATTGGTCGACTTGGTCGGTGGAATAGAGTTTAAACTCTTTGCGCACTTACGCAATATGGCTGATGGACTTATATAGTTAATGTAAGTAGGTATGAAATAGCCAACTCCTGAGTACAATAGAGGCCTGTGGGGTTCCCAGGGGCGGCTTAATTAACTCTGACACCAGAGGTAGCCACATCCTCACAGTTAAAAGAAAGATAAACATATTTAGTAGAACCTACTGATATAATAAATTTGAAAGCCTAGTTTTCCCTTCGTCTAGTATCCTAGAAAGGAAAGTAAACATTAATCTCACACCTTGGCTTAAAACCAAGAGAAGCCAACTTGACATCACCCTTGAATTGGTTATCACAGAATATTACAAACAGACTAGCTTCCGCCAGCGGCTTCGTTCGCGTGAAAAGTGTTTACTTATTCCAAGGGATAGTTATTCATTGAATTTTTGTATATCGATACATTTGTGAAAATGTCCTTAATTCTTCACCGGCTGACATATGGAAGTTTCTCAAATCAATTGGAATCACGCAATCATCCTCTCATACTGTATCATCTCATATGTCTCTGAATGATTTGAATAATCACTTTTCATCGTCAGCAATGCTCTCGGCTGTTGTTAAGAATAATACTATTCGTGATATTACTTCCATGCCAATTGTAACTCTCGAATCTTTTTCGTTTTCCCCGGTGACCGACGCTGAGATCCTCAAAACGTTCAATGCAATTAAGTCCAAGGCTGTCGGCTGTGATGGAGTGAGCAGATCCATGTTGTCCCTCATTTTCAAAAGTATCCTTCCCATTATCACACACATCATCAACTTCTCACTGCAGGCTGGTGAGTTTCCTACAACCTGGCGTAAGGCATTCATTATTCCTCTTCCAAAAATTTCCAACCCCACCTTATCTAATCACTACAGACCAATCTCTATTCTCCCTTTCCTATCTAAGATCCTGGAAGCAGTTGCTCTGAACCAAATATCCTCCTTCGTGTCCCGGAATAACCTATTGTCCCCTTTCCAATCTGGTTTTCGGCCCGGCCATAGTACAGCCACAGCCTGGCTTAAAGTTACTGAAGACGTCAGGAACGGCTTGGAGAGTTCGAGGTTGACGGTGTTGGTTTTAATAGATTTCTCCAATGCATTTAATACCGTCGATCACGACATTCTCCTGGCCATCCTGTCTCAAATTGGGGTTTCTTCGTTGGCACGGGCTTGGTTTTCATCATATCTTCGTGGTCGCCAGCAGGCGGTACGTGCTGATCAGAAATTCTCTGATTGGTGCGCGCTAGAAACAGGAGTCCCACAAGGCGGTATACTCTCTCCACTCTTATTTTCTTTATTTATTAACTCTATCACTACTATTCTCAAATGCTCCTACCATCTGTATGCTGACGACCTGCAGCTCTACGCGCAAGCTGACATACTCAATCTGGATGACTGCATCTCGCTGTTGAATGCTGATCTTCAAGCAATCGCTGACTGGTCTAGCAGATTTGGCGTTACTGTCAATGTCAGTAAATGTCAGGCTATCCTTATTGGTAGTTCGTATTATCTACGAACCTTGGACACTAGTCTTCTAATGCCGCTTAAGTTCGGCAATACTGTTATCCCTCTCTCGCCTCACGTTAAAGACTTGGGCCTATATATTGATGACAGGTTGAGCTGGAATAAGCAGGTCGCTCAGATTAGCCAGAGAGTCACTTTCTCACTGCGGTCTCTCTATAGATTCAAACATTTTCTTCCGTCCAGCACCAAAACCACCTTGGTTCAAGCTCTCGTATTGCCTATAATCGACTATGCTGATGTTTGTTATTCTGATCTATCCCAAGAACTTCTTAACAAAATGGATCGACTTCTTAACAACTGTATTCGCTTTATTTTCGGGCTTCGTAAATATGATCACATTTCTTCCTTCCGTTCTCAGCTTAAATGGCTGCCTATCCGTCAGAGGAGATCCCTAAGATCCCTCTGCATGCTCTTCAACATCATGAACGATCCTTGTACTCCTGATTATTTAAAACAATATTTTAAAGTGTTGGGCAGTTCTCACGATCTTAACCTTCGAGCTTCCAAAAACTTACTTCTACAAATTCCTTCTCACCGCACTGGGTTTATATCTAATTCTTACGCTGTCTCTACTGTAAAACTCTGGAACGTCCTTCCCCTTGACATAAAAAAAACTGAGAGTAAATTTTCATTTAAGCGTAGAATCCGGAACTATTACTTGTCCTCTCTTACATAGCTCGGTCTTCGTCTTAGTTATTATGTTTAATTTCTGTTTCATTTAGAATATGATATTTATTATAATATTTATTAGTCTATTGTTTTAGAAATTATTTATGTATTTTATTTGTTAGATAGTTTATTAATATCCGACTTTAATTATTGTTCATTTTTATTTTGTACTCCTACCACCTGTTTGTCCTTTTTAACCCAAAGGTTGACTGGTAGAGAATGCCTTGCTGCATTAAGTCCGCCTATGTATCACCATTGTACATGAAGTTTAAATAAATAAATAAATAAATATCTTTTAGATACGGAGGTGCTTGAGAAGTGGAGCGATATACCACGGCTATGAGGACAAGCATGGAAGTACCGTCAAGATCCCTAACAGCATCTTACTGGATTATACTTCCTTCCACCGAGCATGTTTGCTTTTGCGAAACTCTCACTCCACCGAGCATGTTTGCTTTTGCGAAACTCCACTCAAGCCAGCCAATTAAGGCAAGAGAGAGGTGGGAGCTCTCCTCCCCTTCAATATTCACACCAATCAGCTAATAAAGGCCTGCTGGCGATGAGGAACAACACTTCGCCCGCCAGATCAGGTACGTGAGGTCGCTACTGCCCGCCAGCTCGCCACAAAGCTACCCTGCGGATTGCATCTCTCTTAGTCTGGCCCCTAACCCTAGGCATGTTGCGACAAAGTAGAATCTACCAGCACAGATCTAGAGACTTTTGTTATTATTAACAGGGTTGCTTCTGCCATTAAGAAACTTGGATTTAATTAAATTTTTATGTTGGTCATATAAAAGAGATCCACTGTTCTTGACTTATAGACAAAGTAAAATTCTATCAGCAATAAAACGAGTCAAAAGTCCTAAATGTTTGGGATTGATCACGTGATTTTTCAGTAGCACAAAAACATTTTAGAATACATTATTGCTAAAAGAATTTCACTTGCTTTCAGAAAGAAAGAAAGAAATAAAAGAAAGAACGAAAAATTTATTTATTTGTGACCCGCACAGGAGACACGAGAAATAAGCAAAAATTAAACAATATTGAAAATAAAACCCCCTGCGAGACCAAAAAGGCTCCTATCTCAGCATGTGCAGTCAGGGCTCCAGGGCTCTAGGCCCTTGAGTCTTGACCAGAAAAGATAAGAAACTAAGCTCACATAAGTACAAAATCTTAACTAAAATCTAAACAAGCTTTAAGGAAATGCTTCATGTATCAGATTGTCTCCAAAACAATAAAAAGACGTCTTAATCGAGCCTTGTGAGGCTTTGTCAGGGGTTGCACACATGTTATTCAATTACTACCCATCCTTCGACGGGCTCTCGCGTTGATACCCCTGCGACTAAATATATTATGATGGCGTTTTATTTTTGAGTTTACAACGTATTGAGGATTTTTCTCATCCTGTATTGTGCCACTGCTGGACAAAGGTATCCCCCGTAGCTTTCCACTCTTCCTGATTTTTTGCCATCTCCTGCCAATCTCCCGTAAACGCCTCTAAGTCATCACGCCAGTGTTTCCACGGCGACGACCCCCATCTTTCGGCTCCCACTGCGTGACAATTCTGGCCCATCTTTCATTATGCATTCTGCATATATATGACTCGCCCAATCCAACATGAGCCCAGCAGACTTGCTGCCCACATCGGCGATTCCTGTTTTGGAGCGTAGTATTACTTATTTGGTCGCTGAGCTTAATACCCAATACGCTTCGCTCCATCACCCTTTGGCATACTTTGAGTTTGGATTTTTGAGACCCGGTCAAAGTCCAAGTTGAGCTGCGTAGGTTAGGATGGGCAGGATGCACATGTCGATGAGCTTGCGCTTCAGAGATAAGGGTGGTATCGCTTCATCAGTGACTTAATGGACCAATAGCTCTTCCAGTCTTTCTCGACATGGCCCAAGTAAATGTACTTTTCGACATAATGGATTTCTTGCTCACCTACCTCAACCTTACTTTTTGTGCTATTCGTCATTACTTTGATCTTTGACCGATTACATTATATTAAGGGAGAAATTGAAAATTAATAATCACAAAGTATATAGATAATGTGTCGTATGTTTATTAATAACTGTTTGGTATTTTTACAAGCCTTAAAGTTAAATAACTTGCCTTGTTATTTAGTATGATCAGGTCAAATCTTGCAATGGCATTTTAAAACAGTCATACCAACTGATGAGCTAGAATTTTGTTATGCGTGTGGTTTGGATGACAGTGTACGGTTTGCCAAGTGACATAATTCTAAATCAAATATGGTGGACTTCCAAAGATGGCGAATCAATTAATTTATGCACTCCCGTAATATGTGTATCAGTTGCCAAAAAGATTTTAAAATCATCAGCGTGCTTCATCGTCGACCACATCATCGCTTACCATCAGGTGAGATAGTGGTCAAACGCAAGCCTATCAAAAACAAAAAAAAAACATTTTTATTGAAAACTATGTACGTCTCCTAATTGAATGGCCTAATTTTATTTCGAATTACATTTTTACGGGCTACGGCGACGATAAAAATATAAGTCTCTTTGAAGAGTCATAATTTTTCAAGTAATAACGTGCTTCTCCCAAGCTCATATTTACAATTTATATTATTATATAATGAACCCACTTTAAAGTGTACACACAAGATCAAATAAATAAAATTGCAGACAGTCTCGTCTAACTTTAGATCGACCAATACATATTTTTCTCCATATTCGATAAAGGTAACATCTAGATCCATTAAAGCACTGTCAATATTTAATGTTAGTCTCTATTAAATACAGAGAGTATTTGAAAGAGAATATCAAATATTGACTACCTAAATATTCCCTTTAAATATTCAGAGTATAATCAATCAAAATAATTATCGAACCTGATTTCTAAATTGGCAAATAAACTTAACATTTACGCTCATCAGTAATAATCAAATAAATACACGAAAATCAACGTTCCCAAATTAATTATTTACCAATTTCGAAGCCCAATGATCTGAAAACGTATTTATAAAATAAATTGTATAATAAGTACGTACTCGTATATAATGTGTTCCGCGTGAGTGAGGACAAGAGGCAAAAAACGAACGACGAGATCCATTGGAAATCACCGGGAGAGTGGGGAGGTGGGTGAAGTGGGGAGCTCCGGAAATACAGTCCGCCCGGTATATGCCAACCACTAAACACATTTCATACTAGCAGAGTAAAGATGCTTCGTATGAAATGTTGATTTTTTAATATTTTCTGTACCATTCGAAACGAGGTCGGTGTTTTTTATGTATTTTATATGGTAATCTTTATCGGCTATATATTTTTTCGTTCTGGCTTCCAAATTGAAAAGAAGTTTCTTTGAAGCAAAATAAAAAGACCATCCGAAAACTTAATTTGAATTTAGAAAACCTTAACCGCTTTTATGGGGTCAGGCGTGAGAATGGAAAATTACTCATTACTTTTATTTAAAGCTGAATATCACGTCTAAACTCTTCTAAAGTTAAAATAACTATAAGAAAATCTCATTTTCATACCGTTTACACGAAAACTGAACGTGCAATTTAGCCTCATACAAGCTCCGTGCATGCCGATTAAAGTCTCGTTTTGCAGAGAACGTGTTAAACAAGCGAGCTAAAAATGCTTTTACAAAGCTATATGTAGGTCAACGCCGCCAGTAATTTTAATTTCCGACTGTCCGAATTGTTAAAAGAATGCTATAATATTGCAACGTAGTAACTGAAAACATGCTTTTACTATTTCGGCATTTTTTACTTGATGTTATTGTGAATACCGGAAAAGAGGCTTTTGTCCCGCAACGAGACTGTGATACAATGCAGGATTATAAGTATAACTAGCTGACCCACGCGGCTTCACTCCCGTCAACTGGCTACCTACCCATCTACCCTACCTACCCTACATACATGATTGTTGCAACTTTAACCGTTTACGCAGAGCACGCAACGGAAGCTCTCAAAAATAATAAAATTTCCCCGTTTTAGAACATTTTTCATTGATACTCCGCCCTATTGGTCGTAGCGTGATGTTATATAGCCTTATAACCTTCCTCAATGAATGGACAACCCAACACAAAACGAATTTATCAATTCCAACCAGGAGTTCCTGAGATTAGCGCGTTCAAACAAACAAACTCTTCAGCTTTATAATATTAGTATAGATATGTACTTAATTATTTTACCCATAATGATTTCTACTTTATTATGGCCGCTTTTACCATTTGGGAATCAAACCAACGACCCGTAGCGCAGTCATTTACGTGACAGGAATCTACAACTGTATTCCTGAGAGCATGAATAAGATTACATTCGAAGCACTTTCCAAGATTATTTATGTAATAAAAAAATATTGTAGAAGAAAATATTGTGTCAGAATGCCAACCCAACTCTTGCGTAGCAACGGATAGAATTCACATCGGCAAAATGTTGCCACCCTACTCTCTTTGAACCAATAAACAATAGTAGACGCACCTTTTTTATTCTTTGCGAGAATACAAATACATTTTCAGCCTCCGTTGTTTATTACCTCTGTTGCGTAAATATCAAAACGTAGCGCGCAGTTCTGACTGATACTCGTAAATCTTCGATTTAGCGGAACGAACCAATCGAAGCCCGCAAACTCGGTTACGTTTTTCCATTGTTCACAATTTTGCGCTTGCCACTCGCGCTTGACATCCAAATCTGATAATATCCGTCCGTGATTTGAGTTTCGTGCCAAAAATATAAAACATACAATCTTACGTTGCAATATTCTTGTATATTTACGATCTGTCTGTCAGCGGTTTTCAACTTGGAGTGTGGCTGAAAGGAAATCCTGAAGGGAATCCTGATTTACTCTGCTAAATTTTTGTAGTGCTCGATACAGGCAATACTTACACGTCGATACAATTTTAAAGCCACTGCGGTACGTCTAACTCTTATATTGGTGTCACATCCTTCAGCTTTTTCTGGGATATAAAATATTCTTTGAGTGTGTTTTTTTGTGATAGTGCATCATTGTTACAAAAGCGATGACAATTAAAATAACCAGTTACATTTTTAATGTATTTTATTAAAGTCCAGTCTGATTTGTTTCTAGGAATACTTCATAAATACATTTTATTAGTTATCATATTTAGGTCAGCGTCACATTGTCCAGCAGTCCTTTCAGCAATAGTAAATATATATTTTTATTATCTTTATTTTTCTTGTTATTCATTATGTTTATTAAATATATTTTCCCGTTATATTTCATTCGTGTGTAATGCTTGCTCATTTTGACGGTAGAATGGAGTCAAATGACTATACTCATTGAACTTTGCCGACACCATTATAGGGGGGAAAAGGGGTACTTGTGAGCATTCTGCAGTAGGTGAATGCTGAAACAATGGCGAGGCGGCAGCGGGTGAGACCCGCACCGCGCTCTCAAGTGCCGCATTTTTGTCGCTCGGATGTCAAGCTGCTGCACGTTTGCACACTCACGGAATATTGAAATTGTTTCTCTTACCATTCCGTACTGCAATAATCCCGCACTATACTTTTTGCTTTCGTAGTGCAATGTAAGTAAAATAGCTGTTATTCGAATTTCGTCGCTGGAAATGCTTTCGCGCGGAGCGTATAATTTTATTTGTCCTTGAATTGGCATCTCATTTGCCGAACAAGTTGATTCGATTGTTTGGCGTTCTTTAGTTCGACCGTAAATCCTCTAAGGGACAGATAAAGAATGTTACATTTAAAAAGTCATACCAAGTACCTACTATCTAAGGTACGAAAGAATTGTTATTGTTAAGATGTAAAAGCAACACAATAACTATAGTTTACTGTAACAAGTGTCGGTATGCTACTCCTTTATTCAAAGAAACTGTCACATCTGAAAGCCCCAAGTTCTGTATTCAGAATGAAGTGATCTTTATTTTTAATGAAAATGCCAAAGAAAATAGTTTTTTCATACATATTGACGGCGGAACCCTCGTCAAACTCACACTTGCTCGATGTTTTGATAACTCCTATATTGAAAAAGGCGACCCTGATTATCGGGTCATTGAAAGGAAACCCGACTTATTCAACTTTTTATTTTCCATCTGTAGATTGAAATGGCGTCCACAAAGTGTTCGCTACTTAACGCTTAAGCGGCGAAAGCGAAAACGGTTTACTCGATAATTTTTGGAGGAAAAGCAAGTTAGCTTTTATTATAAATTCTTAAGTTCATCTGAAGAGTAAATCTTATCTCGTATTAATTATCTTGGCTGTTCTTGTAATGCTAATAAATAAAACTGTATGGTTTGTATTCGTAAATCTTGATATTATCTTTACTTCAGACAAAGATATGTTTATGTAAGTTAAGTTCCAGGAAGACAATTTCCATTAAAACTTTAGAATCGCTAAGATTTCAGATCCACTTGTAAAATGCAAAGTTTGTATTTTAGTTGCAAATTGCCACACGAACTGATACCGATATGGTTGAGCTCGCTCACACATCACAGATTTATCGTTTTATTTTACGGTCAAATGATCTCTCGGGATTAGGCGTGTAACAAAGTTATATATTACAGGAAACCCTAGCATATTTCAGGCGGAGGCGAAGCCAACTCATTCGTCTATGAAGCGTATACGGGAATATTACCAATTTTATATTCAGCCAGACCCGCAGCGAACGACGGCTGCGACAGAACCATCTAAAATCGCACTTTTATGAAAGCCCCTAATGACACGTGAAATCCGAAATTGCTAAGATGGAATGGAGTTCCCAAACAATCCCTAATCCGGCACACATCTTATGTATAAGTAAGGATGAAATAACCTCAATTTCACCAACAAGATCCTCGGTAATGTGTTGCGAATGGTACGGGTTGATAAGGAAAAACGGGTAAATAAGGAATCGTGAGAGGCCACCAGGACCGGAAAGGGACGGCGAGGGGGAGGAGGGGCTCATCCGGCGGATACACCGCAACCGGCCGCCGGCCACCGGACAGCCAATGTATTTCATAGCCAGAGGGTCATCGCCGAGCAATTTTATAAAACATTGAAGTTTTTACGCGTTTAGAGAATTGTGGTGATTGCTGCAGAATCCATACAGTTTCACTAGCTAGAACTGCGAACTTTCTCGCAGACTCAATTCTTTTCAAACTCGTAGAGAAATTTAATACAGAACAAACTGGCTTTATTTGTACCTATTCAATTTACTGTAGAAACATTTTTGTGAAATAAAATATAAGAGCAAAGCTTATTTAAAAAAAACCTTCAAAGCACTTAAGCTTTTCAGACGAAAATACCCATCTTTCGCGACTGCAATTATAATGAAATTTTCTTTTTGATCCACAGACAGACGTAAGGAATAATGAAATTTTGATACCAATTCGCAACCAACGAAATCCCACGAGATAGTGCTTTCAAAACAACTTTGATTTCCTCCCGGTATAGTCAAAGGAGCTTACCGAGAAAAAGCGACGAAAGAATGAAAGAAAGAAATAAAAAATGCACAGAAACACGGAGGTCGGAGTTTTTCCTGTCACCGGGCACAAACAATGCCTCCATTGTAGGGCTGTGCCCCCCGCGCCCCGCCGCCCCGCCGCGGTCCCGCCGAGCAAACGAGCATCTTTTGTTTCCAAGCCCGCGTCCCGCACGGAAACGGGAGCTTTGAACCCGCGGTCATCTGTTTACATCACGCCAACTAGAAAAAAAGACATCCGATTTGTTCTGCAGACTGTACTCTATTACATGTAACCCTAGGTAGGCAACGGAAACATCTTCGATTGTTCCCGCGTAGTGCTCTCAATAATGATATAACTTGGATTTTCTGCGTAAAATATTTAATACAAATGTGTGAAGTGAAATTGCAAATATTCATGAAAGAAACAGTTTTTCATTAACAGCAACGAACTTACATTAAAACCACAAATTTTGCCATATTCTCTGATATGAAACTTCAAAAGAGTAAAAGGTAATCCGTTTAACACTTTACACTGCTGGAATTAAAATGCCTGCAACATGCTAGTTGCAAAAAAAAGCAATGGCGGCTCAAAAAGTTGACACAATTTTAAATTCACCCAATTCGATTAATAAATAATAGGAACTGCGCAGGCTTGTTATGTAACAATTTGAAATGAATAAAGGTTGGTTTCCGGCAGGTAATGCAATGTACTCACAGCTCGCTGTGGGAGGACGAATAATATATTTTATTTTTCTCGGTCCAGTCATTTAGATATGAAAAAATAACGCGTTGAAACCCGAGGAGCGCTTTTGAGAGGCTTACTTATTCATATAGCTTGCTGTTCCGCTGACTTCAAAATCAATTATGTTTTGCCTTTGAAGATGATGCAAAAATGTTGGTTATTCTGATAATAATATTTTAAGCATGTCTTTGTATGACGTTCCATGGCTCGTTCGTCCTGTTCCGTGGGCGCGAGAGGTCAACAAACACATAATTTGTGGAATTAGTATCGAGATAACATGGGCTTTAAGGACGCTATTACATTTTTCTACAAATAACAGTGCTTTTCAGGTACAATTTTAACGTATATGCAATCACAGATGTGAGGATATCGTGGTCTTAATTTATGGATAATATATTCAGCTCCAGATTGGCATCAGAAAAATTGCAAGACATCATACAAAATTTTCGCACAAATACGTTTTCCCATAACAATAATCGCAAAAATATTAAAAAAGTAGGGTCCGAATAGGTCCCAGTTTAGGTAATTTTACAGCATATTTTATCTTCAAAATTATAAGAAATTGCGGTATATATAGTCCTTTACAGGTTCAGCTAATTATTTTTTACCCAATCAATATATTTTTTAATTATTAGCTAAAATAAAAACACTTGCCGACTTCTTCATACATTTTGTACTCGAAGCTCATCATTCCGCGCTCAGAAGCGCTCGTGGAAGGACGAGCGTATCGCTTTTTACCGCAAAAAAAATACGATAAAAGTAATAGAAAAGATTGTAGTGTGAATGCGTGAGTCGTTTGTCGTGATCGAAAGGAGTTGATATTTTATCGGACCGAAAAATAAAAGTATGTTTTAGTTTCCTATTATTATTAGGATGTGATTTAGAAATTATGTTGGGCAAGATCGGGCTTTGGATAGGTGGTGTTAAGCAGTTGTTGACAAGGTTGAGAAAAGGATGGGTGGGTTTAAGCAGTTCTTAGTACGGTTAGGATTTGGATGGGCAAGGTTAAGCTAGCGGCGGTGAAGGTTAGAAGTGGATGGGTGGGAGGAGATTTATGATTTGAACCGGTTTGTATTTAGGTGTGTATGACGAATACGGGGTCAAAATAAAATACAAGATGGCGGCGACGAAAATTTGGCTGCTTTTCGACATGGATGTCATTTTCGTGGATTTTGGGGTCGCTTATATCGAATACGGGGTCAAAACAAAAATACAAGATGGCGCCGACGAAAATTTGGCATCTTTTCGTCATGGGTGACATTTTTATGGTTTTTGGGGTCGCTTATATCAAATATGATGTCAAAACCAAAATACAAGATGGCGTCGACAAAAATTAGACAAATTTTCATCATGGGTGTCATTTTCATGGATTTTGGGGTCGGTTATATCGAATACGGGGTCAAAACCAAAATACAAGATGGCGCCGACGAAAATTTTACATCTTTTCGTCATGGGTGTCATTTTCATGGATGTTGGGTAATATGTCATTAGCTGCTGCTCATTATGTAATGCTCCAAAAATTTTAGATAGTAATATTTTATATGTTCCATGTAATGCAAAATGTTCAAGTAATTTTTCAATCGGAAATTATTTCGTTTTAGGTATCTACTTATTCACGTAGCGTCTTTTTAAAAATACCTGCTTACTACAATAAAGTGAAAACTAATTTTCTTTTCGGAAGTCGGTGTCGGTACCTATTGTTTTTCGTTTTTCGACACAGGAAAGTTATTATTTTTCATGGTGGTGGTGTTTTTGTTGGTACCCCATATTGGGTATACAAAATACATCTGTTTACCCTCTTAAACCGTACGAGCGTGATGTTATATTAGGGTATGGTGAAAACAAAACATAAACATACGATCACAGTAATCGCAGGTCATTTGCTGTTTGTTATTGAAGAGTTCCATTGTCTATCTCCGAAGATCTGTATCAGATCCTAATAAATTATACAATAAAACCTTCCCTGAAAACACATACATTTATCGACGAAAACCTGATCAGTATCGGATCAGGAGTTTTTAAGAAAATTGCGGATACATACGGGTCGAATAGATAGAGAACGTCCTTTTTTTGAAGTCTGTTGAAAATAATAACATACTTTTTACGACGACGGTTTGTAACAGTTACCAAATGCATATTCAAAGTGCCAACTAACCTTCCTGAATCAACTTCGATAAAATTAAAAAATAATATCAAGGACCAATATTATTTGAGTGGTGTATAAAATCGAGCGCTCAGTAGTTTCAATGAGTGCGTGCGCGTAATGTTGCTGTGTGCGACTAGATACCTAAATTTGAGTTCGTCGAAAATGTAACAGCGTCCTTAAGTAGAATGAGGATACTAAACAGTATCAACTCGTACCGACTAATACAGTCCACATTCCATTGACAAATCAAACACAAAACCAATATCTTCAGCTTCTCGCGCCTGAATTAACATGTCACAAGCTACCTCCAAACTCAGCTGTGGTAGATCAAATTGTTTCGCCAGGAAATTATGTGGTGTAGCTCCACCAGTATAAACGACGTGAATTTCCCCTGCAGCCCGTTCTTTTATTGCACACCTAAATTGGATTTTCGCTGCGCCATACATATTCCGGCCACCAAGTTGAACTTCATATTTCACTCAATTTTGTTGATGTTATCAGTGTAATTTTTAAGGCTCGAATTGGTGTTGATGTTATTATATTAGCGTTCGAGTTGATGGAGATCTAAATGTTTATTAAGCGATGTTTTTAAGGGATTTTCAGTCTCGAAATGGGAATTAATTTGTTTTGGAACTTGACCTTTTGGCCATTGGAGATATCTGAACGTATGTGGAATGAGAATGATATTTCGTTGCAATAGGCAAATCACACTCTAATATTATAAAGACGAAAGTTTGTGAGTGTGTATGTTTGTTGCTTCTTCACGCTCCAACGGCTCGACGGATATGGATGAAATTTGGCACAGAGTTTTTTTTGTTTTTTTTAAAGACTTTTCCCTACCTCAGAGTATCTTTATGTCAAGAATGAATAGGTTACTTCGAGGCAAGCTTGCTTCACCGTAGACCGTCATCGCTTACCATCAGGCGAGATAGTGGTCCAACGCGAGCCTATCGTAAAATAAAAAAGAAAATATATATATAATATTATTGTTTTCCTCTAGAATTGGTGAGATGAAGCACAACACCGAGAGAAATTGAAGTGATGGGGCTTTTGTCCTGCAATGGAAAAATTCAGGCTCAATTTCCCCTTTATCTGTATTTTAATAAGAACAACAGTTGCAATTGTTCTATGGAGAAAACAACATTTAAAAAGGGTTAATTTATTTTCTCCTTTGTCTCTATCTAACAAAATGAAGGTTGACGTTACTGCCATTAACAATAATAAACCCAGCAAATAAATACACGTAAGAAACTACTAAAGAGCGAAACAGTGTTCTCAAGAAAGTAACCCGTGATGTATTGTTTACTTTCCCGCGAAACTGTTTCAGAGGTACTCGTCCTCGAGTGTTGCATTAAATGAACTGGAAACAGGGCTGACTGTCTCCTTGGTCTTGTGGTTGCAAAGTGCAACTGCCAAGCGTACAGTCCCTGTATCCCACATGCTTAGTTCACTATCTTAAAAATTTAATTTATAGAATTAATATTTTATCCAGCGGGCGACAGCTAGTGCTGATAGAATTTTACTTTGATTTATGGCTTTTATCCATGCTTTACATCAGACGTAACCAAGGCCAAGAGGTGGCCCAGGGTAAAAAATGTAGATGTCACTGTGATATGGTGCGACACTATACTGCCTAGCTCTTTCTGGAACACAGGCGTTATTATATTTACGTTGTTAAACGGGGCTGTCACTAAACAGTTATTATCTTTCCATTAGGGAGGCGCTTGGAGCTGGCCATCTACTTAAACGGGATGAATGAGCGCACTGACGTGGATAACAGTTTACTGGAAGCGATCACATCGGTTGGTAACTTTATTGTTTGCTCTTGGATCGGTCAACCATTAATAAATGGGTGAATAATTAAGATGTGAATTGAAGTACTACTAATACTATCGTTAAGTATGCGGAAATAGGCTCAGTACCCTCCCCCCCGCGGTGGGTTCCCGCATTGTCGAGGCGGGGAGTCTCAGTAGCCGTGGCTTGGTCACCCACGCTGAAGCAAAGAGGAACCCATGGAAGGGACGCTCCTCAGGGCTTTTGCTGATTAAGCCGACGACGTAGCGGCCAACAAGCAGTTTGCAATGCCACTTGAGTGACATCGCAACAGTCTTTGCGGCTGGTGAGGAGTGCCGGTATTCCGGGGCGCCGCTCTCCCTACGTTCCGCGACCTAGTCGGGGCCGCCATTGACTGATGGCGGACGCGGTGAGGCCGCAGGGGAGGTGGAATGTCGGTAAAGCGTTGGCTACTCTCCCTATCCTCTGCAGCCGAAAAATTGATAGATTGCGGGGCCACTGACCTGACTCGTCACAGGGAGACCAAAGGTGCCATTAACGGAGTCGTCTGGCGCTTATGTATTGGTTTAGCCTCTGCGGTGTCACGCCGTGACCATTCACGTTCATTATGTTTTCTGGTGCGCCTTTGATGGGGGTACTCCCCAGTTGGGGGTTCGGTGATGGACAGTCGTGGCGGGATTACGGATGAGCGCTAACACGTGCCCGTGTTCCTTCCATAAGCGGCACAGGAGAACACCGTGTTTTAGTGGGTTGGATTCCCACATAACTGGGCTATCTCCTAGTGATAGCGCAGCATGAACGCAGATGATGATGTACGCAGTATTTTCAAACCCACGCAAAATAATAAAATTATGCCGGAATCCGCTGGTTGCGAGACGCATGGGATCCGTGGCCCGTGGGGGAGGCCATGTTCAGCAGTGGACGTCTTTTTTACCGTGCCTTGTCAACGGCGTACTTGGCTATACATTCGCCGCCAGTTACCCGGCAACCGGGGCGTGTGAAAAGGCACTATAAATTTATAGGAATGCGAGTTTGTGTCAATAAATACTTTTTCTTCCTTTCTTGTCTTTCTTTCTTTTGTTTGTTACCTTGCAATAATTATGAGGGATTTAAGCACAAAGTATCGTAAGCGGCGCGCTGCATTCTATTTTGTGATTTAAGGCACTTGTCGCAGCCGACGAGCAGCGAGAAGCCAGTATGTGGTATCGATAGTTATGTCGCTCGGCTATTAGCGAGTGTTCTTGTGCGACGGGCGATTACCCGCACCACTCGCTAATATTATGTTAACTAGCCCTTAGATACGCACTGTAGGTAGAAATTACCGCTGGTTGGTCTCTCGGCATGAGTTCTGACCGGCAAGCGAGCATCGCTGATCGAATATAACTTAGATAGCTCTTGTCGCTGTGAAAAAATAGTGGTGAGAGTGTTTTCGCCAGCAGTGTGAACAGCCAGCGATCAACTGTATCTTATATCTTTTGTAGGTTTCTTCAGCGAGATAATCGATTTTTCGTCGACGGTGGGACCAGTACCTATAGTTTCATATAGTCTGTAGTACTTCCAATTGTAACTCTTGTACATGGGTTCAGTATTTGTTATCCATATTCAACCAAGTTTTAATGAATTCTTCAATCTAGCTAGTTTAATTTTGAAATTTGTTAAGCTATATTCTTAGTGATCAACCAAATACTGATGTATCAGATCTCAGAATTCAGTAAATCCAATTATTTAAGAAACAAAATAATTCTCTGAGATTTTTTGGGTTGCTATTTAACCAAATAATACCAATTTTTTTTTAACTTAATATAATGTAATCGCAACCGATTACTTTTATTCCGCGAAACGGAAACACAATATCAGACCTTCTCAATCCCATTGTACAAGACTCAATTATTGAAGTTGGGGAAAATGTCAAATGTGATTATATTTCTGTCCTCCCATATCGGATGAACCGGATATTTCAGTAAATTAAACTATGTATTTTCAGTTATAACAAGCTTTTGATGTTACGACCAATGTGTAGATAATTTAAAGAAAACATTTCTGTTTTTGACTGGCTTCATAAAGAAGAGAAGAGAGTCTTCATTATTCTGATATTTTTTGTACAGTGTTTAAAAAACGTAATTATGGAAGTCATTCTTTTAAATCATCATCTTCCTGCCCTCGTCCCATGTTACTTGTGGTCGGCGCAATAAGTTTTTTACAACCTTTTATTTAACTTGCAATGTATGTTTGTATGTATCTATGTTTGTATGTATGAATGTATGTAAGTGTGTTCGAGTTAAATCTTGCAAGTGAATTTTAAAGCAGTTACCCAGATGAAATTTTGCATACACATTTAGTTTGGATAACAATGCATGTTAAGCTTAGTGACGTTATTCTAAATCCAATATGGCGGATGGCACAAGATGGCGGACTAGTAATTTTTGTGCACAGCCATGATATGGGTATCAAATGAAAGAGTTTGCTGAGAAGAATACGAAAAAAGCTTGTTTTAATAAAATGTTTTAGTGAATAATTTTATTTCTTCTACACCGTACTGTCCCCCGCCACGCTATCACTGACTCCCTTTTCTTTCATATCACTCCTCACACAGTCCATCCATCTATCTATATATTCATAACTCTTTTAGTAACATGCGTTTCATCCCTCCTTATCACATGACCATACCAGGTCAAACGGTTTCCTTTCAAATTTTGGGCGGTCAAGACGTAATTACCAATATCTTAGTAAGTAAGTAATTCTTTATTTTGCAAATATGTGTACAGTACATGGTGATATACAGATAAAAAGTAGGTTCGGCCATATTTTACCAAGAGGCATGCAAAAGTTATAATTTGACGCTAAAATTATAAATAAAGGCAATTAACAGACACGTCGAACAGTTTTAAATCACAACTTATTATATCTAGGTCACCCGCAATACAATTTATATAGATTACAATTATACATTTGATTTCATTTATTTATACAAACAGTTAACATTGTGTAGAATATTGGGTACACAATTACAGAAATTGGTGGAACATAACTGCAATAAAAATATCACATAAATATTAATTAAATTGTTCTAGCAAATTGTATATTGATTTAAAATGTGTTACAAATAGATGTGATGTCATATTAATCGAATAAATATAAGCTGCAAACCATTATATCATCAAATATACCACAAAAAACTAAAAAATAAATAAATAATAGAATGTAAAATTTATCAAATATTACACAAAAAAAATTAGCTTAACAATTGTATGTTCAATAGAATATTATCTCACAAGCAAATAGAATGTCAAATCAATCAATATGTCACGAATAATTAGAATGTCAAAATAATCATATAATATGTCAAATAAATAAATACGTCAGAAACATTATTAGAATGTCAAATTAATCCAGTGTATGTCCCAAGAACTATAATATCAAATAAATCCAAAAAAAAAAAAAAAAATATGTCACAAGCAAATTAGATTGTCAAATTAATCAAATATCACAATTTATATTATTATAGATACGTTTCATTATTATACACAATACTTGTTCACAATTCTTTCTCAGTGAGGAATTCGCTGACAGTATAGTATGCTTTATGCGCTAAAAAGCTTCGGAGCCTGTTTTTAAATAATGAAAGCGGCAATTCTTTCCATTGCTTAGGTAATTTATTATAGATGACCGAAGCCATGCAGTAGACACTCTTTTGCATTAGTGCCGTTTTGGCGGGATGGGAGCATAGTAGGCTATTGTCGCGTCTATTACGTGGAATTACGTCAGCCAGACGCTTAAAACGATGCGGGTTCGATTTCACAAACACAGCTACTTCCATTATGTACAGACTAGGTAGTGTTAATATTTTGTGCTGTTTAAAGTATGGCATGCAACTATCAGTGGATTTAAGTTTAAACATCGCCCGTAGACATCTTTTCTGGGCTTTAAAAACGGTTTCTCTTTCGGTTGAATTGCCCCAGAATATTAAACCGTAACGTAAGTGGGATTCTACTATGCCATAATAAGCAGTAAGAAGTGCATCCATGTATACTATTGGGGATAGTGAATATAGAGCGTATGCGGACATACTAATTTTCTTACATAAAGTTTCAGTATGTGCTTTCCAATTTAGGTTTTTGTCTATTATCAGTCCCAGAAATTTTGTATTTTCTACTTCTTCTACTGCTTCATTTTTGTAGTTTATATCAGGGCTAATTCTAGGAATCCGCTGACTAAAATGTACAACTTTTGTTTTTTTCAAGTTAATTTTTAAATTATTTTCCTCTAACCAATTAACAACATTTTTTAAACAATTATTAATGTCCGTTTCATACGTCTCCTCACTTTTACATAAATAAAAATATATAAATCCGTCTATCTGTTTGAAATATATGAGGTAATAAAAATTATTACTTTCAAACAAGATACGCGCGAATATCGTTACCCTTTTCTGGCAGTCGGATAAAAAGTTCTTAATTGTATGGTTATATATCTGTTAGCTCGTGGATGAAGAGTGGACTGTACAAAAAGGCGGTTGGTTTTAAAGCCGTTATATTTATTGTAGTAAACTGTCCCGGACAAACAATTAGAGTTTAGGAAGAGGTGTCGACTGGTGCGGTGGAGTCCGTGGTTGCGATTGTCCTCGACCCGCGCCGTGCTGCGTTGCATGTCGCGCCGGTCGCCCACACATCGATGCTGCGTAGGCCGCGCGCGAGTGTGCTAAGTGCAGATGGCGCGCGCTGTCCGATAGTGTTGGGTTCAAATCCCAACAATATCTTCAAAAAATATTTGAAAGAATATGGTATAAATTATAACATTATCTCATCCTTATTTTTCAGGTAAGCAAGAGATATTTCTTGCCGTGTTCTTCCTGTTAGAGAACGATTTCGTTTATATTCATTACAAAGTGCTTGAGCAAAATATCCGTCATTATTATAATAGCTCCGTCGGTTCCAAACGAAGCTGTCTTATTCATCCTCTCTTTAAGAATATCACTTGAAAATTCATACTGTAGGACAGGCAGGATTATCATAAACGAATGTCTTGTGAATGGTAATCATTTCGTACTAATATTACAACGAATTTTGAACGTTTGTTTACGTTGTTAAGAGTTTAATTTTGTAAGTTGGCTAGATCAACTATAAAGAATTCGTTTTATATTGTAATCGCTTTTTATTATAATATTTTTTATAAGTACCAACTTCTGTGCACTTCAATCTAGTTTAATAAATAAATGTTAAATCACTAAAGTTATTAGATAGAGTTCACACTATGCTAAGGCACTTGTCCTACCGCCAGCGAAGAAGCGATTAGCTCTCGACTATTTTCTCGCTGAAGAAACAAACAAAAGATACAGATCCCGTGGCAATAAAAGAGACACATATATTAATTTGATCACTGGCTGTTCACACTGTTGGCGAGTACTCTCTTACCTCAAGTTTGTCGCAGCGACAAGAGCTATCAAAGATATATTCGCACGGCGATGCTCGATTGACGGTCAGAACTCACGCCGAGACCAACCATCCAACGCGTACAGGACTGGCCGCTCGACCGAGTGGTGCGAGTGATTGCCCGTCGCACAAAAACACTTACTCATAACCTAGCAGTAAAACTATTGGAACTACACAATCGCTTTTCGCTGTTCGCCAACTCGTATGTAGATCTAGCTCTACTCGTTGCTCGCAGATCGTCGGCGGTGGCTGCGAGCAACGAATAGGGCCTAATGAACCCATAGTTATTGTTTCAATAACGCGATTATATGATGATCACTCCACTGCCTGCCAAAATCTTTTTTGGAGTCGGCCCATTATGTCTTCTTATTTGGGTTCGGTCCATTATGTCTTTTTATTTGGGGTCGGTCCATTATGTCTTCTTATTTGGGTTCGGTCCATTATGTCTTTTTATTTGGGGTCGGTCCATTATGTCTTCTTATTTGGGGTCGGTCCATCATGTCTTCTTATTTGCGGTCGGCCAATTATGTCTTATAATTTGGGGTTGGCCCACTACGTCTTCTTTTTTGGGGTCGGACCATTATGTCTTCTTTTTTGGGGTCGGCCCATTATGTCTACTTATTTGGAGTTGGTCCATTATGTCTTCTTTGCCATCATCTTAATACTAAATAGTCACGTCGTTTCCAGCAATTTTTTTTTTCATAAAGTCTATTATTTAACTTATTAAACATTAGTGAAAACCTAGGATATAAATATGACACTTCTTCTTCTTCGACGTCGTATCGATGATTCCAAAATTAAATACATTTTGACCAGAATTCAGCCACGCCAATAGCGTTGTCATTTGCCTCAGTATGACACTAAAAAGTTAATTAAAAAACTTTTAACAAAAATTCAACCGACTTCAAAGTCTTAAACTTGGAAGTCGGTTGTAATTTTTGTAAAAAACTTTTTTTATTATTCACTTTTTAGTTTTGTTACATAATGGACCAGTTCTAAAGGCTAGCTACCTATAATGCCCAAAGTGAAGCCAGAATAGATTAACCCAATAACATTAAACTTAAACAAAACTGTGGAATGAGAGTATACGAGGGTGAACTGTTTACACCTGCGTAACCCTTTAGAGCGTACCAGTGTGATGTTATGTTATGAAATGGTGTAAACAATAAACAGACATGCGATTGCAGCTAACCCGTGTGATTTGCCGTCATTTATTGAAGAGTTCTGATGTATATCTCCGAAGTTCTTCAACAGATCTTGATCAAAATTAAATGGGACCACATGACAAGCACCAGCGATCAAATAAAAAAGAATCATCGAAATCGGTTCACCCAATAAAAAGTTCTGAGGTAACACAAACAAAAAAAAAATATACAGTTGAATTGAAAACCTCCTCCTTTTTGCGAAGTCGGTTAAAAAGCCCGACTGCTTAAGAAGTAAACTCAAAACACGTAAACAAGAAGAAATCAAATCAAATCTTTTTATTGTGGGCATAGGTTATACAGACAGATGTTTGGTAAATTTCAGTTTCATTATGTCCTGCCTAGTAGGCATACAATAATTAAGTCAACATGCAAAATAATAATAGATATCATATATAAAGCAAATCTTACAAAATACGAATTAGGTGCATGGTGACAGATTGTAGTAGATACTAATTATGTATCAAAAAAATCATGATGTGCAGTTGGAGGGTACATAATCTCGAGATGACTGACCAAAACTATCATGTAACTGATTTTAAATTGCGAAACAAACAACAATAAACACCGGCCCATTGTTTTAAGGTCCACACATATCAGGGCCGTGCCCGGGACGTGACAGGGTCGGGCCCAATCATTGAAGCTTTGTTACTGGCCCGTGCACGGACGTGTGTGAACGAGTTCATATAAAATGTTCACAACGATATTGTTTTGAGCCCTTGACGGGGCACGGTCCGTCCACGTCCCGGGCAAGGCCCTGATATGTGTGGATAGACCTTGAATTGCACAGAGTGCACTAAGAATACGGGCGGTAAGTTCATTAATTTACTTTGTAGAAATAAACATAGCTATATCGACAGCATTGCTAAAATTAAAATAGCTCTCTTCAAATTCCTATCCCAAAAAACTTCTCACTTTGGCTATTGTTTTCAATGTCTGCGGTTTGCATATGGTTAATACAGATTGTCAAGTTGGCTCATACGCAATATACGAGAACACGTAACAGACAACCTTACTCCATTATTCTCCAAAGGTAGTCACATGAGTGTTACAAAAATATTTGATGTGTGTGTGTGTAATACATAAATTATTTCTGCACAGAAACAGTAAAACAAAGCAAAATTAAATTAGCTAGTGAAACTGAAAGGAGTCCACCATCGATGATAAAAACGAAAACGATTTTTTCAAACTCTTTATAATAATTACAACTGAATACGGGGTCAACAGTTAATTAAAAATATCGGTTTATTAAAAAGATTTTCTTTTTATCATAATTATATACACGTCACTTTTGTAAAGTAATAATTTAATTAAATATGATCCTGTATAATTTATAAAACAAGAATATATTCATCATAAAGACTCACATCATACCATTAAGGGTTTAAAAACAAAATTAAATACAAACGCGACACATTAAAGCACCCCAATTAAATTTAATTAGCACTCACGCCGTTCATTCGAAAAGGTGCCAAGATTCCTGACAAACTGAAGCGTGTAACATAATCTTGGCTATTAAGTACTGTCAAGAGAAGAGATGGGTATGTAGGCCACATTTGCGATTTACAAGACATGACGCCTCAGGCTAGGTGGAGCGACGAACTTCACAGGGTGGTTGGTTGCAGCTGGATAAGAGTTGCCGAAGATAGAAATAAATGGCGCGCAATTTGAGAGACCTATGTCCAGCTGTGGACTTTTATAGGCTGATGATGTTGGAACTTGTACAGTGTCGAGTAAGGTTCTATTAGAAAACGCCCGGATGAGCACTGTCTCCAAGAAAATGCCTAAAATGAAAAGTAGCTTGTATTTATATTTCTGGCAAATAACTTAACTGAATCTGTTTGGAAGGTCGTAAAGCAGAGCAATTTCAACTTATAACATATAAAATATAAAAAAACTTTTTGCAAAAAAATACTACCGAATTTTTCACTTTGTAGTTTTATATTTGGAAGTCGGTAGTATTTTTTTGCTAAAAGTTTTTTATTTTTCACTTTTTAGTTGTACCTACCTAATAGGCAAGTTAGTAAAGTAACTATAACGCCAGAATAGCTTTCATGAAACTTGATCATAACCGGTGAAATGAGAGATCTGCGTACCCCTTAAGAGCGTAATGGCGTGATATTATGTTCTGAAATGGTATAAACAATAAACATACATGCGATTGCAGCAATCCCGAGAGATTTACCGTTATTTATTGAAGAGTTCTGTTGTATATCTCCGAAGTTCTTCATCAGATCTTCACCAAATTAAAATGGGACCAATTTCGGAACATACTTTTGAAACAAAAAAGAAATTTCAAAATAGGTCCACAATTGACGAAGATATCGGTGAATAATACATAGTGTCGAACATAGAACCTCCTCCTTTTTGGGAAGTCGGTTAAACACTAAAAATCATGATATGAATACATTTTCTAAAACTACGATTCAAGCCCATTTCGTGGATACAAATAAAGACACATCTTCATTTCCGACATTTCGGTTGAATTGCATCGGCCGTTTTCAACAGTAATGCCTGTCTGAATTTTAGTATTCCTTAACTTATTATTAAGTGCCTTAACTTGTTAATGGCTATCTCTCTGTAACTCCCAATATAAGAACGTAGTATGACTACTAGTAAATACATAAACCTAAACACCAAACTCTTTCACCGAGTGTACTAACTCAGAAACTCGTTATAATCTACTGAAGCCAGCCGTCTCCCGACACAACAAATGAACGAGTAATGGCTGGGCATTTTTGTTGAATGTGCCCGAGTGGAGAGACCGGGGCTAATTTGTCATCCGCCGAGACCAAGTCAAGACAGATCGCTCTGTAAGTTGATAGGTGACTTATTATTGTTGGTGACGCAGGAATAACTGGTTATTGTTTGAAAGGTGTTTTTATATTGTTTTTTTTTTGATCAATATATGTAAACGTTATTTTGAAATCTTTAATTGCAACAGTCTGGATGTTTGACAGTTTTGATGCAAATCAAATATCAACAAGTGAACAAGTAATGGCTGAGCATTTTTGTGGGATCTGCTTGAGTGGAGACCGGGGTTAATTTATCATCGGCCGAGACCAAGTCAAGACAGATCGCTCTGTAAGTTGATAGGTGACTTTTTATTGTTGGTGACGTAGGAAAAACTTGTTGTTCTTGTTTGAAAAGAGATTTTTTGACTTTAGTTGTTGAATTAGGTGGCTTAGATGAGCTAGGCTGGCTATGTTAGCCAGTGCGTGGAGGACGCACAACGGACCAAATGTAAGTCTAAGTGCGGCAACGCGAGTCCCTACTACTACTACTACTACTATGTAGCCTGGATACTGAAATTTTATTTTCAAAACTAGTTCTAAGCCGTGACTTTTTCCACGTGGATGTGCAAGCGATATGTTTCATCATTCAAGCGGCACTGGCCAATTTCTTTAAAATAAAATCTATACTAATATTATAAAGCTGAAGAGTTTATTTGGCTGTTTGTATGAACGCGCTAATCTCAGGAACTACTGGTTGGAATTGAAAAATTCTTTCTGTGTTGGATAGTCCATTTATCGAGAAAGGTTATAGGCTATATAACATCACGCTACGACCAATAGGAGCGGAGCATACATGAAAAATGTTTGCAAAAACGGAAAAAAATATTCCTTTTTGAGAGTATTTGTTGCGTGCGTTGCGTAAACGGTTTAAATTACGCAACAATCATGTATGTAGGTAAGGTAGGGTAGGTAGCCAGTTGATGGGAGCGAAGCCGCGTGGAACAGTTAGTTATGTATAATTGGTTTCAATGATCTTTCTTTACCAAAAATGTGTTAAGAAGTAATGATATACCTACACTTTAAAGGAACTTACGTAGGCTAAGGTTTATAATCCAATACTCGTGTTTAAGTTTTTAGTTATTAATAAACTCGTATATGTATTCGTATATTCTCAATTTAGATTGTCATCGACTACTTCAGAATCCTTCTCCTTTCCAAGAAGTTATGTTCGGAAAACACGCTTTTCTCCTTATTTTGTAAGTAGAAAAAAAACAAAGCGTATAAATTAAAATATTAATGTTCTCTCAAAACGTTAGCAAAATATTCCATCTTACTACATAATGTTTTCTCAAAAGAGTAGATCTTCCTTTTCCCGTAAAAAGAATAAAAACAAACTCTTCACAGCGCTACGCGGATATGATAAAAACTTTTGATGTAGACGAATTGTAAATATGTTCCCTCTACGATGTTTTACGTTCTCTGATATAATATATCGCCGCAGGTTAGGTTAGTGACCCCACCTGACCTATTATATAACAACTAAGCTTGGGAGAGACTTTCCGAAGTGAAAAAGACAATGTCGGGCATCAAACTTTTTCGTCTTGTCAGCGGCCTAGTTACGTTAAAGTTCGTTTATAGACGAATGGTTCATCATTTAAAATGGTTCATTCAGAAATAAAGTGTCGCATAATTAGGATACTTTAAGTAAAACGAAAAAGATTAGTTATTAATTTAAGCCCTCATAACATTTAAAATCAGGTGCGAGGCTATAGATTGACAACACGAATTATCCGTAAAATAATTTCCGCAAAAAAATATTTGTTGCATTGTCGTGTTATTCTTGTCTGCAAAATAATTATATTAATTCTACATACATACCTAGTGATTAGTGATCATTAACAAAAGCTCGGTTTATGAGGCTGTTAAACCATTAATATGTATGATCAAGACAGTTATGTCTAACTGATAATTGTAGTAAGAACGTGACGCAACTTCAGTATTATTTGACTGAAAATTTATTCCTTAAGCCATTCCGTACTATTTAGGATCGTTATTTCTAATACCACTAATCACTGAGCTGAATATATTAATAAGTATATAATACCTTTAAATGAGCAATTATTGTATATACGTATGTATATATATAATTTGAATCTCGGAAACAGCTCCAACGAATTAGTATGCAGAGGGTTTCGGGGGCGATAAATCGATCTAGCTAGGTTTCATTTTTAGAAAACAGCGTATTCTCTATTTTCACCCGAGCATAGCTCGGACACCCAGGTACTTATTTTCACCCGAGCAAAGCTCGGTCACCCAGGTACTTATTTTTCACCCGAGCATAGCTTGGTCACTTAGGTAGTTATTTTTCACCCGAGCATAGCTCGGTCACCCAGGTAGTTATTTTTCACCCGAGCATAGCTCGGTCACCCAGGTAGTTATTTTTCTTTCAGGAAACAGACTAATTGTAATAGTGTTGTTATGACACATACCGTACCTATTTGGGCTGTGGTGGCTGTTTCTTTTTTGACGACTATGAGTTACCTATGAGTGTGAACTCACGCAATTAGCGTGATTTCGGCAAGGCAAAAGTAATATTCGGTAAGGTAAGCGTCGCTATTGCCAAACAATATTGGACGCTTTAATTGGTGAAGATACTCTTTTCGAAAGAGCCCAATTTTTCATTTGTCATGGTCACTAACATTAAAATTAGAAGCGGGATATTTACCATATTTACTGTTTGTTGCGAGCACCATGATCACGGATAATCGGGTACTGAGTACAAAAAAACGAACAAGAACTCTACCCTCCAAGAAGTTTACCGGATGCGCGAGGCACGAAACGGTGTTGTTTTTGTATGAGATTTTCTACTGCGCAGCCATTGTAGCCAACTTCAGGGCGGCCAATATGTTTGGCGACGGCTATAGCAATACTGAAAAAAAATAAAGGGAATTTGTCATACTCGTTCAAAGAGTCATACCTTTTGCCCTGCGGAACTCACTTACGCAATTACGTTGTTGATGTTGCTAACGTGGCCTGTCTTACCTGATTATAATGCTCGTATGAATAGACTTTTCTTAAATGCCTCATTATTTCGGTGACAAGTAAATTCGTAAATATGAATTAATTTGTATTGTACAATTGTTTCGGTATCGGGAGATTGGTTTGATAGAATCTACTAGACTAATCCTACAAAATTTTCGGAAACAAGATGCTTGTTTTTTATTTTATATTCCTGCAGTATACTACGCCACCTACCAATATTCAATCAAGACAAAAACTTTTAATGGTCCTCAAGAGTGCAAAACTTTACAGACTATTCTTAAAAAAATCAGTATTCGAACTCATCTTTAATAAATACCCCAACGATTCGTATATCAAATGAAAATAGAGATTATTTAATTCCCAAGACTAAACCAAAGCAAGAATTTTTAGTCAAAAGTAGCTTTATAACGCAAAGGGTTAAAATAGGATCAAATCCCTACGGCGGGCAATAAGGGTCGCCTTAGAAGACAACAATAATATTTGCGTAACAACTTTTTGTGCGGATGACTTTCATTGTTTGAAATTGTCTTACATTTATAAGGATCATTATTAGGTAAATGAAAGCATTCGTTTTTCGAATTATACTGGTATAAACTTCTATAACGGTTTATGGAATGCGTCTTTCTTTTTAAGTCATCAGGCATACTGTTTTTCTAACCGAATTTCCAAAAAGGAGGTGGAACTATGTTCGACTTTAAGATTGTTTTTTTTTTGTTTATGTTCATCGATTTCTCTGTTATATAACAGAACTCTTCAATAAATGCCAGCAAATCCCTAGGATCTGGTTGGGGCTGTGTCTGCCATCAATAGTGACCTTGAAAATATTAACAAGTGGGCCAAATCGTTTGGACTCTTATTAAACCCAACCAAATCTCAAGCGCTCATCGTTGGTGGTAGATACTCGTACATGCTCAACCTTTTAAATCACCAAGCCCTCCCGCCAGTGGTTTATGATTCAGTGCCCATATTTTATTCTAAAAGCGTAAAAAACCTAGGCGTCTATATGGATACTAAGCTCTCTTGGGAGGTTCATGTTGCTGATGTAAGTAAGTGGGTCTTCTACTTTTTTCAGTCTCTTAAACGTCTCCAAAAATTCTTACCATTTCACACTAAGGTCACTCTTGCTCAATCTCTTCTTATACCGCTCATTGACTATGCTGATGTCTGTTTTCTAGATGCAACGGAGGTTCTCCTAAATAAACTCGAGCGACTGCAGAACTTGTGCATCCGCTTTATTTTTGGCCTCCGTAAATACGACCACGTGTCGGAGTTTCGGGCACGTGTTGGGGTTTAAGTGGCTGCCGATTCGGCGTCGTCGAGATACCCATATCCTATCTCTTCTTCTCTATACAGTCCTACACAATCCTAATTCTCCTCAATACCTTCGTGAACGCTTTGAGTACTTTGTCCCGAGGGGTAAACCCTGTCGCACTTCCACTTCTCTACTCCTTCGTACCCCACGTCACACTTCCAGCCGCTATGATGGCTCCTTCTCTGTCACTGCAGTGCGTCTCTGGAACTCTCTACCTCATTCCCTACGCGACAGCCCTTCTCTGAATGTCTTCAAGAGGAAAATCAAGGATCATTTTCTTTCGGAATGACATAATATTAGTAGTATATAGGTATATATATATATATTGTACTTATGTATGTATATATATTTATGATGTATTGTATATTATTCTAAAATTGTACACTGGACTACTTCTCTTCTTCCTTTTTTAAACTCTCTCTATCACTCTAAGGTTTGCTGGTAGAAAACTCTTCTTAGAGTTAAGCTCGCCTTTGTACATCAACTTTATAACCACTCATGTTGTATATGTAATTGTTTTTTGTGTACAATAAAGAATTAAGAAGGATTATTGCAGTTTATTGTTTAAACCATTTCATAACATAAAATCACGCCAGTACGCTCTAAATTGGTACGCAGATTTGTAAAGTTCACCTTGGTATAATCTCATTTCACCGCTTACGTTTAAGTTTCATGGTATTCGAGTAATCTATCCTGGCATTATAGGTATCTTAATAGAACTTGCCTATTAGGTACAACTAAAAAGTGAAAATAAAAAAAACTTTTTCCAAAAAAATACTACAGACATAAAAATAAAAACACTACAAAGTGAAAAATCACTTTCTTTTTGGAAGTCGGTGTCCATAAGAAAAAAAAATGGTACCTACCAAAGACAAAAGATCCGAAAAAAAATACTACCGGCTTGGTAGTATTTTTTTTAGTAAGATCCTGAAAAGGTAACTACCAATCCCTGATTACTGCATAAACCACGGCCTCAAATAGTAAAAAAGACCGTGATATTTTAACTAATGAACAAAATAATATCATTTACAATATCTACTGTAACGATCAACAAGAGGATTTTGTACACCAGTGCTATAATAAGCGGTATTTAGGAGCTGAACTAAGTACCTCTCATACACTCATACGTCGAATTAATTAACACAATTTCGTTATATATTCTCACAAAGTATGGTACTATAATAGTACTAATTATTAATAAATATTAATTTTGTTTTTTTGTTATATTTTGCACCGTGAATTTTGTTGTTGTTTTTTTTTTTGATTTTATTGCAATGACAAGAATATTTACTTTTTAAAGTATTATATTATTTTATATTAATTATTGTGAATGTGAAGACTATGTGGATCATTCTTTTTTGTTTTAATTTAAATTTATCTTAGTTTTTAATCATGGTCTGGCAGTTTGAGTAGTTTATGCGGCCTACCCGAATGTCCTTTCTTTGGTATTGTTCGTCGAATCGTTGAGCTCCTTAAATTCTGAGTTGAGCTGCTCGGTTATTGACAAATGCGTGCACTGACTGGACAGGTCCACTCAATCTGGCTGGTTCTTTCCTCAAAAGACCATTTCAGACATCAGTCTACATGGTCTTCACATGATCTTACCAATATTTTGTCTGGACTTTAAAAGAGACTGTGACCCCTGAGTTTGTTTCGGCCTTTCTTCTCAGAGTAGTCAGATAGGAAACGCCGACCTCATCTAGTTTTAAAAAATATGTTCGACATGTAAAAGTGTTTGTATAAACCAACTTACAGAAATAAAATCATTTATCATTTATCATTTACTACCACAGATATAAATCTCTAACTAGATGACGCGATTGTATGTACTTCGCGTGCCAAAACCCGGAGTAAAAGTACGATCAATGGTCGTAATTTCAGCTTTTAATTTAGCATTATCGGGACTGGAAATCCACGCAAAGCTAGAAAAATGCCTTTTTATGCCATATTGAGCTGTAAAAACTGTATAGAAAAAGTTGGCCGAGGTAAGTAAATTTGTTTTTAAATTGTGTGTGAAAAAGTGGCACGCTTGGTTTTCATACAGATGGAGGGGCTTGCTTTATCTTGTTAGATGTATGTCTGTGAGTACTACCTGCATATATACATCATGTTCCAGAAAAAACAGGAAAGAGGCCCCTGTATGAAAAAGGATGGCACTAACTGGACAGTCATTACAAAATGCCTCGTGCAACTCGTACCTCTGACGCTCCTTATTTTTACTCTCTTTGCTGTCCGTCATACAGGAGCGTTTTTGTAAGGTAGGTAATAAAAATATATTTTGTGAGTTCGCATGTTCTGTTTCCAAGAGGGAACTATCTGGAAAATTGTAGTTAAATTGATGATACGGATGGCTTCTACAAAACATTTTGAATTATATTTTAACCATTTCCATTTATTAAGTAACAAATTGATTTTTGTTTGTGACTGTAAAATACCTACAACAAAAACAATGAAAATTTTAAGAAGGATTAAGGAATTTACATTCCTCAAATTATTTTATAAAAACTTTAACAATAAGATAATAATTAGCTTTTGCGTTAACCATTGTTATCCAAATCAGACTTGTTTGCGCAATTTCAGCTCAATCGGTTGAGGATAACTGTTTTAAAATTAATTTGCAAGATCTGATCTTTTTTTTTTATTTTTTTTTTATCTAATATAGGCTCGCGCTTGACCACTATCTCACCTGATAGTAAGCGATGATGTGGTCGATGGTGGAGCACGCTTGCCTAGAAGTAACCTATTCACTCTTGACATAAAGACCCCTAGATTGTAGCTATCGGGAAACACAGACTCCGGCAGGGAATTCCACTCCTTAGCTGTACGCATAATAAAAGTATTCCCAAAACGTTTAGTGCGTATGGGTGGGATGTCCACCATATATCGATGACGCATCGCCGTACGTCTGGTAGTCCGATGATGGAACTGGCTGGGTGGAATTAAATCATGCAATTCCATCGCACACTCCCCGAAATGTAACCGATAAAAAACCGACAAGCTGGCAACTCGGCGACGATGTTCAAGGCTCTGGAGCTTTGACTTAACCAGTGCCTCATCGCTGATGAGTCTCTTGGCCCGTTTTTCGATCGACTCCAGTGCATCAAGTTTGTATTTGGCAAATCCGTCCCAGAGGTGAGAACAGTACTCCATGCATGATCGAACTTGCACTTGATCGATACATATAACAATGCAAATGCTTGTAAAAAGATTTTAAATATAATAACAAAAGTTAATTTAAAAAATAACCGCTTAAGAAGCGAACTAAAAAGACGTTAACAAGAAGCAAATCATGTTGTTAAATCAGTCGGAGGATACATATTGGCTGACCAAAACCAGCAGTCGGGATTTTTGATTTTTTGAATGAAATTTAATTATCTAGAACATACATACATAAACTCACGCCTTTTTCTCATGGGGGTAGGCAGAAACTACAGAACGCCACCTGCTACGATCCTTACATACTAGAACAAATATCTAGAACGTTATAGTTAAAAATTGTTTCGGGATAGGTACGTTTAAACATATAAATGTTATATATTTTTGAAATCAGCTATTAAAACCCTTTATTTTGATATCCCACACGATGAGTTTGGAAGTAAAACAAATTGAAAAACCACAATATGGCGCCCAAAAGCCGCCCTTTTTTCTATTTTCCAATTTTAATGTAGCCAGTGACACTCGCAAGATTAAGACGAATCGATTGACGAGAATCATCAAAATTGGCCAATAGGTTTGGTCTCTAGAACGCCACATAGGAACAAACAAACATACTGATAAACACTTTACCCTCCTTCGGCAGTCAGTCGGGTAAAAATAGCACCACAAAAGACTAATAAACCAATATATATACTAGACTTGTTTTCACCAAAAGCTAAGGTCAAATCCCGACTGTTTTGCGCTTGTCAATTTCCATTAATATTCCGCTCATACTCGAGTGAAATATAAAAAAATCGACACGGAAACGGTCTCGCTGCTAAATTGTTTCCTTGTTCAGAAATATGAAACGGCGCTCGGTGGAGAGGCAATTTGTCGCCAGTGATCGTTCGTACTTACCCTGCCTAACTCGGCTGCCGGGAGAAGGGCCTAGCTTTTCAATTAATTCTTTAATTGCATTATACTCCCATTAAGCTGATATGTGTAAAGGATTTTGACGAAAAATTTCGGGGAATTTTTATTGGATGCACGCACTTTTGGTGAGTGGATCCGGTAGTGGAAAAGGGTCCATTGCTCCCCAAGGGTGCCTTGCGAAGTGAGTAAGGATGTCAAGAGGTAGGAAGTAGTATGTTCATTGTACCTCTATAACAACATGGGAACCGATTCGTCTTTCAAGTAGGCAAAGTACTTATTTTAATCCCTAGAAGGATTGTTGTAATTCAACCCCCAAAAGGCTATGGCGTGTACCGACTGAATGATATATTGTCTTGCATTTTTATAACTGTTATTTGTTATTTGTTTAATTGACTGAGACAAATCAATAGAATCGAATCCTAAAACATCTTTTCGCATATTTTCGGCAATACTTTTAATTTTTCAAAGAAATACAGTGTTGAAAAATACAATGACAGACATGGGTAAAAATATACTAAATTAGCACTTCACCCGCAACTTCGTTCGCGTGATTTTGTTTTCCTATAAACTGAATCTCCTATGTGCAGTTAGTGAAGGCGACCAAAAAAAGCTAAAAGGCAGCAATAAAAATGGGGTATCGTAGATATACAGGGTTTATTGGTTTGGAACGATTCGTTATTTGACTTAAAGAATAATAAATTTTAGGTTACAGTCACAAAGTAAAATCCTGTCCTAAAAACTTAATAACCCCATTTTGCTCCGTTGAGGGTCGAGTATTGAACAACCTTAATAAGTTATTCACTTTTCTTCTATTTTTATTTTTCGTTTATGTTAGTAAGATTCCGCAGTAAGATTACTCAAAAAAACTTTGGGGTAGTTTTAAAAAGTTAAAGTTTTATGTAAATTTCGATTATTTATTTTATCCCCAAGGAATTAGATTTTTCATACAAACAAATTTTGCCCCTTTTCACCCCCTTAAAGGTCGAATTTTTGAAAATTCCTGCTAAGTGCTCCACTAGAACCCTACGTCAAAAACGAAAAGCTGTCCAGTATGATTCTTAGCATGGGGTTTCGAAAAACTTACACAACGTTACGACAACCGTTATTGTTTACAAAGGTTCGTACTTATGTCAAGTTTCAATCGTCTTTTGGGGGTAGATTCGAAAAACTATTAATAAGTTAGTTGTTTACTTTTGTTGTTATTTATGTCAACTTCAAATTTCTTAACCCAAGAAATAAGATTCTTCAAAAACACTTTATCACCAACTAAATCGCCTTTTGAGGGTTGTTTCAAAAGACTAATAATGATAACCTATGTTTATTGAGGTTGGTTTTTATGACAATTTTCATATTTATGAACCCAAGAAATAAGATTTAAACGAAAAAATAACAACCCTTAAATAATCTTTTGGGGGCAGTTTCGGAAAACTAATAATGAAAACCTTTATTGTTTATTTAGGTTCGTATTTATGTCAAGTTTATTAGCATAAGTAATATAAATCGTCTTTTGGAGGTAGTTTCAAAAAAATATAATAACTACCTTTATCTTTACTTAGATTAATATTTGTACTAAGTATCAAGACTTTTGGCCGAAGGTATTAGATTTTTCATACAAACTTTGTCCACGCTTTTCACCACCTTAGGGGTAGAATTTCGGAAAACACTACGGATGCCTACGTCTTAGAAAGAACACACCCTCCAAGTTTCAGGTTTCTCCGTTTTTTATATGTATATATTATCGGTAAAGATGTGTTAGTATATTTTTGGAATGAGGGACATATTTAAATTGAATCTTACTGAGTTTAGGAGTCGTGGCCAGTTTTCTCATTAACAGCACACACCTCACCTGTTTCCGGGTCTACAATTTTATACCCACACCTCCAACTCCGAGGACACAGTTATAAAATTATACTAAAACAGCAGAAAATTAATTCTGGTCCACTTTAAATGTAACACGAACGTTTTCTAATTTAAATTTCGTCATTCAAATGCAATTTCCACCTGAAGAGAGAGAAACAGATTTCTTCTTTTTTTCAGTAATTCCATTAACACGCTAGACGGTCTCGCGTGTCCACGGGGTTTTTAAAAAAAACGAGAGCTGGGGTCCGTGAAACCGTGAGGCTTTGATTGAATCGCACGTTGAACCTCCGCTGTTGGTGTTTACTCAGAGTCTCGTTAAACTAACTAAAGAACCTCTACGGTAGGTTTTTATTAAGCTTGTTTGCCGTCAGTCTCGGTTGGGAGGGTAAGAAGTGTAGTAGCTGGCTTAGGAGATGCCTATTTATATTTTTTTGCTTGCGTTTTTCATAAGATTTCACTGAAGCGTCGGTAAATTTTATGAACATAAATAATTTCAATAGCTGAATATTTTTATAAGAATTTTTTCGTTAGCTTAGCTCTAGTATTGCATATTAGGCAGCTATATGTTGCAGTGCTTCGTGAGAGCTTATGTAAGGCAATCGTGGGCGTGCTTGCGCATCGGTTGCTGAAAATTCGGTTCGTGCATTGTTTTCATAATGTTCCTTACATTCTTTATTGTGTCGTATGCTGCTGTAGTACTAAACCGTTTTAAAAACAACCATATCTGATATTGAAAATTTAAGCACCTTCTGGATTTCGATGCAATTAATTTTGATTATCTATTGGTTTGGTTCATTAATAAAACTAAAAACAAATTCAACAAGAGTTAAAATAGCAAATAAACAATTGTTATGGTAGCTTGAACATAATTATTTGTGTTGTTTGTGTTGTCTTACAGAAAAAAAATATCTGTGCTTTAGAAAATGCAACTTTCTGACTGACCAAATCCTTGATAGTTCAAAATTGCGTATAAATGGCTTAATTGAAATAAATGCTTCGACTTTGGTGTACCTACTAAAAGTATCTAAATTCTATTTATCTATAATTACGTTTGTATTAACACACAAACCTAAAGTTAATATTACTTTTATCTAATAAAGGTGCTAAGAGTACGGGATAGTAAACAATTAGGTGAGCTCGGCGCCGAAAGGGACTCTTCCAACATTACCCTTGCTAAACTGATGAAGAACCAATATTCTTTTCCTTTATTAGGTGCCTATTTTTGGCAAAGTTAGCAATGCAACCTAACAGGTTTGTCCCAGATTTTAAATAAAGGCATTTCCCCTTTATAGGGGTCATTATAAAAAAACTTTTTTGTTTTTTATTTATCTCCTTTTTGTTTTGGTAGGCACTGGAGGTACCACGAAAATCATATAGCCAAAGAACATCTCATGACAATTCCAATAAGACCAAACACGGCTATGATACATTATTTTATTTTGGAGTTCCAATGCCTATCTTCCGATCATTTCGGCCAACCATTTATTTGTAAGTATTTGTTTCATAATAGTCGGTAAAATATTCGAGATATCTTATATGTACCCGTGACATACTTAGCATTAAGGAGTTCCAGTGACCATCTCTGGTCTTCTTCATCAGTTCCACTTCACCAAATGATACTTTCTGAGTGCAAATGGTTGGATTATTGTTGAAAATACTAAAGTCGATAGCGACTTTAGCGACATATAAATGTGGCATACATCCTTACATAGTATAAAACAAGTCGCTTCCCGCTGTCTGTCCCTATGTATGCTTTGATCTTTAAAACTAACGTATATAATGTATCTAATGTGTAGTTTGATAGATTCCTAAAAAAATTACACGCTGAATGTCGCAGTTTCGATACCCGCACGGAACAAACATATGTATGACAGCAGGTTTGAATTGGGGTTTCGGGTGCAGCGAGAATAGATGATTCAGAATCCCCAATTCTATAGCCGTGATTCAGAACCCGCAATTCTAACCTACTTATAACCTACAGATAGATGTTGCGGCTCTGGGTGTCTTGTGTATGTGAGTTTATGAATGTTTGGAAACGTACTCACGATACAGGCAAAATTCCTAGTGTGGGACAACGTTTCTTATATAAAAAAGAAAAACAAAATTTTTCGCCCGGAGCATAGAAGCTAAAAATACATAAGTACAATTTATTTCAAACAAACATAGTTCTTGATAAATCATTATGCTCATAAAATCGTTCATTAAGTTTTATACTTAACGATATTTTATGGCCTATTAAATACTGAAGATATACTGCCGCGCTCATACATTAGGCTCCAAACAAAATTCATAAATCTTAATATTTGTTTCGCTAAAGTTTCGGCAGACGACTAACAAAGAAATTGAGAGGGAAGGTAAGTATTCATAGTAAAACATATTTACACCTTAGGATATATCAATTCCAGTCATTATGCTGATAAAGTCATAATTAGGCCCAAATTCAAGTCATTTTAAAGGACCTCCACTTGGGATCACTTGACTCAGTTGCCATGACAACGGAAAACCATGGAGGATTTTCCGTAATAACAAGTTAAATGTCAATTTGAAGGTTGGAGATGGAGTCGAGTTGCAGGACATGACTTGGCATATAAGGGTTAGATATGAGAATATATTCTTACGAACTGGTGTTTGGGGATTTATAAATTATTATAAAAGCAGATTACTTAATCTCTCTTTGTTAACAATTTTATTGCTTCGCACTATTTCGCTTCTTGATCGCTCTGTATCGCTTTCGAACAGAAACTGTGCCACGTTGAACCCGACCGCTCTTTAGCACGGGAGACGTTACTGGCACATTCTTTACTGTTCTAGACACGGTGAGAAACGTCCAGAATAATCGGCTGAGACAGACATTCCAAAAGAACTTTCGAGATAGTTATGACGTGGCGGGACTATTGAAGAATGTTCGGCATAGAAGGACTTGGTAACATGAACTTTCGAGAAGATAATTTCCACTATTCGATACGAGATGGCGAGATACTAGTAGTTTTTCCTTGCATCAATAGATAGAGAGACTTATGTTGTAACAAAATCAATGTCAATAATTTATCATTATGCTGAAAATTAGAAATGTTTGGATCTTGATACTTAGATGCCGTATTAATTGTCAGTGTATGTGAGTATTAACAAATAAAATCGTGCCTGTATTTTTCAAAGGGTTGGGCAGAGCACCTACATTATGAAAGGATGAAAAGAATTTGTTTTCAATTTAAACACGGCAAAACATTCCTATACCTCGCGGACATTTTGTTTCTGAGACCCGTATTTAATTTTATTAAGAAGGTTTTTATTTTTTCGATTCAATCACAACAATTTCATTCATGTTCTATTGCCGGTTACCAAAAAGATATGTAACAAGTTGTCAAATCTCGTGTCAGAATATAAACGACCTTTTTTCCGAAACCTCGTGCTTGATAGAAAAGGTTTTTTATTGATTGGTTTAGGTGAAGTGAAGCAAAGTAAACCGCGAGTAGTATTCGGTTATTACCGGCGTCCGAGTATATGTGTATATCTACATGTATGGACGTAAAAGAATCAAAAGAAGTATGTAAGGATCGTAGCAGGTGGCACTCCGTTGTTTTTGCCTACCCCCAGGGAAGAAAGCGTGAGTTTATGCAAGTAACTATTAATTAATTATTTTTTTTGAGAAATCAGGGGCTAATTGCTAAACTTGGAGAGGGTTTTCAATTTGTACGTATTTTTCGTAGCGGTAACGATAAAGAAATAATCGAACTTCTTTAGCAGGAAAATTTGTATTTACGAACACTGCTTGCCGGGCCGGAAAATAAGCGGTTCCCATAAACACCGCTAACCTAATAACCCGTAAATTATTGCATTGTTTCGTACCTATAAACGGTTAGCTGTAAAATACAAAATGAAAAAAGGAATACTTGAATTTATCATTAGAGAAAATAATTTCAATCGATCGCTACCAGCTGAAGTATTAACTTTAGTGTTTTGTATTTTACGTTTATTTTAAAATTGTACTTGTGTTGTGTCCGTACTATTGCCTAAATCCGACATGTATCGGACATATGTCATACGTTGGACATATGTCGGATTTAGTCAATAGTACGGATGTCAAAACAAATCACAAGCACGCCCCTGGCGGCAACGCATTGGCGCGCTTTTCCTAACCGCTTGCGTGGTGGGGACTACAGAATATGTCAGTTGAGTACTGACCACCTTAGAGCTAAGACGTCGTAGAATCAGTGTCGATAATATTAGTAAGCAAGATTGTAACTGTGACTTGTGACTATTTAATAAACCCAATGTATCGAATAATTTGTGTGATTTCATTTTCACGATTTTACCCAACTACCTGCCCACACACGATGTCTTAACCTAAGGGTAATATATCCAACATCAACCTAATACATCCTGAGTTCCCGATGGTTTGCATCTATCGGCCACCCTTAATGCGACATACATATAAAAAAAATACGTTTTTTTGCGATGGAGTAGGCAGAAACTACAGAACGTCACCTACTACGATCCTTACATACTCCTTTTTGCGTCATTTACGTTTATACATCTAAAGTCCCCGTCACGAGAAGCTATAAATTTCGTAAATTAAGAACTTCTACTAAGTTAAGTAGCGACAATTCAATCAACAATAAATAATTCCAAATTCAATCAACTCAAAGTATCATACGTGTAATACGAAACTAACGAGCTACTTCACTTGGTCGGGTAATATTTTAGCGATATAAAGCGCTGTCGTTTAATGTTTTGTGGTAATGGAATGCGTCTGACTCATGGAACGTTCCAGTACCACAAAACAATGGGATTATTCTTTTTTGATTGAATTGTTACTACGTAACTTAGTAGAAGACTTTATTTAAAAATATACAGCTTCTCGTGACGGGGACTTTACTGTAGTCATACACGCACGCCGGTTATGACCATTTGTATAAAAATATCCTAGAAAAGTATGGGCTGCAATGGAATTGGAACTTTTGTCCCGGTCTCAAAAACTACCTCTACCTTTTCCACCTAACCTAGGCATTCACCTAGGGTTCCCTTACTCTCCGTAAATAAAAAACAGATAGGTAGAAAATTCGGAACATTTATATAATAAAAATAAAGTCTAGCTCGGTAGGTGGAACGATTTATTAGATTAGGGCCTATACAGCGATTACAACATCCCTCAATGGTCTAGCACTTCCCTGACGTCACCGCCCACTGCTGGAGATGAGTGCTCGCGTGTCGATCGCCAGTTCTCTCAGGATGCAGGTGCAGCAGTATGTGAGCTGACACGCTACTGTCCACCGCGGGGAAGCGAGCAGAACAAGGGTGACCCTCGAACCCAAAACGGGGTTTTCCAAATCACACACACAATAATTAACTATATAAATAAAATGGTCGAGGGAACGGTAGTGACGCCGTTAAAAGAATAAACCTCGCAATGTCGACCGTTTTTTTTTTATACGGGTTTGTCCGTATCAGAGATCGCGATAAATATTGACGTGCGATCTCCTTGACACCAAGAATCTGTCTCCGCGACGTGGAAGCATTCTGTCGTGAATGAACAACATGAACGATGCGCCTGCGCCGAGAACAATGGAACAGTCTCTGGGTGCTTAATATGTCGCTTATTTTATTACGAATGTGGTGATAAATTGAAGCTATGCAGCAATTCTGATTTGATGCGTTCATTATTAGTTTATTTTTGTTTTATATTTAATCCAGTATTGTAAATAGTTACTTTTTAATTTGTAAATAATGTAGATAAATGTAAATAATTGATTAATTTTATTTTCTTCTCTATATTATTAATTAAAACTAAGACATGTAACAATTAATGTTACACTTTGTCGTGTATGACATAAAGCTTTTTTCAACACACTTGCTCATAAAGTGGCTCTAATTTCACCGCAATTAGGCACATAATGACACCTGTTATCAAACTGTGACTTTTTCATTACTATTATTCACAAGTGATATAAACAGTTTTTTTTTAAATTGATTGGTTGAGTTGCTTTGTTCTTAAAAAAGTTTCGATACAAAAAAGATCGTGCTCAATAGTACAAATGCAACACATTTCATGCAACTTCGTATTGAAATAGATAATTTCAACATGTTCGTGTTTAATAAATAAAACTTTCACTTAAATATAACTTTTGTTTTTGTCTGTAATAAAGAAAACTTGAAATTCCCCATTTTGTACGTGGCTAAAACGCTATTCGCGAAAAACCAAAAAAAAGATAACTCATTATTTTTAGTCTATGGCCGATCGCCATTGTTATATGCGCGCGCATACGAAAACTGATTAAATTTGCCCGCCATTGCGAAAAAAAATTCACAACTCGTTTTCACTGTTGGAAATGATTTCTTAGTATTATTTTCTTCACAAGTGTGTTGAAAAACGTCGTATGATACACGTGTGTATTGATGATTACCGTCCTCGGCTCTCTTAAGACCCTCACCTAACGGCTCGGGTCTCAATGGCGCCTCAGCGGTAATCACCAACATTACACACTTGTACCATATTGTACTATTGTTCCAAATTTGATAATTTAAATACAGGTTAAAATTATTTGAGTTTACTTACCGAGTATCACTATCAGTGGTAAAAGCATCATTGTTTTGGAATCTGGAAAAAAACAGGATACATTAATAATTTAATTCATTCGAAAACATCAACAGCATTTGTTATGCAGATAAAGATAAACATGTGGACATAATACTTTAATTAATCTTGTGAAAAATAACAATAGTGTTTAAACTGTGACTATCCATGATCATGATCTGTCTGAGCCTTTGCCCAACTTTGTTGGTGTCGATAGGATAGGATAGAATCCCCTTGTCTGCACTAACACTCCTATTTGGTCCATTGTGCGTGCAGGCCTCTCTGTGAGGGCACAGATAATATAATACTAGCATATAGATGCCTCAGCCCATACAAAGAAACTGTGCCGACGTAATAGCGTTTTTCGTCTGATTAAGTTGATTTTTCTACAAACGTCGATCGCTTTCGGTTCCGTTCCACGGATGTAGATGGTGTTAGCAGCGACTTGCAAGCAAAAGGTTTACTCGGTTCGTGAAACCTTTTGATGTTTTTAATAAATAAATACATTTGTTTTATAGTATTTTTTGCATATTTTTCCAGTTTCATTGTACCAAAAAGTGTTCCAAAATAAATTTAAAAATCGAGTGGATGCCTCAGAAATTTAAAACCGCGCCATCTATTAGAATTAATTTTAAATGATCGATTCAAATAATCTTTGAAATGTGAATTAAGTTACTTCTTATTCCTTAATTGTGTGCTTAGGAGAGTTAATTAAACAAGAACATACATGTTTTATGATCGTCTCTACAAAAACTTAATATTTTACAAAATTCAATAACAAATCGAAGCTCATCACGCCATCTAGTGCAATTTATTTGAACTAAATTTTCTTTCTTCTCGTTGGTGATGGGGAATGGGCTGTAATCTACCACTTGGGCCCAGATTGGTGATGAAATAATTTACACAAAATAAACCGCCTGCCTGGGTCCAACCACGAACTACAACTTGTAAGTCGCGGCCGTTTCCACTGGCTCACCAATGCTCTTTTGTTGGGGTCGACCTCCAGTATAGATACAGCTGAATACTCGTATTTTACATGGAGTGAATGTCCTTCTGACCACGATCCAGCCCAGATACTCTGCTAAACGATACCTTATTGTCAGGTTTTCGAACTTCCGATCACTCCGTAACGACTGTCGAAAATCTAAAGCCGGCATTCCACGGTGCGTGATTCTGCGGATTTTATCACGCACTGCCGACGACCACGGACAGCGACGGGCAATCACGCACCGCTCACGAATTGCTTTTCACGGTTCGTGTCTCGCAACTCACGATACAGAAAGAAATGCCTAGTGTGGGGAAACGTATAATAAAATAATTCTAAAAATCTTTTGATCCCATCCTCGGCAAGCGATCCTTTTTTTCTTTTTTTTTTCTTTTGGGTTTCCTCTTGATTCTAGTCTAAGTCGTAGGTGACAGAGTAGACGATGGAGTGAGCTTACCCAGAAGAAGCCTGTTCACTCTAACTTTGAAGAGATTCGGGATGAATGCGTTCGGAAACACAGACACAGGTAGTGAGTTCCATTCATTCGCTGTGCGCATTATGAAGGATGTTTGGAAGCGCTTGGTGCTTAATCTAGTAGAGAAGATCTGGATGCCACCAGCACTACAACATGTCGAAATATATGCAAATACTTCAGAAGATACAAACGTTAGCCAATACACGCTTTTCCAAGATACATGCAATATTATTATGTAAATCACAGTAGCTCCGTCTCGTCCCGACAGGGTTTCTCAATATCCAATAAGTATCCACAGTCCCCGGATCTACGTTACATTGGTCCTAAGTACCCTCAGGATCGGCCAAGTGTACTCAGAAAACTAGCTTTGTTATGTAAGTACTACTTAGTTGTTAAAATCGCAAACTATTTGCAACTGGCTTCTGCCAGTAGCTTCGCTCGATTGATAGTTGGGAATTATCCCAAGAGAACGTATTTCCCGGGATATTAAAAAATACCATATGTGTCTCTACCAGCTGTCAACATCATCATCAACCTTTTAACGTTCTTACTGCTGGAACACAGGCCTCCTCTTTGTGAGAGAGGTAATGGGCCAGCCACCACGCGTGCCCAGTGCGGTTTGGTGCATGTCACATGTTTTCGATTTTTTGGTTCTAGGACAAGCCGACCCGCTGTCGGCCGACGCCGTGCCGCTTAATCTACCAGGGGTGTAAGGTTACTTTGAGTATGTATAAGGGACATATGTTTATGCCTTGTATACATCTGTCCCTTACAAACACTCAAAATAACCTTACTCTAAGAGCTTATCATCACCCTCCAGGTCTACTTAATGATTATATGTGTTTAAAAATAGTTATTAAATTTTTCTGGAACCAATCCGTACAAGTTTGTAGGATACAAAGTGCTAAGCAACCGTATAAGGTTTCTAGAAGTTACCTTTTACAAACCACATCCTTGATCACCATTTTTTTCAAACATATCATGCGAATACTCGTATACACAGAACAGAAAATACGCCTTCTCTGTTCTGTGCTCGTATAGTTACAAATAAAATAAATGTCAATATCTTTAACCACTGAAGCATACCGCTCAAGTCTGCCAGAGTCGCTATCTTTCCAAGAAATAGGCAGGAACATCGATATTTTTCTTTTAAATTAAGATTAGTTCAGTGAAACAAAGAAATCATGTTTGGAATACCTTCCACGAAGCACGCTTTACTTTTGATTGAATTTAATCCGCTATCAGAGATAAAATGTTTGACTGTTTCGCATCAATCTAGTCTGATTCGATTCGTACCCTAATTATATCATATTTATTTTATACGATCACAAAGCGATTGTCGAAGTAAAGTAACATCAAAGCGTATAACTAATATTCTGATTGTTTTTGTTAAAAGGCAAGAAAAAATTCAAACAATATCAAATTACTAAATGTTCTTAACGCTAAATATATTCAAAACATCTATCGACCTCCGGCATTTTAAAGCGGTTGACAGGAATAGAACAATAATTTGAATTCGTTTAAAATTCGAGCGGACCCAAGTCAGTTTGAAGGTCTTTGTTAGGGTTCCGTACCCAAAGGGTAAAAACGAGACCCTATTACTAACACTCTGCGGTCCGTCTGTCTCATGAACCGTGATAGCTAGACAGTTAAAATTTTCACAGATGATGTATTTCTGTTGCTGCTATAACAACAAATACTAAAAACATAATAAAATAAATATTTAAGCGGAACGAAACCCTTCGTGCGGGAGTCCGACTCGCATTTGGCTGGTTTTTTTTAATTATTAACGATAGGCTCGCGTTCGACCACTATCTCACCTGATGGTACTCGTAAGCGAAGATGTGGTCAACGGCGAATCACGATTGCCTAGAAGATTTCCTCTCCAATCAGTTTCATGGTAACGGAAAATACCCTCGATAAATGTGAGTAAATAACAAACTAAAACTCTCAATTTGATCTGTTTCTAGGAAGAGTTCAAATTGTAGAAACTGACTTGGAGTTTGGGCTTTAACCCAACATCAGCAGCCGTTATTGAGGCAACCCTAAACATTTAAGGCCCGTGCGTCGTTCGCCCTTCGGTGAAAACTGCCATTTGTAAGCGACCGACGCAGCTCTGTTGATACCAAAGTGTACATTATTAAATGTTAGTCGTACATTTTTAACTGCATACTTGAATTAAACAGGTTCTACCGAAATGGAGGGTACGTCCGTGCCTTAAATTTGAGCCTAAAAGTGGGTGTCACGACTCACTCTAACGATTTGACTTCATAATTTATAAAAACCGGCCAAGTGTACGAATCAGACTCGCACACTAAGAGTTCCGTACCATTATCGCAAAAAACGGCAAAGAATCATGTTTGTTGTATGGGAGCCCCAGTTAAATATTTATTTTATTCTATTTTTAGTATTTCTTATTATAGCGGCAACTCATCTGTGAACATTTCAACTGTCTAGCTATCACGGTTCATGACTGTCCTGGTGACAGACGGACAGACAGACAGACAGATAGATGGACCGCGGAACTCATCCCGTTTTTACCCTTTGGGTACGGAACCCTAAAACACCAGCCAAGTGCGTGTCGGACTTCGCACATTTAGGGTTCGGCACCAAAGAAAAATACGATTTTCAATACATTGGTATTTTCAGGTAAAATATACGTAATAATAAATATTATCACCAAAGGACAATGGACGAAGCCCATCATCATCTGCCTAGCCTTTTCCCAACTATGTTGGGGTCGGCTTCCAGTCTAACCGGCTCAGCAGAGTACCAGTGTTTTACATGGAGCGACTGCCCATCTGACCTCCACAACCCAGTAACTGGGTAACAGCGGTACCCCTTGGCTAGACTGGTGTCAGATCTCAAGCTTCTGACTACTCGTAACGACTGTCAGAGATCTTCAAATGACAGCCGGGACCAACGGCTTAACGTGCTTTCCGAGGCACGGAGGAAACTCGGTATGTTGAAATGGTCACCCATCCACGGCCCGACCTCGTCAAGCGTTGCTTAACCTTGAAGATCGACCCGTGCGGCCGTTATTATTTAGCCACGAGAACTCGGGATCATCTTCTGAATCAGTTTGTGCAAGATTTTTTTTTCGAGAATGCCGAGAATAATAGATATTCAGTCATGAACTTTAGTAGGTTATGTCTGTAAGGTAACTTTGAAGGCCGTACCCTGACCAAAATATCAGCGTGAGATATGAGCATTCCTATTGGCCTAGCGGCACTGGTGGCGCATGAATTACAGTAGTGAATACGCCCAGATTTTAGAATAAAATCTTTATAAAATCGAATATTAGTCTTTTGAAAAAAATAAATCTACCAAAATGTTCGTTATCAAATTGTCTATCCATTAGTGTTAGTACAAAAAAATATTAATGACCACTTTACGAGGAGATGCATTCTATCAATCATTATTTCTCATTTTTATGGTTTTGTTGGAAGGAGATTAGTGAAATATATAATACATTTAAAAAAAAAAAGAAATCTTTAATTTTGGAATCAATAATATGTAGAAATTTAATGTATTTTTATTATTGATATTTCATTTTAAATAATGAGTAGATAGCTCCTAAAAACTACACGAAAAACGGCTAGCGCGGCGTTTTGCTCGGGGTAGCGCCTTAATGTGTTTAATAGGTAATATTATTCAATTTCGAGGCAATAAGAAAACTTATAAAAAAAACGAAAACAGGAACACCGACTGCTGAAATTGAAGATAGCTATTTTTCACTTTGTTGTGTTTTTGTTTGGAAGTCAGTAGTAATTTTTGTAAAAAAGTTTTTTATTTTTCACTTTTTAGTTGTGGTACATAATGGACCAGTTCTATAGGCTAGCTACCTAATGCCCAAAGTGAAGCCAGAATAGATTAACCCTATAATATGAAACTTAAACAAAACCGGTGGAATGAGAGTATACCAGGGTGAACTGTTCACACCTGCGTACCAGTGTGACGTTATGTTATGAAATAGTGTAAACAAAAAACAGACATGCGATTGCAGCTATCCCGAATGATTTGCCGTCATTTATTGAAGAGATCTGATGTATATCGCCGAAGTTCTTCATCAGATCTTGATGAAAATTAAATGGGACCACATGGCAAGCACCGTCCAAATAAAGTACTGAGGTAACACACATAAAATAAAAAATAAAAATACAGTCGAATTGATAACCTCCTCCTTTTTGCGAAGTCGGTTAAAAAGGGTAATATAGCATTGGTATTTCCCTAACCTAGTTATTTCAGCATGTAATGTAAGATATATACTCTTTGGAATGAGAATATAGAACTTATAAAAAAATCAGACAAAAAATTCCATAAACAAGGCAAGGTTGTTAGTAACAAGAACTTTATAACTATGTTAGTAATTAATATTGGTTTTTTACCACGGAACCCTAAAAGAATCAAAAATGTAAGAAGAAACATAACAAACCCTGCACAGTGCAGTGTAGTTTATATTAAACCGACTTTGACGTGTATCAAAAGGTCGCCGTCAACAACCAGGTTTGAACCCTTCGGGTACGTAACCCTAAAAAGATGGTCATTTGAAATACCGCTAATTTAGGTAGACGCTTAATTCGACGGAACTGCAACTATGAAAATGTTACCTTTTCACAGATTTGAGTGCAAAAAACAGAGCAAAACAAAATTATATAACGCGGTAAAATAATCAATTTATAAACCGTTGGAACTTATAAAATAATTCAATTTGAACACGTTATTACATAAATGATGACTTTTAACACAATTATCTGTATAATTCCTGTAACGACGTTATTATACAAATAGCTATCGACAATTTGAATATCGTTCATTCGCGAAAATTGAATATCCAATACTGAATAATTTATCGTAATTCAAACGAAATTGAATATTTTCGATAAGAAATCTTTTGGGAATGCGTACCGTACAGATACCTACCTACATATTACTTATCCAGACCTTATAGGTGATGTTCTTCAAAAAGGCCAGGTGCGCAGTACTCATAACCGGCGTGTGTGTATGAATAGATGTATGAATGTGTGTGAAGCAAAAGAAGTATGTAAGGATCGTAGCAGGTGGCGTTCTGTAGTTTCTGCCTACCCTCATGGGAAAAAGGCGTGAGTTTATGTATGTATGTATGTATATTACTTATCCGTTGAAAATGCTTGGTATAATATATCGAACTAAAGTCCCCGTCACGAAAAGCTATACATTTTGTAAACAAAGAACTTCTACTAAGTTACGTAACTACAATTCAATCTACAACAAACAATCCCAAATTCAATCAACTGTAGGTAACATACGTGTAATACGAAACTGATGAGCAATTTCATTTGGTCGGGTTATATTTTAGCGATATAAAGCGCTGTCGTCTAATTTTTAGTGGTACTGGAACGCGTCTGACTCACGGAAAGTAGTTACATATTTTTTGCCAGCGGTTTCGCCCGTGTGGAAGTCGAACAGACGTTTATTTCTGTATCATCATCTTCCTGCCCTCCCGTGTTACTTGGGGACGGTGCAACACGTTTTCTTCTTCCATTCTGTCCTGTCAACCGTTCCGGTATCACTGAGTCCCTCTTCTTTCATGTCACTCCTCACAAATCCCATCCATCTTTTCTTTGGCCTTCCTCTGCCCTGTGAAATAAATTCAGGATAAAAAGTATCCTGTAATCTAATGCAGAAATTATCTCCCGTGGAGTTTATTTTTATTATCGATATGTTCGCGCTTGACCACTATCTTACCTGATGGTAAGCGATGATCTGTTCGACGATGAGGCACGCTTGCCTAGAAGTAACCTATTCACTCTTGACTTAAAGACCCCGATGTTGTAACTATCGGAAATCACAAGACACCGCCAGAGAATTCCACTCCTGTACGCATAATTAAAGTATTTCCAAAACGTTTAGTGGGATGTCCACAATGTACCGATGGCGCATCGCCATATGTCTCGTAGTCTGACGATGAAACGGCCTAGGCGGAATTAGATCATCCAATTCCATACTCCCTGAAATACAACCGAACTTGCCATTCAACATCCTAATTTGTTTAGTCTTTAAGGCGTAATTGCTAAGCAGAAACCAAGCAACTAATATATGTGAAAATCTGTACTTTTTTCACAAATTAGAATATTAAAGTATTTAAAGTATTCGTTTATAAGTAAGACACGATGGGATATAGCTACCTAGGTAGAACATTTACCTTTTTTATTCATTGAATCTTAGCTGGGATGGGTTTAAAAATCTCTGGAATTATACAGTGGAAAAGGAATTCATTTCATTCATCCAGCAACGAAGGAAATGGGACGAAAGGAGGGGAAGGGTTCTCAATAGGCAGAAGGTATCACGGGTATAATGGCTTGTGCCATTATTTGTCATTATTGCTATATTTCTAAGCTATTATAGCCTTAGATCCCACTACAAAAATCTGCAGCTATATACAGCGTTTTTACCTGGATGTAAGGAAAGGGTTATGTTTTTCGCGCGTATCTTGTATGTTTGTATGTATGTAATATTCTTTATTACCTCATATCTTGCAAACCGCTAGATGAATTTTTATAATTAATACATCGTTAGATAGGACTTGGCCGCCCAAGTGTTTTTAAATAAACGACGTTAAAAAAAAACAAAAATGGCGGATTTTGTGCGCCATATTGAGGGGGACTCAATATTTTTTTCTATGAAACCAATCGACTGAGGTATCAAAATGGAGGATTATTAGAGGTGATTACTAAAATATATACTACTTATATGTTTAAATGTGATTCGAAAAAAAAAATAACTAAAAAGTTGTAAATAAAAAAAGTTAATTTTAAAATCAAAAAAACCCGACTGCTTAGTAAGCGCACTAAAAAGATGTAAACAAGTAGAAAATCATGCTGTGCAGTCGGAGGATCAGGTGGTTAGCCAGCTCGAATATGTATATGAGATATAGACTGCTGCAGGGTAGCAGATTTTTGCAATGGTATCTCATACTAATTAGTATTGTTTGTTTTTATGTAAGTTAACAAAATTAATTTTTTAGCTATACTTACATAAATTCCCCGTAAATTTAAATCTGGCTGAAATTAAGATGATGACAACTTAAAAACACAAGTCACTAATTAATTAAATGAAATGTTATGCCAATGAATGACTTGATTTTGAATTATTTCTCTGGCAGAGAAATAATTTGCGATGGACAATTAATTTCCCTACCTGTAAATAAAACTGTTTCATGAAATGTACTTCTAAACGCTACAAGAACGTATAAAATATACTCAGGCCGTACCTATTGGTACATTCAAAGAAATAAAAGAATTCTACTCATTGGGGACTTACCTACTTTAAGCAAAAACTGAACACTCAATGGATTAGTCTAAAAGCGATTTAAAAACGTCTGGATGGAAGTATCCTAAAAAAAGAAAATACCTCTCTTATTAGCAAACCTATTTTCGCCATGAAGCAAGTTTTAATTTTTAAGCGGCAATGAACGTCCATCAGTCAGAAGCATTCTTTTTTTAGATTTGATTGTGGAATTGGCGAACCTTTTAACGAAGGCTTGACGGTCTAGACTTCTTAAATAATAGTATAATGAGGTAAATTTGTTTGTAATATTTGGAAGTTGGTACTGGTCCAATTACGAATGTTCTTGATACAATAGAAAGCTACATTTTCTCAAATAACATAGTCTACTTTGATCCCGAAAAATGCAAGTTTCTGTGGTGTACAAAAAAAGTTACTTCAATATATTTGAAAAAAAACAACAACAAAAAACAAATCGTACATACACTGGAGTGACCGAAATTTTCTGCCACAGGTACACCATCAAGGCGCGAAGTGCATTTCAAACAGATTTCAACTATTTTCTTGATGTCCCTCGGTAATCATCGTATTTCCGAGTACAAACGAATGCTAATTTCCATGTCCAACAATTATTAGATTTATAGTGTATAATAATTTGAATTCCGAACTAAATACTTTATTGTTGTTTTGTTTTGATTTCTGTGTGAAATATAAAGAGCTGTAAAAATAACAGCGTTAGTAGCTTTTCGCCCATTTTCACTACATAGTATAAAAAAAAGTTGCTTCCCGCAGTCTTTCTGCCCCTATGTATGCTTAGATCTTTAAAACTACGCAACGGATTTTGGTGCGGTTTTTTTAATACATAGAGTGATTCAAGAGGAAGGTTTATATGTATAATAAACACTTTTCACGCAGGCGAAGTCGCTGGCAGAAGCTAGTTTTAAAATAAAGTATATTATGTTAAAAGAGTATTAACAACTCTATATACATACAATTTGATTGAGAGCTTCTGGTCTGCTCCAAGTGCATAGGGCAACTGATAGAAATCCGACGACAGACGAAACACGAAATTTTGCGAAGGACATTAAGAAAATATTTCTACTGTACCTAGTACTAGCCTTACTGACCCCCCGGGGCGTTTGGAAATTAATCAACAGCAATAGGTTGCCGCTCGTTCACTTTCGCGCGTCTTCAGCAGATTTACGTATATTCGCGACGAATATCCCTACAATTTGACAAATTATTTAAACATATTATCATTTTAGAGCTGGAAACCCTTTATTGACGTGAAGAGGCGCTCAATCAGCCAATCAGGAATTGAGTAGTGCATGACATATTAAAGTAGCCAATCAGAAACCAGAATAGCGCATAGAAAGAACGACGCACTTTCGAGAATATCGCCATCCCTTTTCCTCTAGCGCTATCCCATAAGGCTCTCCCATTCTAAACAGCTGTTTAAAGATAGTAATTTCGCGAAATTTTTAAAATGAAAATTATAGCTGCGTCCTTATCGTTATGTGTACGCAAGAAAAAAGCCACGAAGAATAAGATTTTTGTTAAGAATATTATTCTTCGTGGCTTTTTACGAGGTTACTTTGACAATTTTGGTTCAGCTTATTCATTAAAATATTAATAATAATTGGAATTTATTATAAATATTACTTTGTTTCCTTTATTTACTCCGCCCCCCCCAGAACTCTTAACCGCCCCCCGGAGAATTTTGCCTGAAAGAAACATTTCTTTATTTATTTATTTATGATGGGTTTGCTCTTGACTCTAGTCTAGGTCAGAGGTGACAGAGACAAAGTCGACGATGGAGTCAGCTTACCCAGAAGATGCCTGTGACTCTAACTTTGAAGAGATTCGGGTTGTAAGCGTTTGGAAACACAAACGCAGGCAGTGAGTTCCACTCTTTTGCCGTGCGCATTATGAAGGATGTTTGGAAGCGCTTGGTGCGAATTGGTGGAATGGCAACTATGTGAGGATGGTAACTTGCAGTGCGTCTAGATGTCCGATGGTAGAAGGGGGCCGGTGGGATGAGGTCGTGGAGTTCATGAGCACACTCGCCAAAATACAGTCTGTAGAAGACCGACAAGCAGGCAACCTTGCGGCGATGAGCCAAGCTGTGAAGCTTTGCATGTAACAGTTTGACGTCGCCAATTAGTCTCTTAGCTCTGCGTTCCACCGAGTCAAGCGCGGCAAGCTGATATTTAGCTGAGCCATCCCAGAAGTGGCTGCAATACTCCATGCAGGATCGGACTTGCGCCTTGTAAAGAGTTAATAAAACACTGTTCAAAAGGCGGCTGGGCTTTTGAGGATAAGACTGGCGAGTGTGGGATTTACACCTCACTAAACTCCGGTGATCACCATCAGTACTGACTGGCTATATAGCGAAATACCTAACCTAACAATCCTAGTTATCATCATCTTCCTGCCCTTGTCCCATTTTACTTGGGGTCGGCGCAACACGTTTTGCTCTTCCACACCGCCCTGTCCCCCGTCACGCTATCACTGACTCCCTTTTCTTTCATATCACTCCTCACTCAGGCCATCCATTTTTTCTTTGGCCGTCCTACAAACAAACCTAGTTAGATCGCAAATAATCTAGAGCTTTTTAATAATAATAAGGTTTAGCCTCAAGCAACGTGGTTTAGGCCTTAATTGTAATTGATGAGACGTCGAGTCGGTCAGGCACTCGGCCCGACGACTATGATGAAAATATTCAAACAAAAATTGAGGGACACAGAAATTTCTAAAGATAAATTTGATCCGTGAATGAATAAGAAGTTTGTGTAAAAATGTGTCTAATAAGAATTTAGATACATGCTTACACAAATTATGTTATTATATTAAAAATATTCTCGTAAGGAGGAAGGTAAATAATTTATTTACGTCCAAAATGACTCAATTACCACAACAAAAAAAAAACAATAAAAATAAAAAAAATCACTTGTACCTACCTACTTTCTGTAAATTAAAAACCTATTCTTCTAAAAAAAACTTTTTGCAAAAAAATACTACCAACTTCCAAATACAAAACTACAAAGTGAAAAATAACTTTATTTTTTGAAGTCGGTGTCTTTCGTAGGTACCAATTTTTTTGCGTTATGGACACCGACTTCAAAAAATAAAGTTATTTTTCACTTTGTAGTTTTGTATTTGGAAGTCGGTAGTATTTGTTTGCAAAAAGTTTTTTTTTATTTTTCACTTTTTAGTTGTACCTACCTAATAGGCCAGTCAATAAGGTAACTATAACGCCAGAATAGATTTCATGAAACTTGAACTTAACCGGTGAAATGAGAAATCTGCGTACCTCTTATGAGCGTACTGACGTGATGTTATGTTATGAAATGGTATAAACAATAAACAGACATGCGATTGCAGCAATGCCGAGAGATTTGCCGTTATTTATTGAAGAGTTCTTTTGTATATCTCCGAAGATCTTCATCAGATCTTCACCAAATTATAATGGGACCAATTTCGAAATATACTTTTTCAAACAAAAAAATAATTTTCAAAATCGGTCCACAATTGACTGAGATATCGGTGAACATACACAAAAAAAAAAAAACAATCATAATGTTGAACATAGAACCTCCTCCTTTTTGGGAAGTCGGTTAAAAATAAAAGAGAATAAATGAGAAAAGATAAGAATTGAGAATATAATTGTCGTAAGTGTTGTTATAATTTTGTATTAAATTGTAAATTTGATGAAGTACATAGAATTAAATTGGATGTATGATGATGGCGCTAAGCGCTAAAGTGCATCGAAAGTTTAGCAACAGCGGTATTCCGGACATTGTGTTATTTATTGATGGCATAGTAAATTATATTCACTGAGTATATTATTTAAGTATCACAGCTCAGTAATTTCCGAAAACAGGGACGTAGATGCAGACGTGGCTCACAGGGTAAATATTGCCTGGCAAAAACACCTGAATGCCAATACGCACAAAAGGCAAAGTATACTCGACGGTGGTTAGGCCGGCAATGATGTACGGTGACGAATGCTGGGCCGTGAAAAACAGTCACGTCCAAAAACTACACACCGCAGAATTGAAAATGATGAGGTGGTCTGGAGGAGTAACGAGAATAGATAAGATAAGATATATTTATTTTGTAAAACATGAGTACAGTATGAAGATCTTATATAAATATGAGGTGGCTACATGTTTTTCCATTTATGGCGTACAAAATTTGTTGCACTAGACAAACAATACAATTGCAAAATTTTAATTAAATTGAAATTACAATGTCAAAATTTAAATTCAATAAAAAATCACTATGTCAAAATTTAAATGGATAGGGTCCGCAACGAATACATCCGAGTTACTTTAAGGGTGGCTCCAATACAGGACAAGTTGACAGAGAGTATAGACTGAGATGGTATGGACATGTCTTGAGAAGGACAGAAGAACACGTTGTGAGAACGGCTCTGAGCCTACCTGAGGGCAAAAGAGGACGAGGACGACCACCTTTGATATGGTCGATGCTCCTCAAGAAGGAGAAATTGTCTAACCCGACAACCCTCGATAGAAAGTCTTGGCGCCGTGAAATAAGGAGAGCCGACCCCACCTAAAGTGGGAAAAGGCGAGGAAGAAGAAGAGTATATTTGTATATGTTTTTCCTAACATATCCAATTAAAGATTGAGACATTATTTATGAAATACTCTTTAACCATTATGATAAGTGAATAGCAGTGGTGGCCCAATGATAACGCCCCCGACTTACGTGTCGAAGGTCATGAGTTTGAACGTAGGCAGGCGCTTTACTTTGTGTAAATTATTTCATCACCACTGCTCTTAAAACGGTGAAGGAAAACATCGTGAGGAAACCGGCATGTCCTAGAATCAAAAATTCGAAGTCATCTACCAACCCGCACTGGGCCCGCGTGGTGGAGTAAGGCCCACTACCTCTCTCACAGTTAGGATGCCTGTGCCCCAACAGTGGAAAAATTATAAGGCTGATGGTGATAGTATTAGTACTTACCCTACTTCTTCTGCTTCTCGTGACGATAGACTAACATTAAATTTTAACAGACCAGCCCCCCTAGACAAGTTACAAACATTTCGTATCGAATCTCTGTCTAAAATCGTTACCGCCTTCTATTTGTATGGTCTGACCACGTGACTTCAACGTTCAGATGTGTCATTCCCATACATTGATTCGTTTTGTACTATCGTTATCGATTGTAGATTGTCAACTTGGCTACAGGTGCAGTATTTAGCAACCCGTAAAGCTCTCATAGGCCTCGTTTAAATCCTGGAAGGTGCATGTGGTTTTGCATGAAGGGCAGCAACGGAAATTTTTATTAAGTAATCGTTAAAAGTTTTCATAAATAAGCCTAAAAAATAATGATTATTTTATTTTCTTAATACGATCATCGGCAGCTAGCACCATTCACAGTTCAGCAGGAAGTAACAATTTATTTTTAAAATAATAAGAATTCCTGTTCTCACAGTAAAACCAAATTTCGCTAGCACGCCGGAATTTTCACACAGCGCGCAATTTCGCAAAATTGTACCTACGAAACGCCTTAATTTAAAAAAATGTACCAACAGCTAATATTAGAGAATTTTTCCAAGTTTCTCTTAGTTCTGTTATTAAAAATACAAATGGACATTTCTGAAAAACATTCCGGCGGAAGTTTCAAAGCGGTTTAACTCCTTTCATTATAAAGTTTATTCAATCTGTGTTTAATGATGTAAAAGGAAAATAATATAGTTAATTTTGGAGACGTAGTGCTAGCTACGTTTAATAAGCGTGTGTTTAGTCCCAGCGTCGACATTCATTTGGGGCAGACTAATTTAACTGTCGGTTGTTACTTGTTTGCGTCGACCATAGAGCACGGAACATCGTGCGAGTTGCTATCATAAATGCGAAAGTAACTCTGTCTTGTTTGTAAAATTTTCACGCTTAAGACGACGACTATCGCCAACGACCGAAAGGGAAAAATATGCGCACTCGTATCACATCCGAGCGACCCAAAATTCAGTAGTACTTTATTATTATAGGAATTAAAAAAAACCTTAGATCAAAATGTAGATGATTAAATTGCCTTTGAGATGGTGACAATTTCATTAAAATACGCCCGGCGGTTTTGGTGCGATTGTGTTTTTTTTATCCGTGTTACACATATCTTTACAAATTAATTACACTATGTTAAACGAATAAAACTCAAAATTTTCTTAGATCAAATTAATAATAAAATAGCGTCGGTGCGCCGACCGAAAGTGATATGTGCATTTCGTTAACTTTTCAGGGGGCTCAAAAAACATCATTACTCAAACTGAGTCTTACTTAAGAAAAATCTATGAATAAGAAATTTGTACAAAAAATATAAAGTTTAGGAGATTTAAAGAAAAAGCTGTTGTTCTGGCTAGTTTAAGGCTCAAAATTTTTTTTTCTCTTTTCGTGCACATATCGGTTTTGGTTTGAGACTTCCAAATTAAGGATGTGCAAGTTATACACATATCAGTTTTTATTATTCAATTAATGAACATAAAATGGGCTTCGTTATGTGCAAAATTTTGAGAACTATAGTAATTATTATTGGTTATTTTTATAAATAATAATACCAAAGTACATTTTATGTCTTTATTTAAAAAAAGAAAGATCTTCAAATTACTAATCATTACAAAAAGAAATAATCGACCGTAGTTCTTACAATATATTAATTATCTTAGACCCAATAAAAACTTCAAAAAAATGTACTAAACACTTTTTTGTTATTTTTTTTATATTGTTAATTACAAAGTTATTCTAAGAGATCAAACGTTTTAATACAATCATATTGTACTAATTTTGAGGTACATTTATAATAAAAAAAGTTCTACAAATGACTAAGCATTACAAAAAGAAATAATCTAGGTACCGTAATTTTAACGAGAAATATTATTTATTTTAGACCTATTAAAAACATAAAAAGAAAATATTTTAAACTTGTTATTTTTTTTGTTATTTTTAATTACAATTCGAAGAGATCAAACATTTAATACAATCATATTGAACTTATTATGAGGTGCTCATTCTAAAAAAAATATTACTCAAAAATAGGTACTCTTTCTATATTAATTCTATAAAAATAAAAAAATTACTATTGTATTTTTTGGTCCCTAACAGTCTTGTTGAAAAAATCTGTTTTTATTTACTTAAATTTAAGATTGTCGTAAAAAAAATTATTATCGCGGTGCATGTATTTTTTCAAAGACTGCAAGCTATCGTACTTGGACTTTTCAATTTTTCTTGGTTCAACGTATAGATCTACTAGATCTTTGTCATTGTTGTGTAGTCGTTGTGGCAGTAGCTGCCATTCATCTGTTTGACGAAGTTTGTAGAAAATTTCTCCACCTTTGTATAATGCTGCTCTTAAGTCAGTTACAACTGGATCTCCGGCTTTCTTTCCAGGCCTAATGGAATCCAACTGGCATACGTCTTCATAATTCTTAAAAAATGTGTAGTCTACATTATGAATAATGTATGGCTTACTATGACGAGCTTGCGCCATTAAGGAGACATAGTGGCTAGGGCTGTAAATTGGAGGCTTAAACAAACCTTCTAGCGTTGAATGCACACTATCAACTTGCATCATAGTATGCCCTTTTTCCAAAATCAGTTGCTCAATGTCCAACTCTTTTTCTCTGGAAAGGTTTAGAAGAGCTGAAGACAACGTTTTATTCCGATTTTGATAGCAGCAACCGTCAGATATTATTATCATTTTTTTAAAGCCTTCCGTAGCTTTTTGTCTCAAAAAGTCTATAAGACAGGTAGTGAACTCATTTGCTGTAACGCCTCCGTCACCCTCATGCCATACATACAAATGTACTTCACCGTCATTGTTGCAGTAAATGGTGTAATTGTGCATTTGAAGTTTCTGCTTGTAGTACTGGACAGATACTTGCAGTTTGGGACAAAGCAGTACGCTTTGAACATCGACTGTAACCACCAGAACTTCAGAAGAACATAAAGCAGTGGCCTGCTCTTTCGCGAGGTAGGCTTCTTGTTTCATGTTTATATGCTTGTTGTATTCATCTTCAGCCAAATTACCTTCTTTAAACGCAGTGCAGGTGTCACACTGGTCTTTTCTGGGTTTGAAAATTGATATTTTCTTTTCTTTTAAAATCTTACAGAAAAGTTTTCTTTGTGAAAATGGTTTATTTTTGGATAAACACCATTTTTTGAAGACTCTATACATGTGTGTTTTATTCCTGAAAGAATCTTCTACGTAGGTTCTAGTAGAACTCGATCTGCAATAATGACTCGGTACCTTAGGTAACAAATTCAGCCATTCCTCGATTGCGGATGCTTTTCGAAGTTCACTTCTGTTGTTTGATGTTGCATCATTTTTAGTTTTACTACTCCTTTTGTGGGATGTAGAGGAACCAGGCCTGTTAATCTGTTCGTCTTCAAACATAGTATTTATCCAATCCCATAGGGTGTCATTATTTATGTCAATTGTACTCAACATAAAGTTTTTACAAACTTTCACCATCTCATTGTTTTCATTGGGCAGAAACCAGTCAAATCCTTGTTGTTTCTTCGAAGATGCTGCGCGAGATGTTTTGCGCCTTCTTATCACAGGACGCATACGCACTAGATTTTTTATGTAAGCTTTTTTAGCTTCCCACGTCTCAAGATCCCAAAAGTATTGGAAAATTAATTTTCTCTGTTCTTCATTTATCATGCCACACTGGAAACTCCGGCTTGTTTTTATGGTACATGAGTCATGGTTGCAAGTCTTGCTCTTAATACGCCTTTTCTTTTTTAAAACAAAGCTCTCTTTTTCATTCTTGTCCTCTTCTTTCTTGTCCTCTTCTGTCTTATCCTTTTCTTTCTGGTCATTTTCTGTCTTGTCCTTCTTGTGTACTTTTTTTCTGCCTACATACTGCTCACCTTTAAGTCTTTTCATCATGTTATACTTCCTGTCTCTTCTTTTATCATACATTTCTGCAAAGTTTTCAGAATCTGACTCCTGTATGTCTTCTTCCTGGCAACATTTATCAAACTCGCCTGTTTGATCATTCAATATCCATGTTTGTCCATATGTAATAGTTTTAGGCTACATTAGCCCTGTCACGTCGTTAAGAATAAATTCATTTTCATTTGAATGTTTTGGTACGGCTGCATCATCATGTTCGCAACTTTTAGAAGCATGATTGGTATCACAATCATTTTCAACCAGCATAGGTTCTGGACGCTCAATATGTTGCACGCCTGTTTGATCATTCAAAATCCATGTTTGTCTATCTGTAACATTTATAGGCTCCAGGAGCCCCGTAACGTCGTTAGGAATGCAATCAGATTTATTTGAATGTGTTGGTACGGTTTCAACATCATGTTCGCAGCTTTCAAAAGCATGATTGGCCTCATAATTATTCTTAATCAACATAGGTTCCGGAGGCTCAATATTATTATGCATAATGATGCTTTTATGTTGTACAATGGACCTTGGAGATTGTTCTTGATATTCCTCATTGTTTGAAGTCAGATCATCATTTGTATTGTTAATAATTTGCTGCGGGTTTTTGTAGTCTACAGTAGGGTCATAGGCATTTGATACAAACTCGTCTGCATTTTTTTCAATTGATACATATTTTCCTGTACTTAGATCAACAAGCAATTTTCCCCTCCAATTATTTCTACCAGCCATTTTTAAAGCATTGTCTTTGCAAGTTGGCAAAAATCTGAAGCAAAATAAAAGAAGAAAGCTTAAAATGCGAAAAGAAAACAAGTGCAAGTAACATGACTTTTACATAAATGGAAATAGAATGATGCTTTATAGAAGAAAATGCAAAAAAAAAACTCATACCAAACAATAGCTCAAGGACTTAACTTATGTACGGTTCTTTTTCTTCCGTTCTATGTTATTTTGTAGTAACATTCGATTAACAATGCAATTAAAAGCACTTACCAGATCTTCAATTGTTTTCCAAACGATAAAATGTTCACATAACCTCAAAATCATACAACACGTGTTCACGGAAAAATCAGATATGTGCAGGGCTACTACGAGTGTAAGCCAAATTCCGTATGTGCATTTGTACACATAGTTTTCTTGTCGACTTTAGAAATGCACATATCTGGATTGGTTTTTTGAAAACTAAGCCTTATATTCACATACGGGTTTTTGTAACGGATAGAGATTCTCAAACTAACGCCATCTAGCGAAACAAAAAAAAACGAAAAAATGCACATATCGCTTTCGGTCGGCGCACCGACGATAGTCTAATTTAACATATATTATTCCCAAAAAAATACAACTAGCCATTTAGACGTGATTCTCATTTTATAATCAGCTACTCAGGGGTATCTGCGCCTTAAACCGCTGAACCAACCTGAGTGAATTTTTGAACAGAGATGGATTGGACCTTAAAGAAGGACACAGGATACTTTTACACCAGGAGTAAGAAGAGAGAAATAACTTTTACTCGACTTTATAGCGGGCGGAAATTGGCGACTTTTACTGAAATGTTCTCGCTCAGTCGCTTGTAATGAGGGCTATCGCATTTGAATTTGCCGTAAAGTTGTAGAGTGAGGTCTACAAAATGTCAAATTTCATTGCTTTTTTGCTTTTAGCACGAGTTTATTTACTACTTTTTTATTGTCTATACTTCTATATTATAAAGAGGAAGGATTTGTATTTTTGTATGTAACGAATAAACTTAAAAATTCATGGACCGATTTCAAAAAATCTTTCACTGATGGGAAGCTACATTATTCCAAGGTGACATAGGCTACTTTTTATCCATGTATTCCCACGAGAACGGGCACTACGCGAGTGAAACCGCGAGGCGTCCGCTAGTTGTGAATATTTTCCAAATATGGCAGATTAAGATAGGGTATTACCAACCACCGGTTTGATATAGTTTTATGTTTCGGAAAAGTTTTACCCTCCTTTTTTTAATAAAGGTGCTGCGTGAAACTGCAGCATACTCGATTTTATATTGAATTGCAAAACTACGGCATATAAAATTATTTTAATTCAAACTTTGCTCCCGTGCGTGTAATAACAACGTTTTACAGCTATATTTAAGGTACTTACTCACCAGTAGCGCCAACTGGTGAGCACAAAAACGGAAGCCTTCATTGCATTGAGCACAAGTTTCGGCTGTCACACCAATTGTCAGAATTGCCACGGGCCGTCAAGTTCTATGACTAAAAGGTAGCTCTCTCTGCAACAACACCGGCACTCTGAAAGACCTTTACGAGGCAAATGCTGTCTACGTGACTGAATTCTGTTTAAATACATTTAATTTGGCATCATTGATAAGACAAAGAACAACGGACACGTTTGGTTCGAATGGAAAATTTTGACAATGTAGGTAATTTTAAAGTTTCTTTGATGTATAAAGTTCTGCGTGTTCTTTTTTTAGGGTTCAGTACACGAAAGATCCAAACGGAACACTATTTCCGCCACTTACCTGTCCGTCTTCTGTCACAAAATTTTGTTCCGAACAAATTTTTAACTTCCCATCGACTTATGAACTTCAAATATAGTGATCATGTTTATTATTACGTATATTTTACTAACTAATACCAATATATTCTACATTTGGTACGAAAACCTAAATGTGTAAAGTCCGACACGCACTTGGCCGGTTTTTTTTAGCGATCCGTACACAAAGGGTAAAAACGGGACCCTATTACTGAGACTTCGCGATCCGTCTGTCTGTCTGTCACCAGGCTGTACCTCATGAACCGTGATAGCTAGACAGTTGAAATTTTCACAGATGATGTATTTCTATTGCCACTATAACAAGAAAAACTAAAAACAGAATGAAATAAATATTCAAGTGGGGCTCCCATACAACAAACGTGTTTTTTTTTTGCAGTTTTTTGCGATAATGGTACGGAACCCTTTGTGCGCGAGTGCGACTCGGCCTGTTTTTTTTGTATTATCTGGGCTCTATATGACTCAATATCATTTATTTATTATGTTAAACTTTCGCTAGTAAATATTTTTAATACCTAATAACTTTTAATCGGAGGTTTTTCATATGTACACATATTTTAAATAGCTGTAAGTTTTGTTAAGATTAATAAAATAAAATGGCGTCTCTAGCTGTGGTGACTGGTGGCGGCCAAACCGTCTTGTTGCTCTGTGGCGTGTGGCGTCGACAAAACAAATTGTAACCATGGTTGCTCGCTATTAATATTCGTCCCAGCTGATTGTTTTGCTAAAGGCCGGGATTTCTTTCTTGTTATTCAATTCCGGTGATGGATGTGCTTTTGTTGAACTGGACAAAATCTTATTAAATTTAATAGGTACGCTTTTTTCTTTTTTGTAAACAATAAGATAATTATTCCATATTTAACAATATTTGGGATTCAGGCCAGCTTGTATGATGGTCCTTGCCACCATTTTGTTTAACGAAGGTGACTTCCCTTTCAAAATTAGTATTACTTCGATGTATGTAAACTACGCCTTACAAGGTAACCGCGCAAATTCAATTTGAAATGAAATTGAGAAACCGTGCAATAAATACTATTTTGTATTCTTGTTGAAAAATTGCTGTTAGTATTTAATTCTAGAACGAAAACATTGTTAAATTATTTAATACTAGCGGATGCCTCGCGGTTTCACCAGCGTAGTCCGTTCCCGTGGAAATACAGGGATAAAAAGTAGCCTATGTCACCCGTAGATGACTTAGCTTCCCAACGGAGAAAGAATTTTTGAAATCGACCCAGTAGTTTTTAAGTTTATTCTTTACATACAAATCTTTCCTCCTTATAATATTAGTATAGTATAGTAGTATATACATATAGACTAGCTGCCGCCCACTGCTCCACCCGCAAGGTATAAGTACTTCTCCCAATATCTTTATAAATTATAGCCTATGTGTTATTTTGATGTATAAGCTATATTCCTGTAAAGTTTCATCAAAATCCATTTAGTAGTTTTTGCATAAAAAAGTATCAAACCCATCACACTTCATCCATTCACACAAACTTTCACGTTTATAACAGTGGTAGGATAGGATTTTACTTCACAAAATATTTATACGGTTCAACGGAAATGAAAAACTCGGGCGAAAAAAAAAATTTTTTCATTAGAACGCTGAAAAAAAAATTGGATATTGCAAACTTTTGCCTTGCTAGCAACAAAACTAGTTTTGTATTATTTTATTAAAGTTAATTTTCTAACGACTAAAGTTTGCTTAATATTTTAAAAACTTTAATTTTGAAAAATATTTTATAAAGCCTTATTTTTTTTTTAATGTTTTTCAATAATTCGCAAACTCTTTACCAAATGTCTCTATTTATTTTTTTACAACTTTAAAAATTGACAAGAGCAATTTCCAACAATATCCAATAAATGCTACACATTCCTATAATATTAAATACCAATAAATAATTACTCGGTAAAAAGTATTTAAACAATTAGGAAGCAGCGAACATAATTTAAAACTTAGAGGATGTAAAGCACAAGTGCCTTATTATTCATACCAAGCAAGGAAACTTGCCGCAACTTTTATAAACACTTACCGAGTTCGTGAAACTTTGCCGGCCGACCACGAGAACTTGGAAAAACTTAAGTCATAACACAAAAACACTGTCCTTCCCGCAAATTAGTCATGGCAATACTTTTTGCATCATTAAAAGTTTGTTTTGCATTGTTTATGGCACTGAGAAAACTGGCGCGAAATCGTCGAGTATCGGGAGAGCAGCGGCGAGAGGAGACGGCGCGCCGAGCGGCTAGGAGGTCCGCGCGCGACTGAAGCGAACGCAGCGCAGCCCGCACGCTGCCATCTATTATATATAAACGCCTTTATATACCGATTTATATATTTACCCGCACTCATACATATTTAACTTTTTTCCCATTTCACGTCGTTTATTCCCCGTATGTAAGGCTCGCGGCCGGCGTAGGTAGCGCGCGTGTGTGCGCCGCCGTAGCTAAACCAAACGCCCCGCGCTCCTATTTACGTGTTTTTAGAAAGGGTAAAGCTTTTATACCTTTCCTTTCTACTATTTCGCTCTGTAGTTGAGCGCAATGCTCTGAATGCCGACCCACGAAATATTTCGTTTCGATTTATGAGTTTCATTTTTGTGAGTTATATTTTGCGCTGGAAATGTTTTATCAATTTCTATCTGTTGCGATTTCGTCTGGGGTGGGAAACACTTTCGTTATTTTCTTTTTCATGAGATATGTTACTAACACAAATCATCACGGTGACTTTCAAAAACTTTTGCAACTTATAATATATAGTTATATGAAAACTTACATAGACAATCTGCTAGTTACGCACCCATGCATCTTAACAAACCAGCCGCAGCCGAATTGCGTACGAGTAAGTAAATTCGGCAAAGGAAATAGTTTGAACCTTCACAAAAACGACTTTACGAGCATATTACACTCTGAAAAGGAAAGGAGATGAATCTTTCCTTGACCAAAATTATGACGTAGAATTGATTGTAAAGAATAATTGTTTTTTCAGTTTTAAGGAACCATTAAACATTTTTAATTAAAAGCATTAGAAGACCATTAGTTGTAAGTAAAATTAAATTATGACCTAATTATTTGGAAATATATCGTCAGGAGGATGATCGTACTCTTTCCAAATTAGTTTCGCAATACCGAAAAAGTTGAAAGAAATGATTCTAACTCTTTGAAGGTTCCAAACTGTTACCTTTGCCGAATTCACTTAGCAATTCGGCTGCAGCTCACTGTAACTTCAAATAAATTACTTGTAATACTAATTGCAAAATCCATATGAACAGCTGATATAGAGGCATCAGATAAAGAAATTTATGTTTTGCGTCCGCAACCCATGCTGTCGACGTCGCCGTCATTTCAAATTTACGACAGTTTGTGGTGCACTGGTACTGCGTGGCGGGTGCGGGGTAAGTGCGGGGTGAGTGCGTGGCGAGTGCGGGGTGAGTGCGGGCGAGCATGGGACGCGGCCAAACGCATCGATCACTCTTTATTACAATCCAGCGTCGCTCTCCAACATACTGTCTGTAATCGATCGTGTGTTGGGCGTTTTTATTAATTTTGCATTTCTTTTTTATTGGTCGGAACTTTATGTTGTTCGTTCAGTTTTGTTTCGGTTATTCTGGTTTGGACAATGCAGCACATTTTATAGGATATTTTTTATGCATTCGTTTTTAAGTTAATTCTGTCGGAAATATGTTTGTTTGGGAACTTACTTTTTACCCGACTGAAGGGAGAGTAATGTTTTTCGAGCGTGTTCATGTATGTAAGTCCATTTCAAACGGCTTGACGGATTATGACATATGAGGTGTCGTTGGATTCCTTTCAATTGTGGGAGTGACATATACTACCTATATTGCTTTTAAAAATAACGCCCCTCCTAAAAAAGGGAGTAAAACAATTTTTGTGTCATTATCCTAACAATATGGGTATCAAATCAAAGCTACTAAATAGGCCATTCCAAAAATATATTGTTATACTTTTATGTTTCTACTTTGGCACAAATTCAATATAAGCGTAAGTTTGTTAGCAAAATAATAGTACATTATGGTACAAGTGTGTAATGTTGGTGATTACCGCTGAGGCGCCATTGAGACCCGAGCCGTTAGGTGAGGGTCTTAACAGAGCCGAGGACGGTAATAATCAATACACACGAGTATCATACGACGTTTTTCAACACACTTGTGAAGAAAATAATACAAAAAAATCATTTCCAACAGTAAAAAACCGGCCAAGAGCGAGTCAGACTCGCGCCCGAAGGGTTCCGTACCATTATAGCAAAAAACTACATAAAAATCACGTTTTTTGTATGGGAGCCCGCCTTAAATATTTATTTTATTCTGTTTTTAGTATTTGTTGTTATAGCGGCAACAGAAATACATCATATGTGAAAATTTCAACTGTCTTGCTATCACGGCTCATGAGATACAGCCTTGTGACAGACAGACAGACGGACCGCGGAGTCTTAGTAATAGGGTCCCGTTTTTACCCTTGGATACGGAACCCTAAAAACGAGCTGTGAATTTTTTTTCGTAATGGCGGGCAAAATTAATCAGTTTTTCTATGCGCGCGCATCTAACAATGGCGATCGGCCATAGACTAAAATAATGAGTTATCTTTTTTTTTGGCTTATCGCAGATAGCGTTTTAGCAACGTACAAAATAGGGAATTTCAAGTTTTCTTTATTACAGACAAAAACAAAAGTGTTATATTTAAGTGAAAGTTTTATTTATTAAACACGTACAAGTTGAAATTATCTATTTAAATACGAAGTTGCATGAAATGTGTTGCATTTGTACTATTGAGCACGATCTTTTTTGTATCGAAACCTTTTTAAGAACAAAGCAACTCAACCAATAAATAAAAAAAAAGAAACTCTTTATCTCACTTGTGAATAATAGTAATGAAAAAGTCACAATTTGATAACAGGTGTCATTATGTGCCTAATTGCGGTGAAATTAGAGCCACTTTATGAGCATGTGTGTTGAAAAAAATCTTTTACCACATAACTTATTTGAAGAACTCGTTCATTACTAAAACTAAAAAGTCTAAAATAATAGTAGATTATGCACCGAGGGGCTAAAATTGTGTCTTATGTCACGGGCGTCATAATGAATCTCGAGCGCAATGAAGGATTCGGGATTTAACTCACGAGCAAAGCGAGGGAGTTAATACAAGAATCCTGAATGCAGCGAGGGATTCAAGCTAGCCCAAGGCAAAGACACCTTTAGCCCAGAGGAGGATGCTCTACTTTTTACACCTACTGTGAGAAAATAATAGCCGTAGTACGAAAAACAAAGTATTTATTAAATAAACAAACAGTAAGAATAACATATTTAGAACTTGATAAAATGTGATAAATCGACTGTAGTACAGAAAAGTTTTATTATTTATTTATTTAATCACAAAATCCACAGCAATCTTTGCGCAGTTTAATTAAAATAAATTAACTAATGTTACAGCCAATTACTATTACGGTATTACGGCGCGGTACGGTATTTGTTATTATTAATGCCAGTTTTAATGTTATTCCATTCCTTTTAAAAAATGGTTCGTAGTTATCTAATTATTCTTACAATATTATGTCTTCGAAAACATGGCAACGATATGAAGAAGCAGTCGTTATGATTTTGTAGGAAATCGAGAATATCATCCACGTGTAGTAAGGGTATCGAGAATAGCTTTCCTCTTTCTGGCACCAAAGGGTGTTTGTTAGTATTATACTGCCAATTTAGCTGAGCATGTGAGATTCCAAATTCAAATCACATTATTGACCAGCGGGTCATAATGAAATCCAGTACAACATTATTGACCGGCTGTGCCCCCGGCCACTAATGACTCACTTTAGGTTAAGGTTGCTTGACATATAATTTGACATTTTCGAGCAGGTGGTGTGAAAAATAAATTATTATAAAAACATAAAACCCGACTGCTAAAAGTTAATTAACTGAAAAGAAAAAAATATGTACTAGATATAATTAATAAATTATAATATAAGAAGTCGGGTTTTATGTGTTTATAATAATTTGATTTTAAAGTACTGTTTACCGTCTATTATATTATAAACTCTGATTTTTAATTTCGTAGACTAGACTGTCATTTGGGGGTTGTCACTTTATCGTTACATAAAAATAGTGTCGTATCCTGACTATCCCAAGTGATCGAAAGTTGATCGAAAATCGAAGTAGATCGAAAATGTAACTATTTCACGACAAAAAAAATACATTTGTTAAGAAACTAGCGGCCCTTATTTAGTATCTAATCGTTTATGTCAGACTTAATTTAATCGAGCGCATTTATGTTATTATTGATTTCATATTTAACACAATAAAAGTGTATGTACTATGTGTATGAATACTTTTATATTTAAATATATTACGTTTATATTCATAAAACATTTATTTACACCAATAAGTAAAATTAAATTGAGAAGTCATGTCAATTCGATTCGATGAATCACTTATGATTGAGCCTTACCTACAACAATATGCTCTGCGCTTGCAACATTAAAAAAAAAAAGGTCATTGGCAGCTGTTAGTTTAGTCTACGAAATAAAAAATCACAGTATAGGTAGATATACCACTGCCTAAACCTTTCGGCAAAACAGACCTGATAGCATTTTAATTGTATGTATAATTCAAAAGTTACAAAAGAGTCCTTATCCAAATCATGTATCTGACAAGCAAATCTTTTAGCCTTTACTAATTACAGGGCGAACGGTTGGCGCAGTGGTTGAACGATTGACTGCTGCGCTGCGTGTCGCAGGTTCGATTCCCGCACGGAACAAATATTTGTATGACCTACAGATAGTTGTTCCGGCTTTGGGTGTTTGTGCAGGTGAGTTTATATGTTTGTAAACGCACCCACGATACAGGAAGAAATTCCAAGTGTGGGGCATTGTTGTAAAAAAATAATACATACTTACATACATAGAATGATAAACACATTACCCTCCTTCGGCAGTTGGGTAAAAAGAATTGTTATATTTATAAATACTCAAAAGACGATAAGTTAATCTACAAATCATCACGGTCAATCAGCCATTCATCCCGCATCTCCATCCGACGAAAAAGTAACAAATGATATTAACTTTAAAACTTTCGCGTTTCATAATTGAAAAACAATATATCACGGGAATTTTTCATTTTTTTTCTTCTTCTTTTTAAAAACATTGCCCAACACTAGGAATTTCTTCCTCTATCGTGGGTGCGTTTACAAACAACTGTCTGTAGGTCATACAAATATTTGTTCAGTGCGGGAATCGAACCCGCGGCACGCAGCGCAGCAGTCAATCCTTTAACCACTGCGCCATCCGAGCGCCAATTTTTTTTTAAATTCAATTTTAATGCGGCGTGGAATCCAGTGATTCAAAAAACATTACCTCGTTTTGTGCAGTCGGTGAACTTATAGAATAAGGACACGGTTAGTGTTGTGTGTAGAAATATGAGGGTAGAGGAAAAATTTTCTGACCCAACGGAGCCAGTACACCGAGACACCAGTCTACCCGGGACCACGGTCGTTGCAACACAGCCGAATCGTCGGGTGAAATAGGTGAATAAATAATCGAAATCATAGCGTTAAATTCCTTTTATATATTAATTTTCAAGTAATAAATGAGTATGCTCTCCACTTTATTCCCATGACATAACTCTCAAAGGAAATACCGACACTGCAATTTGTGTACCACGAACTAACTCCAACCTCCAAATATTTGGGAACTCATAATTACCCCTAGTTTCATCATTAATGTAATATTTTGTTGACTCTGCGTGGGAGCTCTCGGCAAACGCAGGTTTATTAAACAATCGGTTGAATTACGGCTCGCGTTTAACCGCTTTGATACCACGTTAGTTCTCATCAGAAACCCAATTTGCACGGATTAATTTAGAATCAATTAACGATCCTTTTAAGGTGTTCCCAAAAGGTAGAGTTAACCACATTTGGAGCAAGATAAATACGGAAAACTGTACGAAGTAAATGAGGCTGGTTTTATTTTTCTTTTGGTTTTTTTTTTTTGATCCGAGCTTATTGAACAGGCGATATTTTCCCACTGCTGGGACTCGGCCCTCTTTTCTATGAAAGCTTAATACTAATGTTGGGTTATATTAAAAAGACTTTCCCGAATGTCTTAGGTGATGAAAATTCAAGCAACTAATAACACCGGTTCTAGATTATTTTCGTGGGAAAATTATATACGATGTGTAAAATGATATACTAACTATAGATAGCCTTTACTTTAAAAACAGACTAACCTAGAAAAGCTCAGTTAGTGGTCGACCAACTGTAAATCTACCAATTACTGTACCTATATGTCGTTCGTTGACTTGTGTCTGCCCTGGCAGTTGAGTTTCATGCTCTCTCTAATTTCTCTCTGATGGTGGCACATATGTTGGATCATTCGTTTCCCTTCATGATTATTGAGCTGAGTGGTGCCGATCCATGTTTCATGTTCGTGAACGGGCACCATCAGTAAGGTCATAACTTAGCTGCCTCGGCCTGTTATTGTATTTTTTTATTGTTTGTTACTTTTTTGTGCACGTCTTTTTACATCGTTCTCACATACATGTATTTTTGCAACAAGATTGATGTAACCAAATACTTGTAATTAGAACTGATGGAAAAGAATGTCCGTGGAGTTTCTTGCAAATTCTTCTCCATTGAGACCTACTGATGTTTGAAAATTTGCAACTAGACGCATCTTTTTTTTTTTGTTTGACAATTTAAAAGTACTTCTAAGGTTTATTTGAAATAAACTATTTGATTTTTTGTGACCCCGCCCACGACCCCCGACCCCGACTTACGTGTCGTAGGTCGTGAGTTCGAACCCAAGCAGGCACTTTACTTTGTGTAAATTATTTCATCACCATTGCTCTCAAAACAGTAAAGGAAAACATCGTGAGGAAACAGGCATGTCCTAGAATAAAAAAAACGATTATATGTGACTTCCAGCAATCCGCACTGGGTCCACGTGGTGAATTAAGGCCCATTCCCTCTCTCACAGAGAAGGGGCCTGTGTCCCAGCAGTGGGAACATGGCTGAGGCTGATGATGATGAAGCTTGAAACCTAAAATATGAAGTACAAAAATTCATAAGCATCGCTGTCGACTGGTAACGTGACCAAAAACTGGCAACATTACCACGTTTTATGGTAATAATTATCCTCTTAATGTACTTACAATAGAAATTAACAAAAGCATCGAATAGCAAGGTAAGTTAAGTACGCCTACATGTCTGTGAAAGCAACTTCAACATAACACTTGAGAACAAAAACCCACCAATTTCCATCATAACAAAATTCCCAACTTTCAATTATTTTTTAAATCGGCACTTCGGAGGGTCCTCCCAAATGACGGCCGTTTGTTTATATGGAGCGTGTAATGACAAGAGACGACCTCTCATCTTTTAACCTTCTGGAAATAACTGCAAACACTGCTTTCCTCCTTTCACTTTATTTGTTAGTAACATTGTGACAAGTTTTTACTCTTAAAAAATATTAATTGAAATAACATTTCCGTATCCCCCCCGGATATGAAAATGTTATTTCAATTAATATTTTTATATTACCTTTTTATATTATATACCATATATCATAGGAGTGGATAAAAATGTATTGGTCCGCCATCTTTTGAAGCCCAATTATAAAGGTGCATTGACATATTTGACATCCAAAATAATGTGTATGCAAAATCTTGCAAGCTTGAATTACTATAATACGGCCAAAATCGAGACTACAAATTGCTATTAATAAATAATGTTATTGTTGTAAGTATTCCCTTAGGGAACTACCATCACCTATGACCTGTCAGCCTATGAGCTGTCTTCCGGACTAACTCGTTCCCTCGTAGACTGCATCCATTATTTATCATTAAGCTAGGTCGCGTTCAAGAGCGAACTCATAAGGTACAAAAGAATAATACGATTAATTATATAATATAAAATTTTACTACATGGAAATTGAACCTAAAACTATGGCGTCTTATGGAGCATGGGCTCAGCAATTGCAATTGCGACTGAACAACGAGACCTTCACATTATAATTATAAACTTACGTTTTTAAACACCTAAGTAGAATATCTAGATTTACAAGTTTTCTTAACGCAACGAGAATAAGTTTAAGTTATACCTGACGAGGAGATTAGAAGCTTGGTTCAAACTATTTTCAATGACACGGTAATAAAGTTTGGTCTAAGCGTACACCACACTTTGTTCGTTCTGTACAAATACCAGTTAGTAGGTAATATAATAAAGGGGGGAGCAACGCCGTGTCTTAGTGGAGGCGATCGGCGGTGCGACCTCTCGCGTCCGGCCCTTTTTCAGGCCATGGTACGGGGCGAGAGTGAATGTGAAGCTGTCGCCTCCTTCTGTGAAGCAGTAATGCTCGCGAAGGAAAAGGTGGAACGCGTGAGGGAGACGCAACAGAGACGCCCTCAAACCCCAAACCACCGCAGGAGACGCCAATTCCCGGCCACCGTAAGCGCGGGCTTACGGACGAGTATAGACGAGAATAGTGGTTAGCTCGTTGTACGATAAGGACCAGACCCGAGTCAACGGCTCGTAATGTTCTACGCGCTCCTCAGAGAGATGTCAGCAAAAACTGACGGGGTCCGCTAGGGCCGTCTGGGTCTCGGATAAATTTGAAAGAGAGTTACCGCGGCCCTAACACAAGCAACTGAAGGAACACGGGTGGGTTTTAGTCAGTACAAGTCTGACACGTCCTCCCACTTCATCCAGAGCGGAAGAAGTCATTGGATGATTTCCCAACCAAAAAAATGGTAACGGTAACGGTTTATATCGGTTACATTTCGGGGAGTGTGCGACGGAACTGCACAATTTGATTCCGCTTAGCCCTTTCCATCATCGGACTACAAGACGTAAGGCCATGCGCCATCGGTACATGGTAGACATCCCTCCCATACGCACAAGGCGTTTTGCTAATACTTTCATTATGCGCATAGCTAAGGAGTGTAACTCCCTTCCGGAGTCTTTGTTCCCTGATAGCTACAACCTTAGGGTCTTTAAGTCAAGAGTGAATAAGTTTATTCTAGGCAAGCGTGCTTCACCGTAGACCACATCATCGCTTAACATCAGGCGAGATGGTCAAACGCGAGCTTACAGATTACAAAAAAAAAACACACCTCGTATCGGGTTCCTCGTTACTGACGGTCGTGATTACCCCGACGAGAGATCTACCTTTCTCTTATGATGTCCCTCCATCTATGTCTGTTCTTGGTGTCGTGGAGTGCATCGTGCAAGATGTTGAGAGTTGCACGAATTTGACCAGACCGCTTAATCGGGCTGCTGTCACGCGGCCACCTGCCAACAATCTTGCCTGTTATCATCAAGTGCTTGAGTTTATGACCTTCTTTTCGGAAATGTGGCTGAAGAATACCAAGACTCTTCACAGGCACATGGTGGATAGTCTGACTTTGATGTTGGGCTGACGAAGGAATTTGCAGCATCCTCGCCAACACCGCATCTCGAAACTGACAATGCGATCACTGTTGGTCTTCCTTAGCGTCCATGTTTCCGAGCCGTAGCTTAAGATGGAGAACAATAAGGAGTTCACCAGTTGCACCTTCGTCTTCCGAGATATGTTGCGGTCCTTCCATATCCGCTGGAGTTGGGATATTGCTCTTTTGGCAATACCGATGAGTCTCCTGATATATTTTTCAAAAGAACCTGTGTTGCTGATGGTAGTGCCTAGGTAAATGAAGTCTTCCACCCTTTAGAAGATTCGGGCACCTATAAAATGGAGCGAGTTGGTGCGGTCTACCAACATAATTTTAGTTTAGGCGTGGTTGATAATTAAGTTATAAGTAATATAAGTTTTTAAGCTGACATGGTCACAATCATTAGAATTAATATTAATAATATTATTACAAGTTCACGCGCCACTTGTTCAAGAAACTATACGGGGTATATCCGTTTTACCCGTTGATGTACCCCACTCTGTTTGTGCTCGGTATGGTCGGGTACAACCAACTGAGGGTACGACGGGAATTCACGCTTGTTTCGTATCTGGTTAGGTTACTTCGTGGCATTGAGCATAACCCAGGAGTGCTGCAGCACCTGAGTTTATGTGTACTGGCCCGCTATGTGTGGAGGCGGCGACGCCCGTCGTTGCTGGCCGTGCCGGTTGCCAGGACCAACAAAATGACCCGTGCAATTCAGGTTCTTAACGATCTTCACATCAAGATCGATCTATTTACAAGCCATTAGAGCGAATTCGCAAAAATACTGATGTTTATTTTATGTTGTAGTGAAGATTAGAGTAGATTATATGTTTTTTATTTTATTTTTATATTTACGAAACATAGTTTATAAGTTATTTTTTTTAGATGTTTATTTTAAGGACCATTATATTTTTACGTTTTCTTAGTGTTATATTGTAAATAAGTTATTTTAAGACCGCGCTATCGCATTAGCTATGTAATGATAATACCTGTAACGATAGTTGTGAGGGGGATTTTAATAAATAAATGAATAATATTAATATCGAGCTCTCAACCAAAAACAAAATATACATGGTGAATATCCCAACACAAATATTAATTCTAAGTTATAATTAGTTAAATAGCTTTGTCTGCCTCGACGGTCCAGTGATCAAAAGCGCTACTGCTAGGTCTTGGGTTCGATTCCAGGGTCGGGAAAAGATTTATTAAGTTTTTCCATCTGGAATTTCTCAGAAGCAGCACGGTGTTTGTATTTCTGCCAAGTTGAAGGTAATAAGCTTGCCCCCCCTATTACATGGGACTCATCACACTTCATACTATCTTACTAACATTATAAATGCGAAAGTTTGGATGGATGTGTGTATGTTTGTTACTCCGGTTAAAACGGCTGAACGGATCTGGATGAAATTTGTCACAGAGATAGATTAGAATCTGGAATAGCATGTGCTACTTTTTATCTCGAAAAAATGTGCGTTTCCCATGGGACAACTTTCGACTTTCACGCGGGCGAAGCCGCTGGCAGAAGCTAGTCTCACTAATATTATAAAGGCGAAAGTTAGTGAATGTGTTTGTTTGTTTATTACTCTTTCACGCAAAAAGCAATAAACGGATCTGGATGAAATTTGGTACAGATGTAGATTATAGTCTGGAATAGCACATAGGATACTTTTCATCCCAGTATAATGTTCCCTTGGGATGATAAAACACTTTTCACGCGGGCGAAGCCGCTGGCAGAAGCTAGTTAAACAAAAAATTGTGAAATGTGGGTGTATTATAGATGCACAGCTGCCTAACCTTTCGGGGAACACAGGCGTTATATTGTGTTAGTTAATTAGTTTTTTTACTCAGATCTTCTATTGAAGTTGGTATGTTGCTTCCAGTTTTCTGAGAAATCATCTGCATACACAAACCCAGTTTGAAGCATTTCGTTTGTTTTGACACTTTGACCTTGGATGAAAGTTCTGAAAACATGTCTAAGTTCTTAAGAAAAAAAACAAAAACTTAAATCAAATATTATTTTCTTTAATTTCACCAACTTTTGCCTATTTTTTTGCTTCAAGGGAAGGCGACAAGCTTGTCACAACAGAGCATAACTATATATAGGTAATATTCCCACTGCTGGGATACAGGTCTCCAACACGTGGTCCCAGTGTGGATTGCTCGACTTGTGTCAGATACAATGGCATCGGACTGCTGCAACGAGTATGATGCGATAGGAATTGGATAAATGGACACTCTTTGCCGCACTGAGACTCCCATTTAGTCCATCGTGCATGCCTATTTTCTGTGAGAGGGAATAGGCCGTAATCCACCACGCGGGTCCAGTTGGTGGATGTCACGTCTTCGAATTTTTGGTTCTAAGACATGCCGGTTTCCTCACGATGTTTTCCTTCACCGTTTTGAGAGCAGTGGTGATGAAATGTTTTACACAAAGTAAAGCGTTTGCCTGGATTCAAACCCACGAACTACACTTGTAATTTGCGGTCTTTAGCACTGGGCCACCACTGCTCTTCCGCAACGAGTATCAAAGATTACAAGTGAGGGCCTGGACCGACACTTCCGCAACGAATATAAAAAAATACAAATGTCGGCCTGGACCGACCACTTAACGTACCTTCCGAGGCACGGAGGAGTCTCAGCATATTATTTGATGGTCACCCGTCCATGGACCGACCTTGGCAATCGTCATTTACCCTTCAAGATCAACCCGTTTGTTTTTTTTATCTTTTTTGGTGTGTAATCATCCAATGACTTATCCCGCTAAGGGTGAAGCAGGAGAGACTGAGACTGAATACAACTCACCTGTGTTCCTTCATTTGCTTGTACCAACTCAGTTTTTTATAACATATTTTTGAGGCGCGCGTGGAGCACTACGCGCCGTTGGCTCGGGCCTGGACCTTATCAGACGGCGAGCTACCCATTACTCGCCGTCCGCAAACCCGCGCCTGTGGTGGCCGAGAATCTGCTTGCGACTCCCAATGCCCAGGGCGTCTCCAGCAGTGGAATCCATGTGACTGTTGTTACTTAGCCACAAGCTTCTCATAAACAAATAAACCCTCATTCGTAAAAACCTACAACACTTACAGCCCCGAGTAGTCTCGTCAATAGACAAGCCATTCTATCCCCCAGAAAAGTTAAATCACTAGACACAGTGGTATGATACCACTGCTAAGTTACAGGCCTAATTGTAGTGCTCTGGGAGTGGGCTATAATATAAAACGTGGGCCCAATGCAGATGGGTAGATGTCACTGTCTCACAATGTTTAGTTCTAGGACATACCTAGTGAGTTGAGCTTATGGTTATAGGTTTTGTCGCGATATTTTCTGTCACCGTATTAAGAGAACTGAAAAATATTACACACTAGCGGACGCCTCGCGGTTTCACCCGCGTAGTTCCCGTTCCCGTGGCAATACAGGGATAAAAAGTAAAGCCTATATCACCCGGGAATAGTATAGCTTCCCAACGGTGAAAGAATTTTTGAAATCGGTCCAGTAGTTTTTAAGTTTATTTGTTACATACATAAATACAAAAAAAAAACCTTTTCTCTTTAAAATATTAGTATAGATAGAAAAGCGTTTGCCTCTGGGTTCGAGCCCACGAACTTAAACTCTTAAGTCGGGGCCGTAACCATTGACAGAGTTGTAAAAAACGGTTTTTATTCTGAGATGAAAGAAACGTTTAAATAAGACAGTTTATTTCTGGAGTAGGTTTTTTTTTCAAGAGTTCGAAAATAAAGAAAAGGCGGTTTTCGTATTTGATTTGATATTATAATTTTTTATGTTTATTAAGAAAATACCATTTGTTTTTTGATAAATAGTACATAAATGTCTTAAAATAATTGGCACCCACAGAAGTTTTTTTTATTTTTTATTATTATCAATAGGCTCGCGCTTGACCACTATCTCAACTAATGGAAAGCGATGATGTGGTCGACGGTGAAGCACGCTTGCCCAGAAAAAAACCACTCACTCTTGACTTAAAGACCCCTAGATTGTAGCTATCGGAAAACACAGACTCCGGCAGGGAATTCCACTCCTTAGCTATACGCATAATAAAAGTGTCCCCAAAACAAAGTTTACCCGAGTGGGTATTTCCTTAATTAGAAAGAAAAGATGATTCTGATGAACTTAGTAACACATTAAGTATTTTCTAAGTTCATAATAATAGGTACCCATTGATTTAAACATAATTTAACTTTAATTAAAAACTAAACAACCAAATTTAGTGTTTTATTCCATTTTAGTTATTGTTTCACTTTTTCTGAAAAAAAAAACAAATGTAGAAAAAAAACGACGGTGCCAAGTATTTTTTCAAGATGTGGAAAAAAAACATTTTGTTTTTTTTTTTTATTTACATCTCTAACCATTGGGCTACCAACACATTGTTTATCAATTATGTTCCTACTTTTAACAATTACACTACGATTCTCACTCTCTAAAACGTTAACCTAAACACTAACAATCCCGAGTAGTCTCGACAATAGACAAGCTATCCTATCGTCCCAAAATGTTTAATCCCTAGACACATTGGTGGTGTCGCGGTTTTGGCAACCGCCTCTGCCACTCGCTAAGATACACGTAGGGTTGATTCGAATACGAACACATACCGAAAACTAAATAGTCGAGACTTGGAGCCATATTTTTGTAATCTTAGTTAATATTTAAATAATTAATGGTAAAATATTATTAATACAAGCTTTTAATAAACTAAACGTACGAAATGTATGTATGGTTGTCAATTATATCTCCAATGCAGCGCAGCGTTATTTTCATTTTAATATTGTTGCACATGCTGAATTAGGAGCCTTTTTGGTCTCGCACGGGGTTATTTATTTTTCTATACTTCTATTATAAAGAGGAAAGTTTTGTATTTTTTATGTTTGTATTTTTGTATGTAACGAATAAACTTGAAAACTACTAAGCCGATTTCAAAAATTCTTTCACCGTTGGGAAGCTACATTATCCCCGAGTAACATAGGCTACTTTTTATCCCTGTATTCCCACGGGAACGGAAACTACGCGGGTAAAACCGCGAGGCGTCCGCTAGTATTTTATATTATTGTTTTGCTTAACTAGTGTCTCCTGTGCGGGTCACAAATAAATATTTTTCTATCTTTCTTTTCTTTCAATGAGTCCAAACACGATGGTGTTATCTTGTCTGGTTGAACAGTTGCTATGGCCACCTCCCAGCTCCATCTTGAGACCAGCTCCAAAATAGCACCATAATAGTAACATATTATATCACTGGTTCCGAAGTTAATATTTATTTATTTATTACATGCTTTATTGTATACCTTAAATCTTAATATATATAAATCTCGTGTCACAATGTTTGTCCTCAGTGGACTCCTAAACCACTTAACCGATTATAATAAAATTCGCACACCATGTGCAGTTCGATCCAACTTGAGAGATAGGATAGTTTAAATCTCAAAGGGTAGGGTAGGTAGGGTAGGGTAGGTAGGGTAGGGTAGGTAGGGTAGGGTAGGTAGGGTAGGGTAGGTAAGGTAGGGTAGGTAGGGTAGGGTAGGTAGGGTAGGGTAGGTAGGGTAGGGTAGGTAGGGTAGGGTAGGTAGGGCAGGGTAGGTAGGGTAGGGTAGGTAGGGTAGGGTAGGTAGGGTAGGGTAGGTAGGGTAGGGTAGGTTTTTTTTTTTTTTTTTTTTTTTTTTTTTTTTTTTTTTTATTTAACACTAATCCCCGCCACAGAGTTTGGCGCCTATTCTGTGCTCAACCTCTATCTTTCCGTTCAATCTTTTATGCCTCTCGTACTTTCATTCCTCATCCTATATCTTTCTTGCATTCTTCATCTTTCATACTGTGGGTGGGAATCCCACTTTATTTAGTCTTGTCTACGGGCATTATTTATTTATTTATCACAGGTTTACGAAATAAATATGGTAAAAAGCTGATTATCTTACAATATACAGGTGCTATTTATCACAGAGTTTATACAGTCGGTGTTAATTATCACAGATTTTTATTACATTAGGGTAAAAACATAGCAACATAAAATAGGTGCAGTGAAATATAAACATTAGGGACAATAAAAACAAAAAAAGGTGCAGTTATCACAATAAAATAATTTATCACATATTTTCTTACACAACTAACTAGGTACTAACTTAACATACTACTGGCTATACATTTCTGAGCTGCATTCTGCGCTTGCGTTTAAATATAGTGACATATTTACGAAGCGCAGTGCGCATCAGTTTTATTTCTGTGTATAACCACAGTGGCTACTTTATGGCAGTATGCTAGGAACCTTTCCCTTTTTTGGTTTGTCATGAACCCATAGATACTCTCGTTCGTCAGTTTCATGTCCAGCTCACATTCAAGTTGGTAGCGATCCCTGGTAAATAACGGGCATTCTACGATTATGTGCTGGACACTTTCTGCCACGCCTGGATCGCAGACGCACGATGGGCTCTCCTTACACTTGAAGCGATTCAAGTATTCAGAGAACCCACCGTGCCCCGTCAAAACCTGCGTGAGAACACCTGAGGGCCGTACCTGTTTCACAATGCGGAAAGCCACTATTGCGTCCGGAAGAAACATTTTCGTCACGGAAGCAGTCTCGCCCGTCACGTATCTCCGATTCCATTCAGCAAGCGATTCCAAACGGATCTGTCGCTTGATAAATGAAATCGGACATTGGTCGTAGTCCGGCTTCCTCCGTAACGACAATGCTGCTTCCTTTGCTAACTCGTCCGCTCGCTCATTCCCCGGCAGGCCCGCGTGGGCCTTGATCCAGAACAAAGACACAGCTTTGCTCTGGCCCAGGGCTTTAGCCAAATTGGCGCGCGCGTGAACCGCCAGGGGATGGAGAGAGCCATGGTTTGCAAGCGTCTCCAATGCTGACATTGAGTCGCTATACAAACCATAGCTCGCCTCTTGCCGCGCGAGGATCACTTCGGTCGCTTTGAAAATGGCCAGGAGTTCCGCCTGGTAGACTGTGCAGTACGCGGCAAGGCAGAGCTTGAGGCTCCGGACTTCGCCATCATTATCCCAAATGGATAATGCGGCTCCGACCTTCCCCTCAATCTTGCTGCCGTCGGTGAAGATTCGCACCGTCTGCACATTGTTACTATCTAGTAACGTTTGATCTGCCAGGCACATGAACTCCAGGGGCATTTGTGTAGCTGGATGAGGAGCTTCTGCAAACCTCACCGCACTCTCGATCTCCCTATCTCCTGGCACAAACCGGGATGACCCTCTCCTCGCTTCATACAGGGCGGCTGCCTCTTGTATGCGCAGGTCTAGAGGTAGAATCCCGGACAGTGCCAGTGCCGAGTTCAGAGAGACTGTGCGGTACGATTTGCAGAGCTTCTGAGCGAATCCTCGTTGGACAGAGCCTAGCTTCTTCCGTATCCCAACCTTTTTCGTGGCGGGAGCCCAGGCAGCGGCCGCGTACGTAACTATGGGTTCAATTGTGGCTGTGTAGATGATGTGTATGATTTCTGCACTCAATCCCCAACTAACTTTAGCAACGCGGGATAGCTGTTTGTAAATATTAGCTGCCTTCTTGCAGACGTTCGCGGTATGCTCACTGAAAGTGAGCTTATCGTCTATGGTTAGACCAAGCAACTTCATTTTTCTGACCATACCGATGTCGACCCCGGCCATGCTCAGTATTGGAGTGTCGTACTTAAGCTTATTGGTTATGGTCATCGCACAGGTTTTGTGCGGTGCAAACCTCAGCTTATTTCGGACACCCCAATCCTGAACATGGGCGAGGGCTGCATTGGCGGTTCTAGAGACTTCAGTCGCCGTGTCCCCATCCACGACCAAGACGATGTCATCCGCGAACGCCTGCACGAAGATCCCGCGCCGCTCCAACTCCTGCAGTAGTGGGTCTAGGAGGAGATTCCACAGGATTGGACCGCCGATTGACCCCTGAACGCAGCCCTTGCCAGTCTCTCTCGTGCATTCCTCCCCGGCATAACGAACCCTAACCTTCCTACTGTCAAGATAGCTGTCTATCAGCCGCCTGATGTTGACCGGGCACTTTTCCTCAGCCAGCCTGACTTTTATAGCTGGCCACCAAGCGCTGTCGAAGGCCCCCTCTATATCCAATGACACCAGGACAATTAGCTTCTTCAGCCTCAACTTGTCCTGTACGTGCTGCACTAGCGTATAGAGGGCGTCCTCGGTGCTCCTTTGGGGCATAAAGCCAAACTGGCGGGTACTAAACCGCGGTACAAGCTGCCACTTTAGACGTGCTACGACCATCCTCTCCAGGACCTTCCCCAGAACAGGCAGTAGACCGATTGGTCGGTATGCCTTGGGGGTCAGATAGTTGTCCTTGCCCGGCTTCCTAAGAACCACGACCGTAGCCTCTTTCCAGATCTCTGGAAAGTGTGCCAGTCCGAGGCACTTGTTGTAAAGGGCAAGGAACAATTCCGGATCCTGGTGGATCGCTTGACTGCAGATGTCAGACGTCAGTCCGTCCCCTCCTGGTGCCTTTTTGGGATTGAAACCTGCCACGGCGGTCTTCAGCTCCAGCGTCGTAAATAGGGTAGGGTAGGTAGGGTAGGGTAGGTAGGGTAGGTAGGGTAGGTAGGGTAGGTAGGGTAGGGTAGGTAGGGTAGGGTAGGTAGGGTAGGGTAGGGTAGGTAGGGTAGGGTAGGGTAGGGTAGGTAGGGTAGGGTAGGTAGGGTAGGGTAGGTAGGGTAGGTAGGGTAGGTAGGGTAGGTAGGGTAGGGTAGGTAGGGTAGGGTAGGTAGGGTAGGGTAGGTAGGGTAGGTAGGGTAGGTAGGGTAGGTAGGGTAGGTAGGGTAGGTAGGGTAGGTAGGGTAGGTAGGGTAGGTAGGGTAGGTAGGGTAGGTAGGGTAGGTAGGGTAGGTAGGGTAGGTAGGGTAGGTAGGGTAGGTAGGGTAGGTAGGGTAGGTAGGGTAGGTAGGGTAGGTAGGGTAGGTAGGGTAGGTAGGGTAGGTAGGGTAGGTAGGGTAGGTAGGGTAGGTAGGGTAGGTAGGGTAGGTAGGGTAGGTAGGGTAGGTAGGGTAGGTAGGGTAGGTAGGGTAGGTAGGGTAGGTAGGGTAGGTAGGGTAGGTAGGGTAGGTAGGGTAGGTAGGGTAGGTAGGGTAGGTAGGGTAGGTAGGGTAGGTAGGGTAGGTAGGGTAGGTAGGGTAGGTAGGGTAGGTAGGGTAGGTAGGGTAGGTAGGGTAGGTAGGGTAGGTAGGGTAGGTAGGGTAGGTAGGGTAGGTAGGGTAGGTAGGGTAGGTAGGGTAGGTAGGGTAGGTAGGGTAGGTAGGGTAGGTAGGGTAGGTAGGGTAGGTAGGGTAGGTAGGGTAGGTAGGGTAGGTAGGGTAGGTAGGGTAGGTAGGGTAGGTAGGGTAGGTAGGGTAGGTAGGGTAGGTAGGGTAGGTAGGGTAGGTAGGGTAGGTAGGGTAGGTAGGGTAGGTAGGGTAGGTAGGGTAGGTAGGGTAGGTAGGGTAGGTAGGGTAGGTAGGGTAGGTAGGGTAGGTAGGGTAGGTAGGGTAGGTAGGGTAGGTAGGGTAGGTAGGGTAGGTAGGGTAGGTAGGGTAGGTAGGGTAGGTAGGGTAGGTAGGGTAGGTAGGGTAGGTAGGGTAGGTAGGGTAGGTAGGGTAGGTAGGGTAGGTAGGGTAGGTAGGGTAGGTAGGGTAGGTAGGGTAGGTAGGGTAGGTAGGGTAGGTAGGGTAGGTAGGGTAGGTAGGGTAGGTAGGGTAGGTAGGGTAGGTAGGGTAGGTAGGGTAGGTAGGGTAGGTAGGGTAGGTAGGGTAGGTAGGGTAGGTAGGGTAGGTAGGGTAGGTAGGGTAGGTAGGGTAGGTAGGGTAGGTAGGGTAGGTAGGGTAGGTAGGGTAGGTAGGGTAGGTAGGGTAGGTAGGGTAGGTAGGGTAGGTAGGGTAGGTAGGGTAGGTAGGGTAGGTAGGGTAGGTAGGGTAGGTAGGGTAGGTAGGGTAGGTAGGGTAGGTAGGGTAGGTAGGGTAGGTAGGGTAGGTAGGGTAGGTAGGGTAGGTAGGGTAGGTAGGGTAGGTAGGGTAGGTAGGGTAGGTAGGGTAGGTAGGGTAGGTAGGGTAGGTAGGGTAGGTAGGGTAGGTAGGGTAGGTAGGGTAGGTAGGGTAGGTAGGGTAGGTAGGGTAGGTAGGGTAGGTAGGGTAGGTAGGGTAGGTAGGGTAGGTAGGGTAGGTAGGGTAGGTAGGGTAGGTAGGGTAGGTAGGGTAGGTAGGGTAGGTAGGGTAGGTAGGGTAGGTAGGGTAGGTAGGGTAGGTAGGGTAGGTAGGGTAGGTAGGGTAGGTAGGGTAGGTAGGGTAGGTAGGGTAGGATATTTGGTAGATGAATGTTTGGTGTTTTTATGGCAAAACAAAGTTTGCCGGGTCAGCTAGTCTATCTATATATATAAAAGCGAAAGGTCACTCATTCACGTATCACGAAATATCGAAAACCGCTTGACGTATAAAAATGAAATTTGGCAGGGAGGCAGTTTATAGGTAGTAGACGTCCGCTTAGAACGGATTTTACGACAGGGCCGGATTTAGGTGGTCTAAGGGCTCTCGCAAGTTTGTATGAAAGTCCTACATTTTTTGAGCTGCAAGCTTAAAATTTGGCAGGGAGATAGTTTATAGTTAGTTAACGTCCGCTAAGAAAGTATTTTGTGACAGGGCCGGATTTAGGGGTCTAAGGGCTCTCGCAAGTTTATATGAATTTTTGAAGTTGCAAACTTAATATTTGGCAGGGAGGTAGCTTATAGTTAGTAGAGGTCCGTTAAGAACGGATTTTACGACAGGGCCGGATTTAGGGGGTCTAAGGGCTTTCGCAATTTTGTATGAAAGTCGTTCATTTTATGAGCTACAGACTTAAAATTTGGCAGGGAGGTAGTATATAGTTAGTAGACGTACGCTAAGAACGGATTTTACGACAGGGCCGGATTTAGGGGGTCTAAGGGCTCTCGCATGTTTGTATGAAATCCTTGGCTTTTTATACCTGAAAATTGGTAAAAAGATAGAATATAGTTAAGACATGTCAGGGAGGGACAGATTTTACGACAGGGCCGGTTTAAGGGAATATAATCGCTTCTGCAACCCTATGTGTTCAACAAACATTTATTGATCACTGGTGTGAATCAAGGAGAAATTGTTTTTATACCGCGGATCCCTTTAATATCATCGGATTACCAAATTTAATTTAAGCACCTCCAATTTCCGGTGAAATTGTGTTATGCCATGACTATTAATAAGGCCCAGGGCCAAACGTTAAAAGTAGCTGGCATAGATCTAAGAAACGATTGCTTCTCTCACGATCAGTTGTATGTGGCCTGTTCTAGAGTAAGTTTGCCCGATAGTTTATATATACTACACCTGAAAATAAAACAAAAGATGTGATGTATAGAGAGGCTTTACAAAAATAAAACCCCCATATTTTTTTTCTAATTGGTGCCTTAAAAAATGTTGCTTAGTGTGATAGGCATTTTCTGTTGACTGAAATATAAATATAGTTTGTGTTAAACATCTTTAAACTTAATATCTTCATAACAACGTGGACGAAGTCGCGGGCAACAGCTAGTACAATTATAAAAAGAAACTTAAAATTATAAAAATACAAGAACATATATAAGAACGCCAAGTTTTAACGTAATTGACATCCTCCAGCGCAGCAGTGAACATATTCGGAGAAATGACGTCTGCCTGTCTCACGCTGCGCTGGAGAATGATTGGTTTCGAGGTCTGATCCTGAAGACGGACTGACATGGTGGCGTTTTTGTACAAATACTTCAACATCTCAATGTACCGGTAGTCAATCTGGCACCGCTGGAGAGACAGCAGTCCAGCCCAAGTCTCGATCGAACCGTAGGTTTTCTCTTAGTCCACAAACTCGTTTGTTTACGTGTTTGTAAAAGATGATCGCTGGAAGTGGGAAGTCCAGGAGCCTAATTGTGTAAGAGAATTCGACAAGGCAAAGAGTTTGCCCAGAACTCACGACCTCAAGCGCGTGAGGTGAGGTAATAGCCACTGGGCCACCACGACCTTTACAGAAATGTGGTTGTACTTTAGAAACATCTCTGCCCAAACCTTCGAGGTAAACAGTCATGATGTTTTGAAAAGACATAGGTATCAATTACTTTAACTGTAGTATGCCTTAATTATTATACTCCAATCAGTTTGTAGTCAACCCTAGGATCACGCAAGAAAACCTACTTATTGCAGCCTCTTACAGCTTAAGTTCGTATCACTTTGTTATTTATTACATAACCTTACTTAAGTGTGTGTTTGGTGAACTTCTATCATATACAGTGTGACTTCTTAAACGAAGGACAAAGGATAGGATTTAATATTTGAATTTCATTCTTTATCTAAATTAAATCATTTTAATTTAGATTAAGAGTGAAATTAATCTTAGACCATTAAAATTTAATTATTGGTCTAAGATCAGAGTGCGGAGCGACCTTCACCCATCTGTTTAATGGATGAAAAGCATTTTAAATATTTTTTTAACCTGTCTTTTCCCTTGCGCCATCCCATCTTCTTAGCACGGCGGGCTGTGCTGGGGCTCAAACGGCGCAAATATTGGAAGTTATATGTTTGAGCCGCTTGGGGTTGAAACATTAGGTCCATGGGGTCCGAGTGCGCATCGAGTTTTTAGAGAAATTAGCACAAAGCTCGTCGACTCTTCACATAACCAGATAGCTGGCCTTTTCTTCGGCCAGAGAATCAGCATTGCCATCCAACGTGGCAATGCTGCCTGCGTTCTGGGCACATTTCCCATTGACATAGATGTGGATATTTTATTGATGCACAATGCTTTTCCCTCTCCCTTTTGTATTTGTATATAGGTTTGTTTTTTGTATCATATTCAATTGTATATATGTAAATAATAAATATTTTATATCAAATTTAATATATCGCGAGTGGGTTGTCTGAAAAATCCAGACATTATTCGATGAGTTAAGACAGACCGGGTAACAACCAGTAATGAGATTCATATTTTTTGATGAGTTAAGACAGACCGGGTAACAACCAGTAATGAGATTCATATTTTCTGAAATGGCATTATATTTACTACATATTATGCTAGAAATGTTACAATAAATTTTGTCCCAATTCTGATATATTGAGGTAAAGTTTACAGGCTTTATTCGAAGAGTTAAGGCAAACCAAGTACCAAACAGCAATGTGCCTTATGTTTTCTGAAAGTTCTAATTATGTTCATTTTATATTCTGGAAGCTTAAATCAACTGTGTCCCAGTTTAGAAATATTAGGGTTAACATACACTGACAATAATCGATGAGTTAAGATATACCAAATAACAAACAGTAATGAGACTAACGTTTTCTGAAAATCTTAAGTCCAGTTCTTATTTTTTTTTTTTATAGTTGCTAGGTTTAATTATATCCTAGTTCTAAAATATTAAGGTAATCTCAAACCGGGATTAGATGGGTTAAGACAGACCGCATAACAAATGAGACTAATGTTTTCTGAAAAGCGTTCCTTTTTTCTTTATTTTATGCCATAAATTCCAGTTCCGAAATATTAAGGTAAACGTACACTGACTTTTTATTCATTTTTGTTTTAATATTAATTTTAGTCTTGATAAGATTTTTTCGAGTGGATACTCGCCGTCTATTTTATAACATATAAAATTTGATATAAAATGCTTTGCGTTCATTAAACAAATGGGTGAAGGTCCCTCCTTACTCGGTTCCCCACTATAAGAGGTAATTGTTATTACAAGGTTGTTATTTGTTTGTTTATATTTTTGTAAAAGATACAATCTGTAAGTAATGAATTGATAATGTTAATTCTACCAATGACGGCAACACCATCGACTATTAGCACTTTTTAAAACAAAAAATACAAGATTGTGTAGGACTTGAGCAAAGCTGGGCAAAAAATCTAGTCTAATTAAGTAAAATATGGTTCTAAACCCGCTTGCATAACAAATCACTAACAACAACATTAATCAAATTCTAAAACAATACATCATTCTGTCTCAACTAGTTTCAAACGATATTGGCAGAAATAGAACAATTTCGTAGAAACAATGTGTTTAAATGCTTAATGTAGTTAGTGACTTGAGGTGCAAGTCGACCTGAATATTTCACCAAATTATGAAAATACATTAATATTGAATACTCGAATCAGTATTAGAGATCATCTCCTACCGATAATTTGACCAACAAATGCACCTGTATTCCTCACAAAGGTCAAGCAAAAATGAAGGGGTGTGTAACCGTGTGTATATTTTTTAACTACATATGTATTATAATAATACTTTTTATTTATCACACATGTGAACATAATTGTTTCATTATGTCCCTCGTTTACCCAGTCGTACTGTATAAATAGCTGTACGTATAGTGAACTTGGCGACCACTCGCAATTCTTTGAAGTTGTGTCGTTGGTAATGTCGATTTTAATGTCTTTTTAACATGCTTAGTTATATGTGTGGTGATACGGGAGAAAATCATATGTATCGAGGCTTTTGCGGTTTTTTTTTAACTGAAATACGAACGGCTACACGGTATGGCCACCATTTGTCTCTTCCACATCACCCAAAGGTTAACTAGAAGAAAATACCTATGGCATTATTATGCCCATCACTATACATTTGTTTACATAAGTTATTGAATAAATAAATATTTTGTGCAGTAGTTATTGAATTAAAGTCTATCTTATTTGACCAGAATTAACTTTGCCTTTGGAAAACTGTAGTCCGCCCTACATCCACATAAGTCGCGTTCAGATAACCAACTGCAAATAAGGTCATAATCTTTTTTTAAATGTAGGTACGAATTTACAGTTTTCAGTTTTTTTCCTTTACTTGGCCTATAAGACACTGCTTATTGCCAAATTTCATGATACTAGATCAACGGGCAGTATATTTTGATTCCCTTGTGAGTGTAAAATGTGCGTAATTAACGGCTGTATCTAATGATTGCGTTGATCTAGAGGATTGTTTTTTGCACAGCTGCAAGGGGTTGCAAACTTGAGAATACGATGTTAATCTAAACTCGATACCTCCACGCATTCCCAACATAAAGGGTCTTGACAAACAGACGGACAAAAAAGTGATCCTACAAGGTTTCCGTTTCTTTCTTTTGAGGTACGATACCATTAAAAGGGGCAAAAAACAAAGCAGCAAAGACAGCAGGTTGGTATTTTTTTAGACTTGCCAGACATTCCCAAAATATTTAATAAAAGAGAAATGGAATTGTCAAAGTTGAAGCAAGAGAAAAACGAAGTTCCCACGAAAACAAACACAATAATCATTTGGAACTTGTTCCAAGTTATTTGTAAAAGCTAAAATATGTTAAAAATATGATAAAAGAAGCGATTCACGCCTGATTTGTTTTTCGAAAAGTTCAAACATTGCGTGAAAGTTACTTTGAGTCTGCATGAAAATCTAATTTTTCCTCGATTTTATTATGTAAATTTCTTTCAACTCTTAGTTTTGTTACGTGCAAACAAGTGTTTCTCCTCTCGCTAACCGAGTATTTATTTCATGAAAAGGAAAACTTTACAAGTTACATTTTTACTTCTAGTTTTGTATGACAATCTGGATGTTTGCTAATCAATTACGCCACAACCTCTTACCAGATTTCGACGAAACTAGGCATACGGGTAGACCATGGCCTTGGTTAGAAGATTGGGTACTTCTTACCTCTGTAGTGACCGTGAGATACTTTTCAACTTAAATGCTGGTACAGCCGCTGGCAATATCTAGAGAGTATATTTTTTAGCAACTGCTACACTGCTACGGCGTAGCATCCGCTACAATGGCTACGGAGCTACAACATGCTACGGCTGAGTGAACTTGAAGCTGTGTGCTACATACGTCTGTCGTCTGGTATAAAATATTCCTTTTGCTCTGTCATATATATATAAATATAGGCACTAGTGCTGTAATGAAGCCCGCATGGACTTTGTTTACTTTTGTCTTTGTCTTTGATATCAAGTTTATGTTAACAAGATATATAATAAATCAAACGGTGCTTATATTCAAAATAATGTCAGTTCATAAGAAATGTGGAGAGGATTATACTCTTAATAATTGAAGGGTTTAATTAATAAAGAATTATACTTTCCAGAAAAATTAAATACAAATGATTTGACATTGACGAAACAACTCAACACCGACATAACATTATTTTACCGATCTTATTCCAATTTATTTACGGGTTTTCACAAAATCTATCCATCACTTCTTTGGGCTTACTCTACCCTTTTAACCATCCGCGTTCTTACTCTAAACTTAAATAAAAATATAGAAGAAATAACTCTTGCCTAACGTCAAGTAAACATCAACCATCCCAAGTGCCTAAAAACATCATAACATCTACCAGGTTCTCAACTCATACATATAAATGCACGCTTATTTACCTGCCATTAGAGTACATTGAATGCCCGCAAGTTGTTTATTTTAGAACTTCACAAGCAAATGTTGCCGCGTTCGGAGTTTTTTGCAATAGTCTTTGAAAAGATGCAATAAAACGGTACTGAAGCATAGATAAGTAGCTACTTTTTAACGGTACCGAGAAACAGAATGTTTGTAGGTAAATAGAATACTACGATATTTTAGTCTATTTGGTATAACTTATGTCACTTTTGTTTGTTTGTAAATCGATATACTTGCTAAAACACAGGCTACTTTTGAAGAATCCCGTAGACTGGTACCCCGCAACAATGCGATATGATTTTGCGTTATATGAAAGTGCCCATTTTTCTTTGTTTTATCTTCATTTGACATAATTATGTAAAATAGCCACCACGTCTGCGAGTTTCTCTTATTATTTATCTTTGATTATGTATTATCACACTAATATCATAAAGGTGAAAGTTTGTAAGTGTGTCTGTGTGTTTGTATGTTTGTTACTTCTTCACGCTCAAACGGGTGGACGGATCGGAATGAAATTTGGCACAGAGATTTTTTTTATCCTGGGAATATGTTCTTGGGATAATTTTCGACATTCACAAAAACATTAGCTTTAAACACATCCATATAAAAATTCTAAGAAAACCAGCGTAAAACTAAGTGGCTAAGCCTTTTATTTAGGTTCTTACCAAAGGGAAAATTACGTTTTCACCCTGCAACAATGCTCATGACTTGAAGAAATGTTGATATTTCTAATATCTTCTCAAAATCTATTTACATTTTCAATATACCTTTCCATCCTTCTCTACTTAGTCCACGAGGCACAAAACCCTGATAAATTATAAACCCAAAACCCACTGATACCTACATGCCTGGTTGTCTTTATAATTCAAAATCTACCCACAGTGTTTGACATACCTATTCGGCCTTCCCTACTTCGTCCCCGGCACGAAACCTTGATAAAATACAAGCTCGAAACCCGTCGATATCTTAAGGCCAAGTCCATCAGTCGATCAGCCGCCCCCACTAACACGTTTTCCTGTAATGGTTTCAATTTGACCTAAAGTGCTCTCCGAATAAAATCAGCCGCGGAAAGGGGCCGTCCTTCAGTAATGATATTTTTAGAGTTAAATAAATGGAGACGGGGTTTTTTGTTAGTGCTATAAGTAAGTTTGGTTTGTGTCGTTAGTGGGCTTCAATTATGGGGAGAGTAGTGGTTTCGGAATTGGATACCTATCTGATATGTAGAAGGTCAAACAGTGGAAGGAAAATTGTTGTGTCCATAGCTCAAGAACAAGCTTATTATAGCAAGGCGATGACTGAGGACAGGCGTTTTGGGCACTCAAAATCAAATAGTTCTCTACTTTTTTACGGGTTGGCGGTTAAAATATATATAAAATAAAAAAAATACATTAAAAACAACGTGCATGCAAAATTTCAACATAAACGGTTGAGGTTGAACTGCTTTAAAATTCAGTTGCAAGATTTGACCCGAACACACATACATACATACAGTACAACTATCTCGGCAATCATCGCATTTTCGAATACAACGAATGCTAATTTCCATGTCCATCATACATTATATACATACATATATACATTGCAAGTTAATAAAAAGTTTGTAATAATAAGGCATCGATCTACGAGAACTACATTTAAACTGCACGTCAGCGGCAAAATTGCAGCTTGGTGACAGTTTTTGCACCCAGCGAGCAGTTAATATGAAATCAGTCTGTTTACGCCCTTAGATTACCTAATAGCCCATTTATCTTCATTTATGTTCTAGTAGATGCAACTACAAAATTCTTACCTTTGGTGATATATTCTATATTCAGTATTAGCGAAGTGTTAACTTTGTTTTAAAATAACAGTAGAGGCAGCCCAGAGATAGGAATTGAACCCGGTAAATGGGAGAGATTAAGAGACTAAATACTGTCGTTAGCGTATTGGCAAAAAGTGAGGATTAATTTAGTGGGGTTAAGTAATTATTGCCTTTTTGTTTTACTAATATGCAGTGTTTTTTAATAGAGTTCTTGCCTATAAGACTGGCCTTTATTTCATTTTAATTGTCAATTTTATCACATTATTACTTTAATTTGGAGTTCTTTTTTTTATGGCTTCTCGCAGTTCAATCAGAGCGATTGACTATTGCTTAGCCGGGTGATCCTGTAGAGACTAAACTATAACCTCCAGCCAGCCACAAAAAGCTAAACCTAAGCAACCACGCTGAGGGCTACCTCCTGTGGGGTCGAACCTCGGCTTAGGGCGTCGCTGTAGCGACAACTATGGCTGGATCTTGATTAAGTGATTCCACCACCCGTTCGAAAAATACTTACGTGGAAAAGAACGAACAAAAAAAGTCCTATTTATTAACTATATAATTATTTAACTGCAACTCAGCATTGCTCGGGCTGGCTTGAATATCGTGACGGGGACGTCGTGGCGGTCCTCGACGGCGAGGATGAAACGAAGGCGGTTTGTGTCTTCTAATTGTGCTGGTCTCCTTACTGCTCTCTTGGAGCAGGGTAGTGAAAGTGAGCCTCGGTTTGTGAATTCGGGAGATTTGCGAGGGTTCGTAGCGGGTGGCCGCTTGGATAAAGGGGTTACTGTGGTTGACCGTAGTGTCAAAGAATTCATTTGGAGTCCGTTTTGAAAATAAATTGACCGTCGCGGTCCGTAAGATTTAAAGCCACCTACCCCACTCATAGTTTTTTTCTAATATTTAATGTGCGGGATGTAATTTTTTCCTGTAAACTATCCGTCCGAAGTTTGGGCTAAAGTTGGTGCAGGCTATTGTCATCTTGGACATATTCAGCGATAATTTAATTTGAAGTGAAGACAAAGCGCGGGATAAATGATTAAATTACGTAGATACTCAAGTAACACAATTAAGTACATTCTATTGTACTTTTTACTTAAGGTCCACACAAAGTAGGGCGGCGGTCCAGATCCGGACCGCGTCCAATATTTGGTGACCCCTGATCTAAATCCTATTTGAACTATCTTAGAACACCTTGCTTTTAAATATTAAACATAAACTCTAAATGAAACTCAACTTAAATTTCCAGCGCTAAATAATAATAAAATTACCTATAAAAGCCATTAAAATACGTTCATTACGTAAAGTAGCTTATCTCAAATTTCCATATGTTGGGTAGGTCAGAAATAAAATAAGATTTACGAACATCCCTGCGGAGAGCAGATATTTATTAGCCAAGCAAACAACACCGGAGGAGTAAACTTTATCACTGCTGTAAAAACAGGCTAGTAACCTGGGTTTATGACCTCTGGAGTGAGCGCCTTTAACTCTGGGACCTAGGAATTTTGTGTCTCTTAAGGTTTTGTAGAAGTAACTAAGTTTAGGAAGAACATCACGTGTTAATTTACTAAGTTAGCTACGTTTGTAGATTAGTGTAAGCAATTGTTGGTAGACCTAATAAATAAAATAAAATAAAAATAAAACTATGTATGTATGCGGACACCCTTTAATTTTCAACTTTATATTTTTTGGCATTTTTCCTTTATTTTTTGCTGTAAGACCTTACTTTTTGCCAAATTTCGTGATTCTAGGTCAACGGGAACTACCATATAGGTTCCGACCCAAAACCTATAGGGTACTTCCGGTTGACCTAGAATTGTCAATTTTGGTTAAAAGCAAGGTCTTACAGCACAAGTAAAGGAAAAAATCCGAAAAATAAAAAAGTTGAAAATAAGGTAAATTTTGGAACTTACAAGTTTTCGCGCAAATCTAAATTTGCCCATATATTTTTATCGTGTTGACTCAGGGCCTGGATTTTTATACACCTAATAGGGACTACGTATATATACCTCAGTATCTGGTACAAATTTCAACTTGCGAGGTCAACCGGTCAAACGGTGGTGACACAAGGACAGACAGATGGACAGGCGGACAAGAAAGTGATCATATAAGGGTTCCTTTTTTACCTTTTGAGGTACGGAACCCTAAAAATGCAACACATTCAACTGCAAAAACCACTTTTAATACTACGACACAAGAACACTGTCAATGACAATTTTTACCATGAATACTTATATACTTATGTACTTATATTATATCCACGTAAAAAAGGTAGGTAACCTGTGTTTATAGCCCTTTAACTCTGGTACCTAAGAATTTTGTAGCTCTGGAAGTTTTGTAATAGTAACTAATTTTGGGAAGAAAATTACGTGCTAATATATTATAATGTTTATTTTTCCTCAATTTCATTTGTTTACAAATTTCAACATCAAATATCGACCATATTGCTTAAGAAATAAGGACACTGTCATTGTCAAATTTCGACGATAAACCGGTGGACTGTAAGTACATAACGCGCAAGACGGTGCCCGGTATGAAAACTTCATTTAGAAGTATTATAGCCGTTCGTGACAATCGCTTTTCGATGATATTTAGCCAACATAAATGTGTGATAAATACAAATTACATCTCAAACAGGAATTCCCTATATCGAAGGAAAAATTGAATAGATGAAAAGCCGGTGTGTTTTGACAACTAAATATCGATTTCTTTTTAAAGCCCACCTTTGTTGCTAACCTGAGGTTTAATAGACAAACTGTCACTTTAACCTCGTGTTATCAACTAACTCTTTATTAAGTTTTTCGTGCAAGTGGGCCTTAGAAAAAAATCGATATTTAGTTGACAAAACACACTGGGCTTACGGGCACTAATCTAATCTAATATGTATATATATAATCTGAATCTCGGAAACGGTTTCGACAATTATCATGAAATTAAGTATGCAGGGGGTTTCGAGGCGATAAATCGATCTAGTTTTCACCCGAGCAGAGGTCGGTCGCCCAGGTACTGAGTATTAATAAAAAAAAACAACAATCTATTTGAACTGAAAGGTACTAATATCATTTCATATATCAAACACATGCAATGATCCTTAACACGATGTTGCTGTTCCATCTTGAGACCAGCTCCAATAGCACCATCACAGATACAGGCAACTCCCAGTTGTCTGGCATTTTGCTGAACTGGACCTTTTTGGCGCAGCCGCGGGACACACTATGTATGTAATTGTTTTAAAATTAAGTTCCCTTTTATTTGTACCTACATTGTGTGTATCTGTGTGTGCCAAATAAACTAGTTTTCTTTCTTTCTTTTCTTTACAGTAGGTACAGTAGTACCATATTATTTCAATGTTTCCAAAGCTACATAAATACGCCAAGTTTCAGCTTAATCGGATACAAGAAATTGCTTAAAATGTATTACTGGTTGCCGAATACACATCGAAAGCAAGGTAGGAGTAAAATAAAGCAAATATATATTTTTAAACAAGTTTTTTTCGTATTCTTCTCAGCAAACCCTTTCATTTAATACCCATATCATGACAGTGCACAAAAAATACTAGTCCGCCATCTTGGGCCGTCCGCCATATTGGATTTAAAATGACGTCACTTAGCTTACCATGCATTGTTATCCAAAGTAAACGTATATGCAAATTTTCATCTTAATTGGTAGAGGATAACTGCTTTAAAATTTAGTTGCAAAATTTGACTCCAACACACATACATACATTGTAAGTTAAATACAAGCTTGTAAAAACAAGCTCGAATCAACACACTTCCCAATGATACTTTACTATAGCATCCAGCGCAGACTAAGAACGTATTAAATTGAAAGATTGCCGAAGGGTGCAAGTAGTGGATGGGGCAGTATAGTGACATATCGCTAGCTCATCGCTCACCGTGCCCCAGACAACTTACTTCCCTCCAATTGATTCCTACAACTTGTGGAGGATTGAACAGCTGTACACTGTACTGTCTATATTTTTTACCAACTTCCCAAAAAGGAAGGGTTCTACGTTCGACTACGAAATATATATATACGAGATTTAGTCTTGTTATATATTTTTTAACTTTGTATAGATTATTTTACCGATTGTTTTGTGAATGTCTGAACATTGTAGGCCTTAGAGATACTAGTTAGCATTTGTTAAAAATTTTATATATTATATAATCATTTTTGTTTTTAGTTTCTTACGACTTATTGTCGGGCCTACGTTGTCCCTCCATATCTATGTACTAATGCTGTAACATGGAAATATTGTAAAACCAAACCATTTTTTAAAAGAGTAACCATGGAGTTTCTTGCCGGTTTTTCTCCATAGGAAACGACCAACCCGAACCGTGCACCTTTTGTTGACGTTTTATAAGTGCCCATGTAGGCCTATGTGAAATAAAAAAGTTTGATTTTGTTTTTGATTTTGACTGTATGTTTGTTTCTGTAGGTGTATTTTCGTTTCTTCGTTTTTTGAAACCGATTTCCGAATTTGAGGATTTGTAAAATGGTCGGTTGTGGTGATCGAATTAAATCTGGCCAAAAAAATTTTTTTTTTTTTTGTCCTCTAGTGGGCATGCTCTTTAGTAATGTACCTATAATGTCTATAATTATGACTCAATCAAACTTATGGGATTCCGTTGTGTGCGTTCGTAGTATAAAGTCCACTCCAGTCCATGGTTAGATGCCTTACCTAAGTAAGACAAGGACGGATTGACATAAAATTAAAAATATCTCAATTACTATACATATCCTATTAAAGTTTGTTGAATTTGAGTAGTTTACTTGTGTATTTTTTCCTTTACTTTGTGGATCACAGACAACCGATACTTCCGGTTGATTTTCGGTTGATCGAAATAGCTTTGAAATTGCAACGTGATTTTTCGGTTGTTTGGATAACGCTCTGGGGTGAATATTAAATGTAAATGGTAAATGGTAAATGGTAAATGATTTTATTTCTGTAAGTTGGTTTGTACAAACACTTTTACATGTCGAACATATTTTTAAAACTAGATGAGGTCGGCGTTTCCTATCTGACTACTCTGAGAAGAAAGGCCGAAACAAACTCAGAGGTCACAGTCTCTTTTAAAGTCCAGACAAAATCTTGATTAGATCATGTGAAGACCATGTAGACTGATGTCTGAAATGGTCTTTTGAGGAAAGAACCAGCCAGATTGAGTGGACCCGTCCAGTCAGTACACGCATTTGTCAATAACCGAGCAGCCCAACTCAGAATTTAAGGAGCTCAACGATTCGACGAACAATACCAAAGAAAGGACATTCGGGTAGGCCGCATAAACTACTCAAACTGCCAGACCATGATTAAAAACTAAGATAAATTTAAATAAAAACAAAAAAAAAAAATATCCACATAGTCTTCACATTCACAATAATTAAAATAAAATAATATAATACTTTAAAAAGTAAATATTCTTGTCATTGCAAGAAAACCAAAAAAATAAAAAAAATATTTATAATAACAAAATGCATAGTGCAAAATATAATAAAAAAACAAAATTAATTGGAGCAGCTCAATCTTTTCCTTCCTTTTTCTCAATCCTTTTTGTCCTCAATGTAATCTTTTGTTGTATAAAACGCTTTCTGGCACAACTTACGTTTAATGAAAGACTTGAATTTATTAAGACTTAGATCTTGCACGTGGCTTGGAAGCTTATTATAAAAGCGTACACATTGACATCTAAACGAGCCACCTATTTTCTTGAGCCTTGTTGTAGGTACTACAAATTTGTGTTTGTTCCTAGTATTTATGTTATGGATATCACTGTATTTTTTAAACAATTTTATATTTTTATGGGCATATAAAAGATTTTCATAAATATACTGAGAAGGCACAGTCATTACATTAATCTCCTTAAATTTCTCTCTGAGAGAGTGTCTCGGGCTTAATTTATAAATTGATCGAACAGCTCTTTTCTGCAAAACAAAGATAGTCTGGATGTCGGCGGCATTTCCCCACAACAGAATACCGTATGACATTACACTATGAAAATAACTAAAGTATACTAAACAGGTATACTAAACTGTATCTTATCGACATGCTGTAGGAAACCGATTTTACTTATAAGAAGGAGAGTGGAAATGTTTCTTTTACTGCATATTGCATAGAGATGTTATTTCTAAAGATTGAGATATAAGAAGCTTTTATACAAAAAAAAATACTTTAATAGATGCATTTATAATAGAAACTAGCTGTCAACTGGCTACCTATCCTACCCTATCCTACCTACCCTACCCTACCTATCTGTCTACCTGCCTCTCTACCCTACATACCTACCTACTGTACCTACCCTACCATTTTTTTTTCACTCTTGAAGTAGCCGATGTCCTTTACAGAGGCAGAGTTACTTTCGAATTTATAATATTAAGTATGGATTACATTGTCATGAGAAACAACCGTGTGTGCAATGAGCCCTTTGTTATCGAACAAAGGACTTTGATAACAAACATACGACACCGGCAGCCGAATTGCGTAAGTTAATTCGGCAAAGGAAACAGTTTGGAACCTTCAAATAGTTAGAATCATTTCTTTCAACTTTTTCGGTATTGCGAAACTAATTTGGAAAGAGTACGATCATCCTCCTGGCGATTTATTTCCAAATACTTAGGACAGAGTTTAATTTTGTTTTACTTACAACGAATGGTCATTATATTATACATTATAGTATACTGGTTCCTTAAAACTGAAAAAAACAATTATTCTTTACAATCAATTCTACGTCAAAATATTGGTCATGGAAAAATTCATCTCTTTTCGACGGCTACAACTATATAAAATCTTATTCATTTTCACATGAACTAAAATATTGATCATTTTAGTAAACAATTTAAAGTAAGGCAATGAACGCCAATGCATTTTATAAAAACCAGAAGTCAACCACACACCTGCAGCCGTATACAATAAACAAAGGTAATAAAATCTAATGGAACGTAAAGAGAGTTCTTTTACTTCATTCTCAGTGCTACGTAGGAACCGTAAAACGAAAGCTAAATTGAAATTGAGGAGGGCCGGCAGTCGACCACAGAGCTTTGAGATGTCTCGGACACTGCTAGAGACAGCTTTGTCAAAACTGTCTATACACCGTTAAATTTTGGTTGTTTAAATCTCGTGGAGTCGATTCGGTACATGAAATAGTATCGATTAGTAATACTAAAATTAAAAAAAATATGAAAATAAACCGACTGCCAAAGCTAACCATTAAAAACTGCAAAAATAACTTTCGTTTCGAAAGTCGGTGTTGCAAAATTATAAGAGGTACCAAAGACACCGACTTCCGAAACGAAAGTTATTTTTGCACATTTTAGTGTTTTGCTTTGGAAGTCAGTTTAGTCTTTTGTTTTTTTTAGTCTTTTGTGTTTTATGTACCGGACCGTACCTCAGCGGGATTAAAACGACCAAAATTTATCGGTGCATAAACCAAGAGTGAATTGAGTCTTGATGAGGCTTGAAAATTTTGACTAGTTCAGGTTAGTTCTGGAATAAAGAAGTATCCTATGTTCTTCTCCAAGATCCAATCTATACCAAAATGCATAAAAGCATGGAAAGTCGGATTCACATATCTGTGTTGTGTCGTATGCTCGCGCCTTCTGGCATTGTTTGGCTACGATACTCATTGTAATAAAACGAAGTTTTGAACAGATACGTTTGATTGGTTAATACGCAAAACAATACACCACGACATTAATGAGAACCAATATAGAATTGAGTACCGGTTACTCATAGAATTTGAGAATTTGAGATTTAGAATTGGACGGTCCATGATAATGAGGATGAACTAATTTACGTATGTTTAAACATGGAACGTTGACTAGTATCCAGAAGTATAGATGTCAAAGTTTGGTTTACATTTCAATCATATTTAATATCTTATAGCACTGACATTCATTGACTCTTAACTCATATTTGCCATAACTCATCTGAGGTATCATAAAATATTCACAACAATAATATAATTAGGAAAACACCCGCCCTCTCACAACGGTGGAGTTTGTTATATCGGAAACCTTACGCTACACCAGCGCCTCTAGCGGCGAATTCTTACGCGATAGCCCCCATTCTGACTATGGCTAAGACATCCGAAACTTGTGATCAAAGCACAATATACCAGCACGAATATTACACCAATTTTTTAGTCCTTTTGAAGGAAACTTCTTCCGCTCCAATCGACAAAATCGCCTCGTCAACAGAAAAAAACCCTTGGCCAAGCTATAAAAAAAAAACATTATAAAATATATTTTTTAAACAAGCTCGTATTCTTCTTAGCAAATCCTTTCATTTGATATCCAAATTATGGCAGTGCACAGAAAAATAACTAGTCCGCCATCTTGGGCCGTCCGCCATATTGGATTTAGAATGACGTCACTTACCATGCATTGTCATCTAAACTAAACGTGTATGCAAAATTTCACCTTAATTTTCATTTGTAATATTTGATCCAAACACACTTACATACATAAATACATTGCAAGTTAAATAAAAGCTTGTAAAAAATATAATTAGATTGGCGAGAAGCTGAGCCAAGTGGAGAAAAGACTTTGCCGATTTCGTTTCTAGACCCAGCTGGTAAGGCCATTCCATGCTCTGTGCTATCGGCAAACCGAGGCGTCGCCGCGTCCACAGGAGGTCCACCGAAGAAAAAGATGGTCCCTTTCAAATGTCACCACCATTGGGCTAAGAGTAAATACATTCTTGATATTTTTACTGCCTATAACGGCGGAGACGATGACCTATACTTATTATTATTATGCTTTATATATGTTAATAAGATGAATAAATGCTTTTATGACCTGAAAAGGACCGTGAGAATCCACTGGATTCAGGAAGCAAAGGATCGATATGGCAACGCTTGTGGTTTCTCGGCTTAAATTGAATTATGGTGATGATTTTAATTCAGTTTTACTGGGCTTTACCTGACTTACTCGTACCTACTTCAACAAAAGTCTAAGACAATCTCCGTTTTGTGTCCAGTTTACATAAAGACTAGATAATATATCTAATAACTAACTAACTAATAAGCTCCCAACGGGGAATAGAGCGAAGTATGCTAAATATAACGAAAATCCAAAAAATCAGACACACTAAAATAAGAGACACCACAAAATCCTAGATGCTCTAGAATATGCCAAAATTCTAAAATGGAAATGGGCTTGACATGTAGCAAGACTTCAGGACCAGAGATGGACTAGAAGACTAACCTCATGGAAAGGGCCACAAGGTAAAAGAAAGAAGGGTCGCCCAATATCAAGATGGGAGGATGATATAAAAATTACAGCTGGCCCAATATGGCTACAAGTAGCCCAAAACAGAACCAAATGGAAAGACTTGGAGGAGGCCTTCACCTGTCTAAGGGGTTTCAGCTAAACACTAGTTTTATTTTAAAATTAATCACTTAACTATCTATTTGATATTAAGCTGGAAATAAAAGGCTTTTTCCACACACTTGCTCATAAAGTGGCTCTTATTTCACCGCAATTAGGCATATTATGACATCTGTAATCAAACTGTGACTTTTTTATTACTATTATTCACAAGTGAGTTAAAGAGTTTTTTTTTTCATTGGTTGAGTTGCTTTGTTTTTAAAAAGTTTCGATACAAAAAAGATCGTGCTCAATAGTATACAAATAAATTAATATACCTATGGCTTGCTCATTTTACGCAACTTCGTATTTAAATAGAGAATTTTAACTTGTACGTGTTTAATAAATAAAACTTTCATTCAAATATAACTTTTGTTTTTCTCTGTAATAAAAAAAACTTAAAATTCCCCATTTTGTACATGGCTAAAACACATCCGCGAAAATCCAAAAAAAAAAAAAACGTCATTCTTTTAGTCCATGGCCGATCGCCATTGTTAGATGCGCGCGCATAAGAAAACTGATTAATTTTGCCCGCCATTGCGAAAAAATTTCCCAACTCGTTTTCACTGTTGAAAATGATTTTTTACTATTATTTTCTTCACAAGTGTGTTGAAAAACGTCGTATGATACACGTGTGTATTGATGATTACCGTCCTCCGCTCTCTTAAGACCCTCACCAAACGGCTCGGGTCTCAATGGCGCCTCAGCGGTAATCACCAATATTACACACTTGTACCATACTATTTTATTTTTATTAGTATATCTAGTCGGGTCATCCGTGTGTACATCCTTATCATACCTTCGTAATATTTTCAAAGGGCATGAATTCTTCTTTACAATTGTATTATTTAGAAAGCTCAAACACATGAACAAACAAAGATCTAGGTCAACCGATTCGAGTATTTCCTATTTCTATTTATTTTTATCTTGCAATATGTTTGTCTCACAGCAGGCCCAACAAGGTCTCTCTATATATTCTTAAATTCTTCCCCGTTCTGGGCAAGTTTGGACTAGTTCTATCTATAGATGTTAAGCTCGTCCCACCATATTCGCGTTCCTTTTATTTAGTACTATTTATAAATAACTCATGCCGAGTTATTACACTACTTTTGAAGCCAGATATAGTATCACCACTCGTGAATGTAGACTATTTTAATACAATCCATTGTGCCACTAATAAGTAAGCTCTTCGTACAGTTAATTAAATCGTCAAGTTCTGAAACACTTGATATAGCCACCCTGATATTGATCAGGCCATCAATACTGACAACATTCATACCGACAGCCCGTGCCGTAATTCAAAACAAAATGAGTGTCCCCTATATACCTGTATATATGTATACAGGTACATATAAGTCCGTCCGACCTTTTAAAGGGTCAGGGATTAAACAGTAATGAAGTGAATAATCCAGAAGAAGCGACGCGGAAAATTATACGAAATTTCATTTCTAACAAAAATGTTGGAATGGAAAGGATTCGATGATCGTCCCCGTAATTAATCTTTGCATTTCGATTTCTGAGATAAAGTTGGGAACAATGGTTGGATCGGTTGGCGGGTGAGCAGAGATGGTTGAAAAGTTGGAACTTGTGATGTTTCGGTCACTATTAGGTGTGGTGGTCTCAATGTGGGTTCAAATCCGGGCAAGTGGGTACTAATATGAGTTTTTCGATTGATTTGTACTGTCTAACCTTGTCTTAGAGATCACTGGCAACGGTGAAAGAAAACATCGTAAGAAACCCTGAACTTATGATAGTTATATACTCGATAAATGCTCGTGCAGAAGAGGCCTTTGTTTGGCCTGTAGAGGGACAGTAACAGACTGATATTATTATTTAACTACCTTATGCCAGCGGCTTCGCAAGCATGAAAGTCGAAAATTATCCGGAGGGAACATATTCTCGGGATAAAATGTGTTTATGTGCTATGCCTGTGACTGTAATCTATCTCTGTGCCAAATGACATCCAGATTCGTTCAGCCGTTTGAGCGTGAAGAAGTAACAAACATACAAACACACACACAAACTTTCGCCTTTATAATATTAGTGTGATCAGTACATGATTGTTATCAGGTGAAAGGGCGAACAACGTGAATTAGATTTGTAAGCAGTAGAGCTTCCTGGAATAGAGTATTATTTTGTTTGTTAGAGAAGTGCTGCCGTTGTTATGACTAGATCTTGAATGCATTGAGGCGAATACAAAAGGAGGCTTCGTGTTTCTGTTATGGGGTTCTGGCTTTGGTAAATCACAGATAAAATTGTAAGAAACATGTTTATATGGTTCTCTAAGATACTCAGGAAGTAGTGATTATATAAAAACATTTTTCCTTAAAATTTGAACCGACTTCCAAATACAAACACTACATGTACTCCAAACTACTGCCGGCAAGTCGCTCGGCACGCCATCTGTTGGCAGTTTTTAGATTGAAAATTGTAGTTTATGCAACGTTGATATAGTAGGCATTATTAAAACACTTATGCGGTACTATTATAACACTCGGCTACGCCTCGTGTGATAAACTCACACTCGTGTTTTAATATCTAATTATATGTTTATTTTAAAAGTACTTTGCCCTCTGTATGTAATTTTTCTTGAGTTCAGTTTACCATTATGTCATTATGTTTTTATTTTAATATTATTTAATCTATAAAGTGTTTGTAAAAAGTATATATAAATTTTGCTACTTTTGAAGATTTTTTGCCGTCTGGTTTGCCATAATGTTGGTAAAGCCCAGGTTAATTATATATAAGTAGAGCTTTTTTATTTTCATAAGTATGTCATGTATTGATTTGTTTTTTTCTTTTTATATGTTTTAAAATTTACAATAAGAGTTTATATTTTAGTTTATATTTAGTCGATAATCCAAAATACATGCTGTGGCCTCCTATAATTGAGGGAGTGCACTAGTCATTACATCATATTGATGATTTTTTGTATTTTTTGTGTAGATCTTTCGTTGGAGGTCCTGAATAAATAAATAAATAAATAAATATGCTGTTGCATACACCATTTTATCTTCACTCATACACTTGAAATAAGACAGAAGTGGAAACGGAAAATTTTGTGGTATGGCGGGCAATTTAGATTCTCATTGCGCATGACTGCGCACCACGCGCATCCATAGTCAATGACACAATTTTTTTACATTCAGTCAATGAGCCTGTACACGCCAATAACTTAAAAAGAAAAAGTGTGCTATAAAAATTAAAAACTTATTTTATAACACATTTGCTCGTAAAGGGTCTCTTATTTCACCAATTTCAATATCGTAATGTATCTCATTATGTACTCGTGCGTTATTGTAATGTAAAACGCACGGTTTATCAAGATGCTCCGTCTAAAAAGAACGTTTCTTTTTTAAATCTTAGCAAAGAGTTTTTATATCAGAAAAGTGGTCAACATTTTATGAATAAAATTAACTTTGGGATATAAAATATAATAAATAAACATTTAATTCTTTAATTTAATAAATTTTGACTATAAATAACATGCATTTATCTGTAACAAAACACAAACATATTAATTTATTTATTAGTAATACTGGCTGTTTTTGTGCCTTTGCCTTAAAAAAAAAGCGCTGATGTGCGCCCATGGCTAATTTGTGTCCAAGTGAAAATTCTTGAAGTACGTAAGTAAGTAAGATTTTTATTTATTTCCTCGCAAATATGTTATAAAACGTCGTATGACATACGTGCGCTTTAATAATTACAGCCTCGGCTTTTTTGTAATATAACCTCGGCTGTAATTTTCAACTTACCGCACTTATATCATAATCTACTATTATGATGCAGTTGTTTGAAAATCGAAGGAAAATGTTGCACTGTAATATATTTTATTTTAATTTTACCAGTCCACAAAAAAAAGTACCTGTATCAATTTTTGAATTCATATTTGGAACATTACGTTGTGCTGTGAGTGTAGACAAAGAAAAAAACACCGGTTGAGAATTTTTCAGTGAGTTCCTTGTGACATAAAGAACAATTACGACACTCTGCTTGTTTAATAGTCACAACCCGCTCTGTTCTCCTGTAATAGTGATACACACATCAAACATCAGATTACAGCCGCACAAAGTAACTTGCACAAAGTAACATACACAAAGTAACATACACAAAGTTCATAACTCAAGAAATTCAATAATCGCAATCAACATTTAATCGTATTATTGAGTAAAACTCAATGTTTGCCGATACACGAACTGAATCAATCGAACAGAAGACAGCTAAAGTTTGAGCAACACATACAATTTGCCGGCTAGAGCTCACTTGTTTAATGTTGCCAACTCCGCCAAAGCTCTTCAAGACAATGCTTCTGATTTTATACAGTTGAACTGCGCGATTTTTCCCAAAAAGTTGGCAAAGAGACCTAGTGCCTTCCTATAGCTAAAGTGTCACTTAATGACATTTGGCCAAATTTGAGTTTCTAGACTACCGTAATCAACAAAAAAATCGCTATCGATCTCTCAAAGCACTATTCCCTGCCGGAATATTTGTTCCCAGATAGCTACAACCTTGGGGTCTTCAAGTCAAAAGTGAATCGGTTACTTCTAAGCAAGCTTGCTTCACTGTAGACCACATCAGGCGAGATAGAGGTCAAACGCGAGTCTATCGATTATATAAAAAAACTGATGTCGATAAATTCCGGATAAAAAATAAAAACGCCCCATATTGCTATGTAAAAACCTAATTTTATCATAAAACCTATTTTTATCATCATCATCATATCAGCCGAAAGACGTCCACTGCTGGACATAGGCATCCTCCAAGCGTCGCCACTTTGACCGGTCCCGTGCATCTCGCAACCAGCGGATCCCCGCAACCATCACCAGTTCATCGGTCCACCTGGTGGGAGGCCTTCAAACGCAACGTCTTGCGGTAGGTGGTAATTTGGACGAGAAGATACCGCTCAACTTCCCGAACGCTGCCCAGCCGAGTCGGATTCGATGGTTGACCTCTTTCTCGAAGTTGGCCCTACCCAACTGGATCGCTTGTCCCAGGTAGACATAGTCGCCCACAACTTTGAGTGTAGAATCTCCGACCTTGATAGTAGTGGGTGTAACATGTTTACAAACCTATTTTTATAAGAATTGATTAAAACTAGCAATGTGACTATTCGAAAATGCACAATTAGACTTACGATTTCTATTATTATTTTATTTTTCTATAACTCAAAATATGTTTTTTTAAGATAGTGACAATTTACTTTAGGACAGCAACGTAGGTATAAATCGGTTCTTTTAGTGATTGTATGGTTAGAAGTTCTTCTTAGTAGTTCTATAAATATTTCAGAGGTTGTGTGGTGAAGGTACGTGCTTGCTAGGAGCACAAACATGTCCATTACTCGCGAGTTGAGCACATTTTTCGTAATTTCCTGAGCGCTGTGGTACGAGACGCTGCGTGCTGTTGGGACCAATTTTTCAATGCGCGTGTTCTAATCTAGTGTAGCTGTGTTTACGTAGTCCTGGAACGGTGGCGATCTTTTACGTGTTGCGTGTAAGTTGCCACATATTTCTGTTTCAGCAAATTAATGTGGATAATAATTAATTGTTACTATTTCATTTGCTTTGCAGCACGTTTTTGAAGTGGAAATTTGAGCGATTTTTGGTAGGGATAAAACTTATGGGTTCACGTCAGCGACATGCTAATGTGACATGTGATAGATAAAAAAAACGACTAATCACATGCGATATGAAAGACGCGGTGTGGATTTCCTTCTATGTGATTGGTCGATCGATGGGGTCAAAACCCTTTGACTTACCGAATTCACTTACGCAATTAGGCTGGAGGCCCCATGACGGCCATTTTTTTATCAATGTTTGCTTCTGTGATATTATGCTTGTTTGTCGTCATTTCATTAGAAACATAGATGTGTCGTTTAACCTTCTATAAGTTTTCCAAAGCTAATTAGCCTCCTGGCTACCGAATTATGAATTCGAATTTGAGAACTTGATAAACTCTACTTTTAGCATTATAACTTGGCAAGGACCAACTTAAGCATTAGTTAAAATAGAATTTGTCAAGTTCTCAACTTCAAATACATTTACTGGGAGTAAGAATTGCATCAAGAGACCAATACTCAGACTTTCCTAGATATTAATACCAGTCTGCAACCAGTTTACACTTGCCAAGCTTCGATAATATAATTTTAACACAATTACCCTCCACAAGTTTAAAGACATATATATATCCCATAGATCTACAATACCAAACTCACAAACACGAACGAACAACGTGTCAAATTACTTATAAACCGGTCTCTGAACATGGATTGCCTCTCAAAAAGCGACCCCTCGCAAACGAACTCGCATTAGAACACGACCTAGACAAATTAAGTGAAGGTGATAAGTTGCGAACTTCGGGCAAGAAACACGGGGCAATAAAAACCTTGCCCAGCTTCTTATGTTCTAGCGATAAAAGTGGGGAGTACGGAACGGAGTATTGTAGGTACCTAATGCATCACACGAGTGAGTCCGTGTATGTGAAGTAAAGTTTTAGGTCAATATTACTGTAAGTTTTCAGTGTATTGATTTATTAGAAGGTGAATTACCTTTTGGGCGGTAAGGTAAGGCTTACATAGGATCCTTTAAAATCTGATGTTGATCACCCGATATTGGAAAGTCCATCAGGTTGATTGCTTGCTTGTCTCAAAAAATATCTCTCGTATCTTTGGCTCAAAAAATATCTCTCGTCAGTCTGGCAGAAAGACTTTACAGCGGCCGCTATCAGAATACCATCGCGGCATTATTTATTATTTTTAAATATCGCTGCATAATTATGCTGAGATAGGGGGACCTTTTTCATAGAAACGTGGAACAAAAAAATAGTGTTTTGGTATCCAAGAAGTAGATGGTTTCGAAGGTGGGATGACGAAATAAAGACCATAGCAGGCAGAACGTGGAATAGGTAAGCGCTAAGCAGAACCGAGTGGAAAGATATGACGGAGGCCTTTGCCAAAGTTGGGCAAACAGATCGGGTTGTCGGTGTCACCGACCCGCCAGAGTCTTTTTATTTTTTTTATTTCTTTTTATTTATTTAAAAAATATATCCCAGTGCGAGACCAAAAAGACCCTCTCTTTTTGGTCTCGCACTGGGTTATTTTTTTAATGTTTGTCCGTCAAAAAAATTGTTTTGTTTTCTTGTGTCCGTACCCCTGTGCGAGTCAAAAATAAGTTTTTATTTTCTATTCTTTCTAACTATAAAGTAAAAGCTATGAAGCCACAAGTAGATAAATCTAATTATTTGCGCGTTTACGGACAAATGTACATACAGTGTTTTATAGTAACAATATGCTTGTAAAGGCAGAGCTTAAGAGAGCAGTGGTGGCCCAGTGGTAACGGCCCCGACTTACGTGTCGTAGGTCGTGGGTTCGAACCCAGGCTGGCACATTACTTTGTGTAAATTATTTCATCACCACTGCTCTCAAAACGGTAAAGGAAATACGATATTGAGTCCACGTGGTGGATTATAGACTATATTTTCTCACAGAGAGGAAGGCCTGTGAAAAACTATAAAAAGATCTAGCAGACAGAAAAGATCTAGACAAATTATATCTAGCTACTGAACGGTATTTTCAACAAACACTTAACAAATACTTCGTTGTGATTCACTACTAAACTGAACTCCATGGGCAGAATACTAAGGAGCTGGATTCAGACTGGACTGGGTACATAAACAGTTTGTCTGCGCCTCGGGAAACAACGTAAATCCCTAATGTGACCCAATATTACCCAATAGTTCCTTTATTTTCTTTCGGAAAATTAACTCTGAAAAGATGTTTAACTGGATATCTCTTTTTTTAATAGTCTGCTTTAATTTGTTTAAAAGTTAAGATGTTCGCTGGTAAAGAATTAAAGGTAATTAAAAAGCTGAGATGTTTTGTTCCTTAATTTAATTTGTTGTTTATTTAGTTTAATGCAAAGTTATATATACTCCATTTGAGATAACAATAGACATTTAAGTAATCCCATTTTACAGCCCGTTCAACCGATTTTGACTTCAATTGCTTTGGTGATATGACAAATGGCAGCTGTATTAAACAGTTAGTTTTGGTAACAGGTTTGCTTTGTATGCTATCCTTATTTTCACGGGATAGAACTCAAAATCGGTTAAACGGACTGTACAAAGGAGTTGTAAAAATTTCTAATATTATTTCAAATGGAGTATAGTCGTGTTTTACTAAAACAGTCACTTATCTATATTATTATTTAAATTAAATAATATTATTATTTTGAATGTTTATACTTTTGTTAAAGATCATCTCTAGGAGTACTGATCTGATTATATAAAATCTTTTTCTGATAAAAATATTGCTGAGTGTTATAAAATTTTGACTCAAAAATTGCACAATTCCAACGGAATTGGCTTAAACGAAGCCGCGGCAATAATTAGACGTAGTAAATAAACGCTTCCAATAATGCTCCACCAATACACACACAGTTTGAAAACAGTACCTATATAAACCGTACCGTTGTCAGCTTGTCGGTTTTTTATCGGTTACACTTCGGCGAGTGTGCGATGGAATTGCATGACCTGATTCCACCTAGCTCGTTTTATCATCGGACTACCAGAAGTAGGACGATGCACCATCGGTACATGGTGGACATCCCACCCATACGAACAAAACGTTTTGGGAACACTTTTATTGTGCGTACAGCTAAGGAGTGGAATTCCCTGCCGGAGTCTGTGTTTCCCGACAGCTACAATCTAGGGGTCTTTAAGTCAAGAGTGAATAGTTTTTTTCTAGGCAAGCGTGATTCACCGTCGACCACATCATCGTTTACCATCAGGTGAGATAGAGGTCAAGTGCGAGCCTATAGTGTATTAAAAAAAATACCTAGCTGAACACACGTACACGCACATTTCCTTACACAAACTTACCTATACACATACCTACACCCACAAACATCCTATACCGATCACAAATGAATCCACTAAAAGCGTTCCATTCACGCTCATTCCTTCCAGAACTCTCAACCAGTGATCCATATGCCACATGTAATTGAAAACGTTGTTGCACAAAACCCAGCGCAATTTCAAGCAGTCTAGAATTTTCTAAACCTAGCTAGAAAAGCAGGCGCAGTCATTAACGTAACTGCCCAACTACCACTCGTTTTAAACGAGCTTGCAGCCTTGCATAGAATGTACGGAATCTTAGCTGAGCTCGGTTTGTAGAATGTTTTTTAATAAATCGAATGTTTAAAACGCGATGTTTTTTTTGTTTTGAGAGTTTTTAATTTATGTTTTGAAATGCGGAAGGTATTTTTAATAAATTAATCGATACTAACAATATTTTAAATGCGAAAGTGACTCTGTCTGTTAGTTTTTCACGCCGTAACGGCTGATAGGATTTGGATGAAACTTGGCACGCACGTAGAACAGTCCTGGTTTAGGACATAGAATATTCTATCCAGGAAGTATGTTTCCTTGGGATAACAATCACACGGGCGAAGCCACTGGCAGTAGCTAGTATAAGTAAATTGGTAGGTAAATTGTTGGTATATGCGTTCTTAATGATAGCTGATTCTTGACTACGCAAAGTTGCTATGTTAGCGATGAACATTCCAAAGACAAAACAGCGCTCTTGTTTCAAATCAACTCATTGCAACCCGTAAACGCACTATATCCGATTCGTGTCCGTGAAATTTCGGTACTGAAGTAGACGTAGTACTTCTTGTAGGGCCAGCTTACGCACTACATCCGAACTGTATCCGTCATAATCTGTCATAATTCAAAACATTTTGAACTCGGAACTCAAATCACGGACACGGAAATGACGGATCGCAGGTTCAAATAAATATCTATAGGTGTCTTTTCTGTGATCCTACCAAAATTAGTTCAATATAAATGTATCCACAGATGTTTCATAACATAACATCACGTATCTAAATACTGAAGATTTCAGCAGAGGTGATTAGACCTTTTCTAGATATTGGTGAATAAATTACTATATATGACCTAGGGCAAACATCCTATCTCTGACACCCTTTTATTTATAGGCACTTCTGAGTTTATAGGCTAAAAATAAGAAAACCATAGATTACGCAATGTTGGAATTTCCATGCCAGTAATAGAATTTTAGATAGTTTTTTTTTAGAATTTAGTGAAAATATGTGTGTAATTACTATTTAATTGCATGAAACAACTCTTTAAATAAAGCTTAGAATATTTCCTTCGATGTCATTATATTTTTTGTATGCTAGTGCATTTCAATATGATTTACTGGAGATTTGTTTACGAAACTAGGTAAGACAGTCTAGATTTCTAGATGCTTGTTAACTTCTATCTCGTTCTACCTTTTTTTGTTTATATAATATACAATCTTTTTTTTTTGTACCTTACGACTTATTGTCGGGCCTACGTTTCCCCCCCCCATATCTAGGTACTAATGCTGTAATATGGAAATATTGCAAAACCAAACCAGTTTTTAATAGAGTAACCGTGGAATTTCTTGCCGATTTTTCTCCTTAAGAAACGAGCAACCCGAACCGTGCACTTTTTGTCGATATTTTATAAGTGCCCATGTAGGCCTAAAAGAAAAAAAAAATGGATTTTTGGGACTTAAAGTGCCAATAACTGGTTATCTTATCTTAGTTAGGGTTGCGGGAAGCCGGTGAATGTGAGACGCACGTCGATGAGGCGACACCTGGTGGAGGCCTATGTGCTTTCGGTTAAATGATGATGATGATGTAACTAGAGCACCACTCACAACTCACTCTTTAGGCACTATTCCAATCGCCCATGAGGAAGCGATTAGAAACGCACAAAACATATAGATCCCGTTCCAATAAAAGATACACATATATTAATTAATAGTTGATCGCTGGCTGTTTACACTGCCGGCGATAACTCGCAAACCACTAGTTTTTCGCAGTGACATTTCGAGTGAGCTATTAAAGATATACTCGATCAGCGATGGTCGCTTGGTGGTCAGATCTCAAGCCGAGAGACCAACCAATTAAAACGTGCAGTATTGCGCAGGACAGGCCGCCCCGAGCGAGTGATGCGAGTAATCGGCCGTCGCATAAGAACACTCGCTTATAACCAAGCGACAAAACTATCGGAACTACACTCTCGCTTCTCACTACTCGCCAACTCGTATCTAGTTTCTAGCTCTACTCGCTTCTCGCTGATCGTCGGCGGTGAGACGAGTGCCTTACTAAGCCTCTTACAAACTATTTTATTATAACACTACCCCCGATAAAAGAACCTCAACCGCAATAGATTTATTCGGAATATAAATCAAGGCTTTACTCCAATTTTTCCTTGTTTCCATTATAGGGGTGTTAACGGTAGAGAGTGGAGTACCGACAGCCATTTCTACTATAATTTCATGCGACGGTTACAGCAATGGCGGCAGGCAACCTTTTGTTCCAACGAGGTTCCGACCGTCAAATACGGTTTTTGTTCGAAAACAATGCTTCTGTATAAAAACATAGTTGCTTTCAAATAGTTCGCCATTTTATACAAAGTTTTAAAAGTGAAGTTCGTTTTCTTTTCTTTATATTGAAGTTTTATAGTTTGATGCAGGTTGTAGTGGCTGGCCATGTTTTAATGAAAATGTTGGGAAGATAAGAACTATTTATACTTTAAAAAAATTAACATAGCATCACGCTTGTTTCTCCGTGGAGTTAAACAGTGTGCTTATTCCGAGTTTTTTAACGCACTCAATCGTGCTGACGTGAACAATCTCTTATGCCAATTTGTATACAAAAAATGAGGTATCTCATTACTATCACTAGATGGCGCTTATCCAGTTTCAATACAAATTGAGGTTTAAGTTAACGAGAATGAGCGTGAGTAAAAACTCACAATAAGCCCACTGACGATGACGACACTTACCCAGTTTCAATACAAATTGAGGTATACGTTAACGCGAATGGGCGCGAGTAAAAACTCACACTAAGCCCACAGGTGTACCTAACGTATACCCACATTTCTCTAGCATGTACTACAACTACAACTAACTCATTTTCTCGTCGACACGGTTGGCATAGTGGTTGAGCGATCGGCTGTTGCGCTGCGTGTCGCGGGTTCGATTCCCGCACGGACCAAATATTTATATGGCCTATAGATAGTTGTTTCAGATCTGGTTGTCTTGTGTATGCGTTTAAAAGTTTGTAAACGCACTCACGATACAGGAACAAATTCCTAGTGTGGAGAAACATTTTTTTTTAAATTAAAATAAATATTCATGTGAACATCCAAACTTGAACTTGACCCTATGTTGTTTTAACCTAATAGCTATAGAACCAGATAATAGACGAAGACCATATTACATTAAAAAATCCCAACAGATCGTAATCCGTCACTATCAAATAACTGGCCCGATTTAGAGCATTAACCCTTCGAAATTTAATCTAATGTTCACAAAGCATACCTAGCTTGAGATGGTTCGGTTCCCGCACACATCAATGAAAACGGAAACAGTGAACGGTAAAAAGGTCATGTATCCTTCAAATGCAAATAGATTTGGGAACTACTCACAAGACGATACACAGAATAAATAAAGTACTGAAGAGAAACAGATTGGATACTTATTCTCCGTTATTCTTTTCTGATTAATTTCGTTGCGGGATCCAAGACAGTTTAATTCAATCTCCGGGACTTTGTCGAGCTTCATTGCCTCGGCGCTTTTCTGGTGATTCTGACTTTCAGGAGTGTGGTATTCTGGTGTAAAGATCCACATCTTTTAGTCTATTTACGTTTTATAACACTATACAAACCACACCTTTTGACAACCCATGTGACCCAGTTTTATGTATTATTTGATACTGTTAGCACCTGAAAAGCATACTTTTAGTTATCTCTGATTGTTTTTAACATCCACAATATAATTTTACTGCTAATTTGTAAAATCTTAGAATATTTTATACTCTGAAATTCTTAAATTATATAAATAAAAAAAATCTGTCTGTCCAATTTATTTTCTTAAGCCATAGACATAACATACCATGAACTAGACCTTCTAAAGCTGGTTGTACAATAGGTATAATTTTCATAATAAGGGCAGCGGCAGACTGCCCCTTCTGGAAATCGTTTTTTATTCGTTTTAGTCTTGATTTCTTAATTGAGATTTGAATTTGAGAAGATGTGACAAAACGAGGAAAAACGGGTGTCAGTTTTTTAGTTTGGTTTTGGTTGCGAAATTGGAAGGACAGATTTTAGCCTTGAATTACAAAGTATATTCTTATACACAAGGTACTAATAAAATTGTAATAAATTCAGTTTGTGTACGAGTGTTATGAATCCCTGAAGCCTATAAATAAATAACAGTTATTCATTACATTATTCAAGTAAACTTTTTACTGTTTTAATATCAAGGTGTGCCAGTCTTGAACGTGGTGTATGAACTGCGACAGTCAGGTCCTCAGCGGAGCAGCGGTTTCCTCGATGTGGCCGCGCGCGCCCTCCAGCAGTACGCGCAGGGTGCGCACGCTGAACATGAGGTCCCACATCTCGCGGTTGCGGTCGACCAGCCGTCCGATCGCACCTTGCCACGCCACCCTGGTCTGCGGTTGCTCCTTGGCTACTTTGAAGAGTTCCTGTCCGCCCTGCTGCCAGCCTAGCTGACGACCTCAGACAATGGCACGTCATACGAAGCCACCCCTTATTTCTATCTTTTTTATTAACGTGGCTTACGTTTAACTCATTGAGCTAAACTTAACGTTACAGGAGTTGCAGTGGTTTGGTAATAGCGCGGGGGGATGGGCCAAACAAACGAAAAAAAAACTTTGGTGGATAAACTGTTTTTAAGAAGATATACGAATGTTGTACTTTTAATAAAATTATCTTCAAAACTGTCCCTAATATGGGTCGATATAATGATAAATTACTAGGTATACCTACATATTCTCAAATAATATAAAGAAAGAGCAGTGGTGGCTAAGTGGTGACGGCCCCGATTTACGTGTCGGTCGTGCATGGGTGATCATTTCAACACACCGAGTTTCCTCCGTGCCTCGGAAAGCACGTTAAGCCGTTGGTCCCGGCTGTCATTTGAAGATCTTTGACAGTCGTTACGGGTAGTCAGAAGCCTAAGATCTGACACCAGTCTTGCCAAGGTATCGTGTTACCTAGTTACTGGGTTGTGGAGGTCAGATAGGCAGTCGCTCCATGCAAAACACTGGTAATCAGCTGAATCCGGTAAGACTGGAAGCCGACCCCAACAATAATTGGGATAAAGGCTAGGCAGATGATGATGATGTTAACTAAAAAGTTATAAATAAAAAAAAACGACTGCTTAAAAAGTGAACTAAAAAGACTTAAACAAGAAGAAAGTCATGCTGTGCAGTCGGAGGATACTAGTTTTGGACAGCCAGCGACAACAGGGGAAAATGATACTGAAAATGATAGAGTATCTTCGGTGTAGTTACTTTTCTTCTATATTATGGTTAGACTAGGCTATTAGGCTTTTCTTAGCTTGTCCACACGGCAGGCGCGTTGCGTCAACGTTGTGTCGACGTAGCGCGCTGTCGCTGCGTCGTTTTACATTCTAAGGCTGTCTTTGGTAGGTACCATTTTTTTTCGTTATGGACACCGACTTCCAAAAAGAAAGTTATTTTTCACTTCCCCCGTCCGTCTACCGTCGCACAAGAAAGATCGTTTTTGTGTTGCTCCTTTGTCTTTTTCTTTGAAAATAGTAAAAAGTGTTAGTTTAATAACTTATTATATACCGTTGCGTTGCTTGTGAAGTGAACTATCGAACAGTACAGTAACGAGACAACGATACAACCACGGAGTGCAAAGTTATAGGTAAAAACATTTAAAAAAAATTACTTAACGGCCCGAACCAGGGTCCTTTTTTTTTTTCCAGTGTTGAAAATCCTCATTGGATGTGCTCCGCCCTGGGGAGGCGGAGGGGTCTGTCAGACTCTTACTGACTAAAAACCACCCCGGTGTTCCGTCTCACACCTACACCGGGGATCGCGGGAACAACGATACTTCCGCAACCACCGGCTAGTAGGCCGGCCCGCCTCTGCGGGCCACTACCTCGGGTTGGGGGGGAAGTGAGGTGTTGGACTCCCCCCGCGATGTCATAGATGGGCGTGCGTGGAACACTACGCGCCACCACCTCGGGTCCTGATATCTGGAGGGACTGATATAGGACGTCCCAGAATCCGTCGCCCCTGGACCCATTTAGTGGGGCTGGAAGTGGGCGTTGTCCGCCCTCCGCCGACGCCCGGCGCGTCTGCTGCGAATCGGGTTAGCGGATGAAATCTCCCTCTCCCTCTCCGCAGCTTCCTTCTGCGAGACGACTGTTTCGCAGAAGGATACCACGGCGTCCCAAGAATCTTCGCTGCCGACCATAGACTCGACTACAGCCGACAGCGACAGGTCACAGCCTACTTCAGAGATGAGGGGCACGACGTGGCTCCTCCCAAGCGGCACACTCTGCCAGCGTATGCCGCGCCGTGTCCTCCCAGCAGTCGGTGCAGTGGTGACACCGGGCGTCCGACTCCCTGTTTATGCGACACAGGTACTTCCCAAAGCAAACATGCCCCGAGAGCACCTACGTCACCCGAAACGACAGGGATCCGTGCCTTCTCCCGAGCCAGCGATCGAGCACTGGCCGGACCACCTCGATGGTAATGAGGCCGGCGGTAGGGCGTGAATGCCTGTCCTGCCATTCCGCCACCAAGACCTCACGAAGCTGAGACTGACGCAACTCCATGTGTCGCTGCATCAGCCTTTCGCCCCGCGCCCGCGCTTCCTCGCTCCACCGATACAGTGACGCGAGTACCTTCGCCTCCAGGTCCCAGGGCGGGGATCCGGCCAGTGCACAAGCCGCCTCGTAGGAGATCGTGCGATACCTCCTGATGACTCTAACGGCCATCGCTCTCTGCGGCTTTCGCAGAACAGTGATGCTGCCGGCCGTCAGGTCAGCCGCCTAGATCGGGGCCCCATACAGGGCCATCGATCGCATGGTCCCCACGTAGAGTCACCTACAGGCAGCGCTCGGGCCCCTCAAATTGGGAAGCAGCGATGACAGCGCCCCAGCCGCGCCCAACAACTTGGGCGCCAGCCGCGGAAAGTGGGGGCCGAAATCCCACCGGCTGTCGAGCTGGATACTCCCCGCGCGTTCCGCCACCGCCCCACCGGCGCCTGCGCTGCTTGGTCATCTTATGACTCAACTTTGGCCACAATAGTATATCGGCGCTCTTTGTTCGCTTGGACTCGCAACCGTCGACTATCACGCTAACGTTGATTGGCGCTCAGTGGACAGCAGGAAGACTGAATTATTATTAAAATGCATCGCAGGCAGCGTTCTCCTCCAGCAGCTTCTGCCAAGCAAAACGTAGTTCAACCTTCTGAATCCATTGAAACCCCGACCACCCCGGGAACTAGCGATAGTAGTGGCTGTGGTATCACAGACACTAATGTGTCTATAAGATCTAAGCGACCAAGACCGAACGACTCGCCTAAAAGCGAAGGAGCATACGAAGCAACCTTAGAGGATGGCTCAGCCGGCCAGAATTCGGTTCCTAAATCCCAGATAAAGCTGGATGGCGCGACAATGTCTGAACTTCGCAAAGAAATGGAGTCTTTGTTTACTGTGCATCTTCAGGCTTCGCTCAAATCCTACTTTGAGAGTGAATTTCTTGAGTTCAAAAACAAAATGCAAGGATTAGAGGCATCCATCGAGTTTATAAGCAGGGACTATGATGTAATGAAGTCCGAATTGGACCAGAACAAGAACGTCATTAATCAGCTAAGAAAAGAGAATAATGAATTAAGATCCTGTGTGTCTGACTTATCCGTAAGAGTTAACATCATAGAACAACATTCTCGTCAGGATAACTTGGAAATAAACGGAGTCCCTGAAAACCAAGCAGAAAACTTATTGAGCACGTTGGCACAACTAGGCAGGGCTGTCTAATGTAATATTGAAGCGGAGGACGTGACATCAGAAACTCGCGTCAAAAAACTTGACTTACAAAGTAGCCGCCCGCGCTCAATTATCACCAAGCTGAAAAATACAAGGAAACGTGATAAAATTTTGGCAGCGGTGACCAAATTTAATCGTGACCATGTAGCTGATAAGCTTAGTTCGACCCACCTGGGGTACGGTGGCACCAAACAACCAGTCTTCTCAGGCTAGAAAAATGGCGCGCGAGAAAGGCTTTAAATACGTTTGGGTCCGAGATGGCCGCGTATTGGTTCGAAAGGATCATGGAGAACGGCCTATCTACATAAAGAGCCTCCACGGTGCTTCCTTATTGTAACCAAAACCAAGGATCAGGAAGACGAGTGTGAATCATTAAAATTCACTGTGTACTACCGGAATCTCAAAGTGGTGCGATCAAAGTTGAAATAAGTGCTACGGATAGTGTTGGTAATTATGATATGTTTGTGGTAAGGGCGATATGGCTCTATTCTTGCCTGTATTCATCATCAGTGATACTTGGTTCCATTGGTAAAATTCTCTTTGTGTTATGTTATATTTTTAATAGTTATGCTCTGTCCTTGTTTATGTTTGTGGCTAACTGCTTTTACAATTATGCCTTATTTTTCTTTCTTGTTTTGTATTTTTCTTTGCTGGTCACAACACTACTCAAAATAAAAACACTCATCACGAACACCCTGACTCAATTATTCTGATCTCGCCCGCCAACTGTGCAACCATTAAAGAGGGCTCTAGTAATAACCTGCAACTATGGACGCCAGATTTTGTTTATTTTCCCCTTTATAATTCGATACATTAGAATTCCTGTCAGACATTGACAACCTGGCTTTGGCCAAGTCATCAACCCTCGATATTGACAGCTGCAGTAGCGTCATTGGGAACTCTAAATGTTCACTGAAAATACTTCATCAGAATATAAGAAGCATAACACGCAATACCCCGGGCTTAATGACATTGTTATCAAGATCGAAAATTAAATGGGACATCATTGCCCTAAAAGAGTGTTGGTTGCCACTTTACACACTACATCCTTACTATAGATGGCTATAATCATTTTCAAACAATGAACAACAAAACCCAAAACGAAAGCGTCGTAGTTTATTACAATAACAGCTCCAATATTTCTGAAGTCGAACCCCCGATAGCTGACTGCAATTGCCTTACTATCACAATTAACATGAATACAGTAGTCTTAGCATTGTATCGTCCTCCTGGGTACAAAAACATAAATAACTTTGTCCTATCTCTCGATCTTTACTTTAAAACTCTGTCTAATTTTACTAATATTATCTTGGTATTTGTACACAAACAAAAATTAATGTTGTTTGTACACAAACAGCCTAACATACTTAAACCTTGCCAGCTCATACTATTCCGACCCATGGCAAAACATGCTTCAACCACATCATCTTAAAGACGCGACTCCCGGCGTTCTCCTACGTGGCTGAGACTTCCATTACAGATCACGACGCAGTTATTCTTTTTCCGGAATTAACTAAACCACTGGTTAGATCGAGTAAAGTAGCGAAACGAATAAATTATAATAAAGTTGACGCTCATATCTTAAACATAGATTTTTCTGATATGTATTCTGCTAAAAACGTTAACACGACCGTCGCCCTCTATTCCAAAAGCCTTACTCAGTTAATTCAGGAAAACACACAAACACTCAAAACCGCTAATCGCAAAATAAGTATCCAAACCGTGGATCACTAGAGGATTGTTGAGATGTATGAAGAATAGGATAATACTAATACAAATAGTTTATTTTCTTTAACAATTTTTGTAGTACATAGCTAGTGTCAGAAGTGTCCTTTTAAGCAAATAAATGCCTGTATTAGGACGCTCCACTCTTCCGCAACTTAGATTTACTTACAATAACATAAACAAATTATGCCACCATTTACTATTTACTATAATACGAAGAGAATAGGAATAGCCTACATAGAAAGGCCAAGAAGAACCCTGACAATCAAGACATTGCTATAACATACAAAAGGTACAGAAACTTTTGCAATGAGCTACTAAGGAAATTAAAAAACAGACACGAAAAATCAGAAATTGAATCCGCGGCTAAGTTAAATAACAAAGAATTATGGAATGCAATTAAAAACGTCACACAAACATCTAAAACAAAAAAAGAGTCCCTGCAGCTAATTGATTGCCAAAACCCAATTCATTCTACAAATAAAAACAACTCATTCTTCGTGAACATAGGAAAGAATCTTGACTTGACAACTGTCATCCTAGTGTGGATGATCTCTCTTCCTCCCTTCTACCATTGGAGTCTCATCTGCACTCCATGGCACTACTTCCCACTGACCCCACGGAAATTGAAAATCTTATCCTGGATCTCAAGAGTGATTGTGCCGTCGGTAGAGGTGGCATCTTAGCCACCTTCATTAAGAGGTACAGAAACATATTAAGTCCACCAAATACATGCATCTGTAACCTGGCACTAAGCTCCGGCAAATTCCCAAACGATTGGAAACTAGCCGAAATACTTCCTATTTTTAAGAGTGGTGATGGGGCCAGGGTGGATAACTATAGACCAATATCCATACTACCAACCCAATCAAAGATCTTGGAGAGAACCATGAACAAATGTCTAGTTGATTATCTCGAAAAGCATGATCTCCTTTCACCCCAACAATTCGGTTTCCGGACCGGCCGATCGACCAGCGACGCCATCCACCAACTGACAGACTTTGTTTCAAACAATCTTGATAGAAACAACAAGGTCATCATCATCTTCATGGGCTTGCCTAAGGCTTTTGACACGGTCTCCGTCCCGCTACTAATTTAAAAGCTGGGCTTGGGGTGAGGGATATACAGGTCAACCTGTTCTCCGACTATCTGAGCAATCGCTATCAGAGAGTTAGAGTGGGGGAATGGACCTGTGGTGATCTTCCTATTGAACATGGGGTTCCACAAGGAAGCATACTCGGTCCCACATTATTTCTAACCTATATAAATGACCTGTGCGAACTGATCATGAGCAGTGGGAAGATCGTCACCTTTGCCGACGACACAGCGCTTCTGTTTGAGGGAAAAACATGGGAAGAGGTCTATAACCGAGCACAACAGGGTTTAAATATGGTCATGAACTGGTTAACCAACAATAAGCTTACACTTAATGTTGGGAAAACCAAAAATATAGCTTTTTCCTTAAAAACGTCCAATCTTTCCAATCACCACATAACAGTCCACTCTTCCAACTGCACTTCACATGTTGCTGCGTGCTCCTACCCCACACTACACAGAACCGACACAATACGGTACCTAGGTGTCACAATTGATGAAGCACTAAACTTTCAACCCCACATCAATCTCCTGGCCTCAAGAACCCGCAAAATGATATTTATTTTTAGAAAACTTCGTCATGTTGCTGACCCAAACATTATAAAAATGGTTTGTCTTGCACGTTGTTAGTCTGTGATCTCATATTGCATAACCGTCTGGGGTGGTGCAGGCAAAACATGTATGATTAGGCTTGAGCATGCTCAGAGGGCTGTCTTGAAAGTTAGTAACTTTCTGCCCTTCTTACACCCAACCAAAGACCTCTATGCACTCACTGGCGTCCTAACGGTGAGATAGTTATTCATATTACATTGCACAAACGTCGTAAGCTCCCTGTTTGTCCGTCACCTAAAATATACACAAATTTCGCGCGCCGCCACTTCACGTTTTTGAGCAACCACCTGTATAATACAATTAATAAAGCCTTGCCATTGTACAACCTTCCCAAACACTCATGTAAGATAAAACTATTCAAATGGCTGCAAAAACTTGACTATGACAGTACAGAGGAACTATTACTCATCCTGTCTTAGGCCCTTCACACACAACTCTCAAATCAAGTTTTCAAGTTTCCAACATACAAATCACCCACGCCCTTTGTTGTGTTCTGATTTACAGATCCACATTTTTTAACTCTATTTACAATTCATAACACTATACAAACCTGTGATACAAACCATACCTTCATATATTTTGATATTTTATCAACTTTTGTAATTATTTTTTATGTTTTCTTTCATACTGTTTGTACCTGAAAAGCATACTTTTAATTATATCTGATTGTTTTAATATCTGAATCTCAAATTATATTGATAATTTGTAATTCTTGCAATATTTTTCTATTGTGACATTTTCATCTGACATGACATCTGTCTATTTTATTTTTCTTAAACCATAGACCGTAACATAGGTACTATTGACTAAACCTCCTTTAAGCTAGGTTTACACTATTATAAGGGTAGCGTAGACTGACCCCTTTGTGAACCGTTTTTATTCGTTCTGGTCTTTATTTCTTAATTGAAATTTGAATTTGAAATGTAGATAGAACACAGAACGAAGAAAAACGGGCGTCAATTTTTAGTTTTGAAACGGGACTGAACGCCGAAGGTCGGTTTATTTACTGAGTAATACGAAGTGGTCTTTTAAATCTAAAACTCTCTAAACCTTAATATCCAGCTTGTGTATATAATATCCAGTAATAATATCTGATGTGCACTAAAATATAAATATTGTGAGTGATATACTGTGTATGATTTTACATGCGTATCTGACTACTATCCGTTTCACTCCTGGCTGCCTGCCTTCCTACCTACTGTATGCCTACACAACTGCATACCAAACCGTGTGCCTGAAAGACCGTCGTGGTGTCTGCTCACCGGTCCCTCTCAAGCTTACCACGACTTTTGAAGAGTTCCAGTCCGTCCAGCTGCCTGCCTAACCGATTTGCTACCTACTCTACTGCCTACCTGCCCGATTGCCTGCTTGCCGTCGTGGTGCCTGCTCATCTGCCTACCCAGGGCCTACCACGTCTTCCTGCCTGGTTAGCTGCCCACGTCGTGCGAAGCCGGACCATAGTTTTTATTATCTTTATCCTTTTTCTTAGTTTTAATTTATATTACCTTTTATTTTTACTAACGTGGCCAACGTTAGCTCTCCGGAGCTTACGTTACGCTATACCTTCAGGCACGAAAACTATCATCACTCACACACCAGCACCATACACATACGCACTCGCAACCGTAACTCACAAGGACAGACCACTTTTCTTCTTTTTCTTCACTTTTATTGTGTTCACGATGTACAAAATATGTTGCGAAATTATTTATTTGCCTCAGACATGCTTACTAATTAGTCACATATTATTATTATTTATTGTGTTCATTACGTTTATTTGATTACTATTTTATTGTGTTTTGATTATTATTTTATTTTTCATAGTATTCTTTAATATGTAATTTGATTTAGTTAAAATTGCCGGAATAATCGAATTTAATTATTATTGTTAATAACGCAAAAACAATAAGAAATTATACTCTAGAGGGAGGGCCTGGAGATCCGTAGCACAGGGTTTCCCTAGTACGGACTCCAGTCTGCCGCAAAGGAGCTTCTATCATGTGTAATTACATAGTTTTAAGTAGATTGTAAGTCACCTTTGTGGAGAGAAAACAATAAATTTTTATTATTTTTTTTATTATACTTTCTAGTGTTTTTATTTGGAAGAAGATAGTATTTTTTTATATTTTTTAAAATGTTTTTATATTTATGACTTTATAGTTGTGCCTAATATGCAAGTTCTTAGTAAGGTACTTAAAATGCCATAAAAGATTACCCGAATATCATGAAACTTTAACATAACCGGTGAAATGAGAGTGTACCAAGGTGAACTGTACAGAATCTGAATCTGCATCAGACCCCTTTAGAGTGTACTGGCGTGATCTTATGTTAAGAAATGGTATAAACAATATACAGACATGCGATTGGCAGCAATTCCGAAAGATTTGCCGTCATTTTGTTTTTCTTTTTCTTTCTTTTGTATGTTGGCACCTTCTTTTTATATACCTCGTACAAATTGAAAATTTAATTGTGATTTTGTGTTTTGTGCTGTGTCTTTTGTGTGCACTAAATAAATGTTTTATCTATCTACGAGTATCTATCTATTTTATGAAGAATTCTGTTGTATATCTCCAAAGTTCAGATCAGATCTTCACTAAATTAAAATGGACCCAATTTGGGAACATACGCTTTCAAACAAAAAACAAAAAAAAAAAGGTCCACAATTGTCGGAGAAATCGGTGAACATAAACAAAAAAAACAAAACATAATGTCGAACATAGAACCTCCTTCTTTTTGGAAAGTCAGTTAAAAAAGACAGACTCTCATGGAAAGATTTTCGAATATCGTGAAAGTGGACGAAGACGCTGACAAAAGCTAGTAGGAATATAAATTCCTTTATACAATATACCCTGCTCTAGGCCGTCGACACTTCTAACTTATCTTAGCCGCTTAATTTATTGCAACCGTTATTTCAACCAACTTAATTTGGCTCAGTTTAATTAAAACCACGTATACCACACAGTAGGTATTTAAAACGTTCAGATAGTAATTTGCCCTATTTATAAAGCGGATTGAAACCGCAGACTGAACTTTAAGAGAAAGAAATACCGTTAAAAGAAAAACTATTGCTTTCAGTGGCACAACGTAAAAAAAAGGTTAATTAAAAATTCAAATCTGGTTTTGGTCAGCCAGCTCGCGAATATGTATCCTGCAACTGCATAGCATGATTTTCTTCTTGTTTCCATCTTTTTAGTTCGCTTTTTAAGCAGGCGGGATTTTTGAATTTTTTAATTAACTTTTTTTATTCACAACTTTTTAGTTATTTTTTTTTAATTAGGTACATTTAAACATATAAGTGTTATATATTTTTTAAATCACCTCTTAAAACCCTTTATTTTGATACAAAAAAAATTATATAATGGGTAAAAAAAAAATCCCTCACAAAATGGCGCCCAACATTCGTCATTTTTTCTTTTCCTATTTTTATGTAGCCAGTGACACTCGCAGGGTTAAGACGAATTGATTGACGTAAGAATCATCAAAATCGGCCAACGCGTTTGGTCTCTAAAACGCCATATAGGAACAAACATACATACATACATACGTATGTATGTATGTAAGGCGCCTTATAGACTGATAAACACATTACACTCCTTCGGCAGTCGGGTAAATAGAAACGAAATATATAATTCGTTACTACGATGATTGGACTGTGTGCAAGATAATTTAACGATAACGGCTTAACGTGCTTTTCGAGGCACGGAGGAAACTCGAGTTGAAATGGTCACCCATCCACGGACCGACCTCGTCAAGAGTTGCTTAACCTTGCACCCCGACCCGTGCGGCTGTTATTATTTAGCCACGAGCTCCTCATACTTATTGCTTATACACCAAAATAATAAAACACTACTACGAGATAAAGCCGCGGACACGAAGACAGAGAGCGCGGGGTGGCGGCGGCGGCGGAGCGTCGAGCGGCGCGGCAACGCATGGAGCACGCCGCTCCATGTACCGCTGTCTTCGAGGCCAGTTCCTAAGTGCTAGATACATTTATGGAGGTCTCCCTCTATTTCTCTGTACAGTTTGAGTTTTTGAAGTGGGCCTGGATGGCCAGAGCCAAACTATGAGGAATAGCGAAAAACACTTAAAGGAGTCACGGGCTCGATTTTGATGAAAATTGTTTTTTGAACAAACCAAGTTCCAAACAATGCCAACATCGCATCAATCCTTATAAAAACAAAAGACGAACAAAGCTATCATAAACAATCGCCAACCGAAAACATCATCAACATAAACCCTCTTTAATATCCGTATAGCAACACAACCGGCTCAGTTTCACTTTGTGGATTACAATCGCGCTATGAATGGCATGCCATCCCGCACTGGATGGCTGTAAGACAATTGTACGAGTGCACACGTGTGCCGATAAACACAGTGCGCTCAATAGCCTGTCAGCCGGTGAGAATACACCTGGACTGTGTGGTACAGACCTAATTAGGTTACTGAAACCTTCTGTTGTGAATGTTGGAATGTTCAGTGCTTAATGTTGTAGTTTTGATTCTTTTTTGACAGTTTCAGTCAGTGAGTAGGTTACTTTCAGATAAGCGTGCTCCGTCGTCGACCACATCATTGCTTACCATCAGGTGAGACAGCCATCAAACGCGAGCCTTGCAATAACAAAAGCACTCAATTTTCTCCTTCAAATAGACTCCTTGCTAGAAATGAGCGGCGTGCAAGACAACAAAGGAGACAGATTAAGGAATGAACTTGCTTGTCATCGAAATGGGTTCCAGATTTAAAATCTAAATGCATGCATGCAAAGGGGTACATATTAGAATATCGAATATTAAAATACCTACGGTTAAAATGTCACTGTTCAAAACATCGAAAATTTAAACATCGAATGACCATTTAACCGAAAATTAAAATAACGAAAGTTTATAATGTTGAATAGTTAGATAACCTACGTCCAATATATCTAAAATCTAATTATCTACAAAAGTGACATTGAAAGATCTAAATATCGAAAGTACAGAGTATCGAATGCTTCAAATATCGAAGTACAGAGTATCGAATGTCCAAAATATCGATATTTATTATGTATTACACAGGGTAATTTGATATTTCGGATATTGCGAAAACCCGCATAATTAGAAAATGGTGAAAAAATTGGTCACAGTTCTAACCTAACCTAACCTATATCACCCGATCAAAATAACGAATCATACCTACAATCTGCCTGCGACTAGATAATTAGACAATGGTGACAACTTTCTGCGGCAGATTGCAGGTGAATTATTCGTCATTTTGTACTGGGTGAAATAGGTTAGGTTAGGTTAGAACTGTGACTAACCGCGCGTGAGCCGAGCGAGCGAAGCGAGCGGTGCCGCGGCAGCGGCCGGCGAGCGCTTGAAAACTACTAATCCGTTTTCCGACATGATAATATTCGCTAAACAATACGTTAAATGTTTGCAGTGGAGGACAGACTAATGACTAATATCAATGCGTTGGCAGAGTGTGACAATTACAAATCTACCTACATTTTTTCCACTCATCTATATATATAAAAAAAGAAACTGACTGACTGATCGACTGACTGATCGATCAACGCACAGCCTAAACCGCTAGGCCTAGAAGAATGAAATTTGGCAGAAAGGTTCCTCATATCGCGTAAGTGAGCACTGAAAGGATTTTTGGAAATTCCACCCCGAAGGGGGTAAAAAGGGGGTTGAAAGTATATATGTAATTTCTACAGTTTGTAAGTTGGGCACGTGAAATTTTAGATTTACGCTCTTGGTTGATAAAAAGAATTAATATATTTATTAGTTTTTGGATATTCGACCCCTAAGGGGGTAAAAAGGGGGTTGAAAGTTTGTATGAAGTTTTTACCGAATTTTGGAATGTTAGTGCGTTGTAGTTTTGATACTTTTTGACAATTTCAGTTAGTGAGTAGCGTACTTTTAGGCAAGCATATGCTCCGTCGTCGACCACATCATTGCTTACCATCAGGTGAGACAGCCATCAAATGCGAGCCTTTATACAGGAGCACTCAATTTTCTCATTCAAATAGGCACCTTGCTAGAAATTAATGACGTGCAAGACAACAAAGGAAAATTAAGGATTGAATTTGCTAATCAACAAAACAGACTACTTATAAAATCTAAATGCATGCATGCAAAGCCCACAAGACTCGTTTCCAGCAGTATCAATATCAATAGCAATATTGGTCACACAATAACCGCCTAAGCTAACCATACCAAACCAATCCGTCCAAAGTGATTATTGCAAAGTTCCCTTTGACTGTCCTTCCTGGCACGTTATTTTGAAAACCCATGCTCCGCTATGGAAGCGTCCGTTTTGTAATTAACCAGTCGCACGCTGCACAGGCTTCCGATAAGTGATCTCAATAAAAAAAAACACCGGCCAAGTGCGAGTCAGACTCGCGCACAAAGGGTTCCGTACCATTATAGCAAAAAACGGCATAAAAATCACGTTTTTTGTATGGCAGCCCCCCTTAAAAAATTATTTTACTCTGTTTTTAGTATTTGTTGTTATAGCGGCAACAGAAATACATCATCTGTGAAAATTTCAACTCTCTAGCTATGACGGTTCTTGAGATACAGCCTGGTGACAGACAGACAGACAGACGGACCGCGGAGTCTTTTTTACCCTATGGGTACGAAAGGCTCCGATATCTAATTTCTATGAACTCTGCCGCTGTAGACCAGTGGCATCAAATTTTTACATCAATACACAACTTTTGCTTTGTTTTGTATCGGCCAGCGGACGGTTGATTAAACAGGCTTACACTGATCCTATACTAAAGCCAACTTAAGCCGCGGGATTCTAAACTTTACGTTATCGAAATAAGAACTTTGTGAACTGCATCAAAAGTGTTGGTATCCATGCTAGTATACGCTTTGGAAGCTCCATGAGTCCCACTTACTGATAGGTCGATAATCTCTGCTCGTCGACATTATCATGGTTTTTGCTTGCAGTAGTATTGCATACGCTGTGCTTGGACACTTTAACATATGCTGCTGATAATCCGCGTTCAATTCTTAAAGGGATATCTATGTATTGAAATCAGGGAAGTTAACAAGGGATTTTTGTTTTAAAACTTATCCGTTGACCTCACTTTTTGATATGTTAATTCCATGGAAATCACAAAGAGTTCTTGTATTATCCTTTAAGTAAGATCCAGCCGAGAGAAGTCCAATGCTGGACATAATCTTCACCCAAGCGTCGTCGGTCATTTGCGTCTCGCATTCAGCTCTCTCTCTCTGCTCTCACCAGTTCATCGGTTGACCTTGCAGGAAGCCTTCCACCGCTGCGTCTTCGTCGATCGCCACTCCAAAACATTGTAGAATACATAACTATATTTGAATTAAGATTAGTTACTACACTCTGTTAAACCGTTTTATCATCCACCAAAAACATGATTTCTGATCAACACTGGATCAACATCATCATAAGCCTAAAAAATTGTCCACTGCTGGGACACAGGCCTCCTCTCTATGAGAGGGAATGGGCCTTAATCCACCACGCGGACACAGTGCGGGTTGGTGTTATGTCACATGTCTTCGAATTTTTGATTCGTTTACATGCCGGTTTCCTCACGATGTTTTCCTTCACCGTTTATAGAGCAGTGGTGAAAAATAATTTACACAAAGTAAACGATCTACGACAAGTAATTCGGGGCCGTTACCATTGGGTAAAAAAAATAAACTCATTAAAAAACTTAGTTTCGAAATTAATTAATAAGTCCAAAAATCGAAGGTAAATCGCGATAATAATCAGCGATACTTTTCCCCAATTACTGATAGCGAGGCAGTACCTCCGTCGCGACGGAAGGCGCCACCTAGCGGAAATTGCCCAGCCACCACCACGTCGCGCCTCATTCCGTACTGACAACGTTCATCGGCTGCAAGCAATCATTCCTAGTTTCCTGAGGAGGTAACTACTGTAACTGTATCAGACATACGTGGATTTGAAGTGTGTGTTGATTTTAGACACACCTATGTATATTTCTTTATAGAGAGATAGAACAGTCTCACAAAAGCCGCAACCAAGCTAACAGACGATCCATGACCAAGGCAAAATGTTTAGTCCTTGTCATAAGTTGGTATGATTACTAGGGACCCATCTGTTCCCGACAATTCGGATATGGAAGTGTCATCAGAATCAGTCATCAGAAGTGGGATGAGATTAGTCAAAAGTAGCATTTTAATGAAGATTACTTTGTTTATAAACACATGTCTGAAAACTAATGTACTCATTTATTTTTAGTTAGCAACGAATATAGAACAGGAAAATACCATACAAATAAGAAACTATTAACTAACTACTCCGGAAAACAATAAATGTGCAAGCTTGTGCTGAGATTTCTTCAGCACAGTCAGTAATAATAAATTTATAAATAAACCAAGCAAAGTATAAATTAACAAAGAACATGTGCCACATTATGATCCTTACTAATATTAAAGACAATATAAATCTGCATATTTAGTTTGCTATTTCTTAAGTCATTATGCCTCAATAGCTGAACGTATATGGACATAATTGGGAAAACGGATAAATAGACAAGTCTGGACATAGGATTCTTATCCCGGTAGTGTGCCCATGCGATATTTTTCGACTTTTATGTGGACGAAGTCGCTTGCTAAAGTTATTAATCCTATGAAATACTATGATAGTAATTTGAAAATTTTTGAGGATGTTTGTTATATTTTATGGCTATAATTTATAATTTAAATGTAGGAAGTAGAGTGGAGCCGCAACCAGCAGCTATTTCCTTAATAAACAGCAGTACATTTTCTTTACTCCTTTCAACAAAGGAACAAAAGAGAACAGCGATAAACAGGATTTACTTCAAAAGTGAACAGCGATAAACAGGATTTACTTCAAAAGAACGCCAACTAAATACATAATTCGTCGTAGTGCTAACGCAGCCAAGTTTAAGATTGTACGTTTGTAATACGTGAAATAGGTACAAAGTTAGTTTTCTTCTAGAACAAAGTAGTGAGCTACTCCCCCTTCTAATGTCATGGAGGAGTGAGCGAATGAAGTGATAATCACACTAATATTATAAAGGTGAAAGTTTGTGAGTGTGTTTGTATGTTTGTTACTTCTTCACGCTCAAACGGCTGGACAGATCTGGATTAAATTTGGCACAGAGATAGATTGTAGTCAGCAATAGCACATATTTTACTTTTTATCGCAGGAATATGTTCCCCCGGGATAATTTTCGACTTTGACGTGGGCGAAGCCGCTGACAGAAGCTATTTAATTAATAAAGTTAAAAATGTTGTTGTGTGTGTTTGTAGAAGGGAATCTCTAGGAGGACTTGTCCGAAATGATGTAGTAAGACAACATTGAAGTTTAAAAGAAGATGTAGCGACAAAAATTTAAAAGAGTATGCTAAGATGGTTTGTTCATGTTGACAGGATGAATGAAAGGCTACTAACGAAATGGTATTTACAAAGAAGACGTGAATGGAAACGCCGGGAGGGGACGCCTTATTGGTGATGTTCTTCAGAAAGGCCAGCATCCTAATTGCGCAAGTGAATTCGGCAAGGCATGACCGCCATAAATTGACCAATCACATAGACAGAAATCTATATTACGTCTTTCATCTCGCATGTGATTGGTCGATTGATGGTGATCAAACCTTTTGCCTTCGCGAATTCACTTGCGCAATTAGGCTGCAGGTTCGCAGTACTCATAACCGGCGTGCGTTTATGACTAGATGTATGAACGTGAGTGTAGATTCCCTCGCGCCCCTTGCCACCGCAGGAGAAGCCCTGGGCATTGGGAGTCGCAAGCCTATTCCCGGCCACGTAGGCGCAGGCTTGTGGACGGCGAGTGATGGGTAGCTCACCGTCCGATAAGGACCAGGACTGAGTCGACGGCACTTAGTGTTCCAAGCGCGCCTCAAAGAGATGTCAGCAAAAACTGACGGGGCCCGCTAGGGCCGATGTCTGTCTGGGTCGCGGATAAATTTGAAAGAGAATTACCGCGGCCCTGGCACAAGCAACTGAAGGAACACGGGTGGGTTTTACTCAATAAAAGACTGACACGCCCTCCCGCTTTACACAGAGCGGGAGAAGTCATTAGATGAATTCACAGACAAAAAAAAATAAAAATTTACTCTACCACCCAGGTGGCGTGGAAAAGTGTGCATATTATGAAGAATACAACTTTTCAACCGTTATAACTCAGAAACGTTTAGGAGAAAAATTGTAGAAACCATTTTTATAGATTATTGCATAATCTAATCTAAAACTAATCAAAAAATCCATATTTGCTAACTTAAACCTTGACTAAAAATATTTGCAAGTGTGGTGGGGACTTTTTGAATTTCATTTATAATGGTGTTCCGAACATTCGTACCAATTTTCAGCTCTATGTCTAATTCGACCGGACTATAAGAAGTATGTAAGGATCGTAGCAGGCGGCGTTCTTTAGTTTCTGCCTAGCCCCATGGGAAAAAGGCGTTGGTTTATGTCAAAATCAAAATCAATTTATTTTATTTTACATAGGCCTACATGGGCACTTATAAAACGTCGACAAAAGGTGCACGGTTCGGGTTGGTCGTTTCCTATGGAGAAGAACCGGCAAGAAACTCCATGGTTACTCTTTTAAAAATGGTTTGGTTTTACAATATTTCCATGTTACAGCATTAGTACCATGGGGGGACAACGTAGGCCCGACAATAAGTCTCAAGGACTAAAAAAAAAAAAGTTTATATAATATATAACACAGTTAACAAATGTTAACTAACATCTAGAAGGCCTACAATGTTCACACATTCACAAAATAATCGGTAAAAGAATCTATACAAAGATAAGAAAAAAATAAAAAAAATATATAATAATATAATAAGTTCATTTATTTTCTCTCACAATGGTTTTAGCACTAATCAGTTCTTAAATGTAAAAATTCACATTGTGAGAGCTGGTGCCTGATGTAGGTTTAGTTAAACCTGTGTTACAGGTCACCAGACCCCACTTAGTGGCCTCATGCAAATTAACAGGCAGGTACCATGTATTTCCACTAAACAATTAAAACAAAAAAAAATAATGAAAAGGAAAATAAAAGTAGCAACAAAAGCCGTCAAATGAATATGTATGTGAATTATTGTGGTAAATTTGTAGGTGAATTGTGGCTAATGAGTGGGTGTATTATGCTAAGGTGTAGGTGAATGTGTTGGTGTAGGTGAATGTCTTGGTGTAGGTGAATTGTGGTAAATGTGCTTAAAATTTAAATCAGGAATTATGAAACCATAAGAGCATACAATATCGACCTTCGCAACAAGGACGTAGGACGGTGATGGAATTTATTTAATTATCTGAAGCAGTTTCTCCGTGTCGTCATAGCAAAGGGTTTTCAAGTATTCAGTCACTTTTTGCTTACAACTGGGCTTAGGTAAAGGATAAATATTTGACTGCTGTTAATAACATTGTAAAGATAATCCCCTAGGTAGGTACTAGGTAGTAGGGGGAGGGTCATGCGTTTCACAAACTCGTGCTTTGTATCCAGCAACATACCTCGCTTCCCTCGTTCATTCGCTTGCTTGCTTGGTTTGGCTTTGTAGACGCAGGCCTACCTTGCCTTACTCCTTCTGAGGTGGCAAGGTGGCGTGGTCTTGAGGGAGAGCGCTACGGTCGTGTAGATCCTCAAGGCAAGTGTGGTGATGAACCTTCTCGTGGTTGCCGCACCGTTATTGGTCTAATTCCATATGAAATAGACGCAACAGAAACAACCAGGCGACTTATCACAGGGGTGGCGAGGTCATGTCCCGGGGTGTCCATCATCGAACAAGATCAGATGATGGATAGCAATAACCTCCTGCGTGTTTTTGCCGTGCGCGGGGACCCGTACGGGGGGATGAAGGGATTCTGGTGGTTGAGTGGAGCAGGCTGCACACAACACACCACTTTGGCCTGGATTTCCTCTCAAACGGGAGGTCGTGGGGTAGCTACCCACGATCAATCGGCTGAGGCATCCCATAAGCGGGATGTCAAGCGAGGATCGGTTTAGTGAGGGGGGCAGCCGGCGTGGCGTGTGGTTTCGGGATGAGTTGCGGCATAGTCTCGTGCCGTATACAGTCCCGTGATCTTCCGTCGCGTGCAGGTTCGACTACTTTTCACTAAGCTGGTCCTATACCGAAGGAGTAGCTCTGGCGTCGCTTGTTGAACGAGCGGCGTCCCCGACTGAGGGCTCCGTGGCGGGTGGAGAGCTCCAACGGTGAAATATTTGATACCATACTCATGGATAAAGAGACCAAACAAAGCTGCGTCCCGCTCGTCGGATGCGCTTACACAAAACACACCAAGGGCTGCGTCTTCAGATGCGCCCAACACACATAAACGCTCGGCTGCGTCCAAGGATGCGATGAGGAAGGCAACCGCAAGGGATGCACCACAACAGGCTGCGTCCCAAACGATCCCAACCTCATCTTCGTCTATGGATGCGCCCCCTAACACTACCCTGACCGAAAAGCCAAGGACAGTTCTCGCTCACGGCGACTCGAAGAGCACTGCAAAAGTAGATGCGCCCAAAACACGGGTTGCGTTAGCGGCTGCGGTCTCCGAGAGGGACCTGACGAAGCTGGCCGAAGGCCATATGGCAGGTTCATCTAACGCCAATAATTGGCAAACAGCAACAAACAAAAAGACGCCCCCCAAGGTTATGTCTGCTACGGCTGACACACCAACAGGCGAGTCTGCCACTGGCGCTAAGCGCAAACGCAGCACGAGGCCTAGAGGGCGTAAAAAACAGCAAAAAAACAACACCGAACCACCGGCTAGGGCGCAGAAGCGTTCGCGTCCCGAGGATTCCGTCACACCAACTGGGGTAAGCAAGAAGAGCAAACCCGCTCGCTCCCATATGGTTGATGGAACCCTGGTGAGTTACGCCGAAGCGGCCGCGTCGTTCAGGAACAACGAGCTGTGTGTCGCCGTCATGACCGAGCCCTTCTTGGACATGACGCAGGAGCAAGCGGAGGGGATCCGACAAACCATTGAGGACCAGCTCCGGGCTCTGCTGAAGGCAGTTCCTGAACCAGCCACACCAACCCAAAATACCGCGATCCACTTTAGAGGTCGGGCCCACTACGCTGAAGGCGTCCTCAAAACATGGTGCAAGGACGACTTCACACTGGCCTGGCTCAAGAGGGTCATAAATAACACACCGTCCCCGTTACCGGAGACCAGACTCACCGTTCGGCCCCAGGCCGACATACCCAAGAAGGCATTGTGCATGCTGTATGTCCCCGAGAACAGCGAGGACACTTCAGACCTTCTCGGGATGTTGGCGAGGCAGAACCCCAATTTAAAAATTAACACCTGGACTCTGACACACGCAAGGGTCAGTCAGGAGCCACGGTGCACCTGTCTCTACTTTCGTGTGCCGGAGTCCATGGTAAAAACCATCAAAGACCAACAGAGGCGAGTATACTACCTTATGAGTAGTATATACATCCGGTTCCTGAAGGAAGGTGGAACCAAGGAGGATGCCGCTGCGCCTTCAACCTCAACGACCTCGACTGCGCCTGGAGCGGAGCTTGATCCGCCGCAGGCGCGACTTCCGTGGCAGCGCTTGAGGTTGATTCAACTGAGGGATCAACACAGGATCCACCCTCACCCGGACTAACTTCGGACGAGGACTGCTTTCCGCCGGAGGGGAGAAGTAGGGACAAGGACAGCGATCCCTGCTCCTCTCCTTTGCGGGAGGACTAAGATCCTGCAGACCAACCTCCAGCACAGTCAAACTGCGTCGGCTACTTTACGCAGAGTGCTGGAGAACCAACAATAGAAGACCATCGCCCTCATCCAAGAGCCGTGGATTAGAAGTGGCAAAATATGCGGTCTTGCAAACATCGGAGGTAAGTTGCTGCTAGACACCTCCGTAAGTAATCCGCGTACCTGCATATTGGTCCCAAAACATGAACCTAACCTTTTAATTAACGAATTCTGTTCAAGGGACCTGACAGCAACCAGGCTTTTCAGAACCGAACAAGAACGCCCAGACATTGTACTAGCCTCGGCATACCTGCCAGGCGACGCGGACGTGCCTCTACCAGAGCTCGCCTTGCTGGTGGAGTACTGTGAAAGGGAGAAACTAGAACTAATCATCGGCACAGATTCCAACGCGCATCACACGCTCTGGGGTAATGTCAAAACCAACAACCGAGGTGAGGAAATGCTTGATTTTATTCTTAGCAATAACCTTGTACTACTTAACAAGGGTTCCGAACCCACCTTCATAAACGCAAGATCGCAAACAATAATAGACCTAACTTTAGCAACTTTAGGTGTATCCAACTCCGACCAGGACTGGCATGTGTCCAATGAGATATTATGCTCAGACTATAGATGGATCCGTTTTACAATTAACTTCAACTTAACCACACCACAGCCAAGAAGGGTTCCTCGCAACACAGACCAATCGAAGTTCGTCAGACTTATAGATACTGAACTGGGTAGGTTACCCTCTCTTCCGGCTGAAATAACGATAAACAATTTAGACGAACACGTAAACAAAATCACTTCCATCCTATTATCGAGCTATGAACAGTCGTGTCCCCTCACCTTACCCAGGAGAGGAATCAGGCAGTCCTGGTGGAGTCCTGAACTGGAGAGACACCGACACTAACTGAGAAGGCTATTCAATAGAGCTAGGAACACACGGTCGCCAGTAGACTGGGACCGTTACATAACAAACCGCAAAACATATAAAAAACTAATTCGCCTCCGAGGTAAAACAAGTTGGAGGCGTTTTTGTACTAACATTGAAAACAACAACCAGGCAAATAGGGTCAAAACTTGTCTTGCTCAAGAGGCAGACCTTTCTATAGGATGCATGAGAAAACCAGATAACACTTACACAACAAACGACGCAGAAACTAGCGAACTACTCCTAACTACCCACTTCCCGGGCTGCCAGATTGCCACCCAGCAAAGCTGGGAACCGTACAGGGAAAGGGCTACGAGCAGCTTAGACTGGGAGGTGGCGTTAAAGTTATCGACAAAGATAAAATAACGTGGGCAATCAACACCTTCCTGCCTTTCAAGGCAGCGGGGATGGACGGTATCTTTCCAGCTCTGCTCAGATGGAGCGGTGCTCTGCTAGCTGATTACCTTGTTAAGGTCTTTCGGGCCTGTCTGGCTCACCGATATATCCCCTTGAAATGGCGCGAAGTAAAAATAATATTTATTCCGAAACCAGGTAGGGGCGACTACACCCAGCCCAAATCTTTTAGACCCATAAGCCTCTCCTCTTTCTTTCTAAAGACACTGGAGAGGCTGGGGGACAGGAAGATAAGAAACCAGATTTCGATACAAAAACCTCTGCACCCGAACCAACATGCCTACTGTGCAGGCAAATCAACTGAATCAGCGCTCCACAGCGTAGTCTCACGCGTATGCAATGCTCTCAAAAACAAAAATCCAACTCTAGGTGCCTTCATTGATATCGAAGGTGCATTCGACAAAACTAACTTCACCAGCATCGGTCAGGCACTCAACACGCACGGTGTTGCGCCGACGCTCGTAGAATGGATTAGAGTGTTGTCACCACTTCTGTGGAATTTAGTCGTAAATGAGCTCATTGCAGAGCTCAACGCCAGCAGTCTTTACTCGGTAGGATACGCAGATGACATAGCAATTCGAATCTCGGGGCAATTTGAGGGCATCTTATGTGATCTCATGAGAAAGGCCTTCAAAATAATCGAGAGCTGGTGCACAAAACACGAACTGTCGGTTAACCCCGTTAAGACGGAACTAATAATGTTCACTAACAAACGAAATCTTGGACCGCATAGGCTTCCAAAACTTTTTAACACAGAATTAACACTTAAAGAGGAGGTCAAGTACTTGGGGGTAATTCTTGATAGCAAATTGCTCTGGAACAAGCATCTTGACTACAAACTCAACAAATGCACAATCGCACTCTATCAGTGTAAAAAAATGTTAGGAAAAACATGGGGGCTGTCTCCAAGGATTACTCTCTGGCTATACACAGCGGTAATCAGGCCAATGTTGGCTTATGGTGTTCTGGTTTGGTGGACTAGGAGAGAACTCTCGACCACCATCACCCGACTCCAACGGTTCTGAAAGATTCTGTTCTGCACACAGTACCCTTTCTTCGTTTGTCTTTCAATAAATCCGAGTCACAGACCAGCTGCGAGTGTTTTTTCAGGACTGTGTGCAAAACAAAAGTTTGCCTTATAGACAGAACCCCCACCTCCTGTACAAGTCCACTGTAGGAAAGCGATAGGAAAGACCCGCAGCAACCTTAAGTATGGCACGTTGAGCTCTTTCCGCCTCTATCAAGTGCGTTTTAGCAGCACCTCCCCAGGATATGATGCAGTAGTCTATAAGCGACTGGCACAAGGCGTAATAGACCATCTTGATGGTACGAAGGTCGGCTACATGTTTTAAACTCTTAAATATGTAAATGAGTTTGCGCAATCTCGTTACCAGGACGTTTATATGCGGTTTGAAGCTGAGAAATTGGTCCAATATAACTCCAAGATATTTAATGTGATCGGTTCTTTGGAGAGGAGGACATGCACACGGCTGGTATGTTGACCAGCACGTATGGGCCGTTATAGAAAGAGAATGTGGGGATAACGCGTTCGATAATAGATATATAACTAACAAGACTAAATTTAACATGTGGCAAAAATGTTGTTATCAGTGCTGTAACTATTCTTTGCAAAGGGCTATAAAGATGATTGCGAACTATTGTAAAAAGTCCAATTAAAAGAACAAAAAAAAAATGAGATTGAGAATAGTTAGAGACATCCACATATTTGTGCCGTTTATGAGTTACCAGGGAAGCCGCATGCGCAGAAGGAGCTAAAGCCAAAATTTTTATCTTCAACGTAGTCCTTGATTTTATAATATGCTTTTTTAATAAGGACACGTTTGATGTGATTTTTGAACTTTCCATCGGTCAGTTCTATAACTGACTTTGGCAACTTGTTATAAAAGCGTATACTATTTATAAGAAAAGATTTGCTAGTTTTAGTTAATCTGAATTTGGGTATTACAAGTTCGTGCTTACTGCGTGTATTTAAATTATGTAAGTCGCTTCTAGTTTTGAAAATGCCTCGATTTTTGCGGACATACAATATACATTCCAAAATATAAAGTGAAGGTAGAGTCAGTATATCGATCTCTTTAAATTTATCTCTGAGGGACTCGCGAGGACCCATGTTATAGATTGCGCGGATTGCCCTCTTTTGTAATATGAAAACTGAGTCAACATCTGCTGCTGATCCCCACAGCAGTATGCCATAAGACATAATAGGTACTGTGGAAATAAGCATAGTATACTAACCTAGCTGTGGCTGCATCGGTTAAGTGCCTTATTTTCCTTAATGCATATGCAGCTGAACTGAACCTTCCCGAAAGAGTTCTAATGTGCGCGCCCCACTGCAATTTTGAATCGATAGTAATCCCTAAGAATGTATGTATGTATGTATGATTCATCCTATTATAAAAAATATTTCAATGATAAAAAGGTAAACTATCGTTGAGTGCTATGGCATATAGCTTCTTTTAATTAAGGAAAAATGCATTGTTCTTATGTCATAAGTAACTTGCCAACACCAAGATTAACGATGCGTGGTCAAGTTAGATAGCTACTTTAAACTGGTATATTGTGGCTCTGTTAATATGAATATGTGATTGTATTATTGTAGGTGTATTGAAGGAAACTGTTAAAATAATAATGGAAATATATATAGTGGTAAATTTTCTAGTACCTACATTAAGGTTACACTAGTGTAAAATTCTTCCATACAAACGTAGTCTAGAGATTACCCCTGGGCGTCGGGAGTCGCAAGCTGATTCCCAGCCACCGTAGGCGCGGGCTTGCGGACGGCGAGTAATGGGTAGCTCGCCGTCCGAAAAGGACCAGGCCCGAGTCGACGGCGCGTAGTGTTCCACGCGCGCCTCAAAGAGATGTCAGCAAAATTGACGGGGCCAACTAGGGCCAATGCCTGTCTGGGTCGCGGATAAATTTGAAAAAGAGTTACCGCGGCCCTGGCTCAAGCAACTGAAGGAGCACGGGTGGGTTTTAGTCAGTAAAAGTCTGACACGCCCTCCCGCTTCACCCAGAGCGGGAGAAGTCATAGGATGATTTCCCACCCAAAAAAAAAAAAAATAAAAAAAAAAAAAAAAAGTCTAGAGATTACTCCACTGTTTGATGATGTACGTTCAAAATAAAAAATAATATATCAATATGTCTCATCATTATGTCTCAGCCCTGTATGGAAACAGAAAAGTATAAAAATATAATATTTGAAAGTTATGAGCGTCGAAAGTTCCATATTTCAACACTAATTTTAACGCATCTTTGGGCGGAAATAAATACCATAAGAAGAAGGAAAATTGCAAAACGGCCTCCATACAGGAATAGATTAATAATTCAACAATCCAAATAATTTTATTTTGATCAGATACATTCAGTAGTTTTTTCATGAAATCTAGACTCCCAAAGGTCTGTTTATAAAATTTCGCGCGCTCGTTTTCGTTCTGAATCATCTTCCATTTCGCTACAAATTTCCTCCCCGGTCAGTGGGGCGGAGGGGTGGCGCGTGCGGCGCGTACACACACACACGCTCATTAGTATAGATGCTGCCCGGCGCCCGCGCCCGGTTGCCTTGCGTGGGCCTCAATCGGCTGTTGTCTGTATAATACGTCACCGTAATTACGCGCGTGCTGTGTACCTATGTAACTGATATTTATCGACGATAACGTATTCGTATAATATTTTATAACATTGACACCTGGCTTGAACTTTGGATTCCGATTCATATTCCTTTATGTTTTGTTTTGATTATTTTGAATTGGTCCCAAATTTTACTGACCCTGGCGTTGGACTTTGGATTCTAAGTTGAATCTTTTATTGAATTTAGTTTGTACAATTCATGATGGCGCTTGACATGACTTTTATACCTAAACACTGACTTATAATTCTAATGTTTCACGCGCATTTATAAAATTTTAGAATTATAAATTACCTACTATAACTCCATTTGCGAAAACATTAGACGTTTAAATTAGCCCATTTTACAGCCCGTCCAACCGATTTTGACATCTATTGCGTTGGTGATACGACAAATGGTAGCTGTAGTAAACAGTTGGTTTTGGTAACAGGTTTATGCTTTTTATGTCATCCTTATGTTTACGGGATAGAACTCAAAATCTGTTGAACGGACTGTAAAAATATTTGGAAACATGTCAAATGTTATTTCAAGTGGAGTTTTAGGATAGTATACCTATCTTCATCTTTATTTAGAAAGTATTTTTTACAAAAAAATACTACCGACTTCCAAATATAAACACTACATAGTGAAAAATAACTCCAATTTCGGTAGTCGATGTTTTTGTTTCTTCGTTTTATATTTTTTACTTTTTAGTTGTGTACATAAAGAGCAAGTTCAATATGGTACTTACCTATAATCTCAGATTAGAGAAAATCTGAGCCAATAATGCCTAAATTTATGCCTGAATAAATTACCTGAATAACAACCGCAATGAGAGTGTACCTACCAGGGTGAACTGTACATATCTGCGTACCCCTTTAGAGCCTAACGGCTTGACGTTATGTTATGAAATGGCGTAAACAATAAACAGATATGCGATTGCAGCAATCCCGAGAGATTAGCCGTTGTTTATTGAAGAGTTCTGTTGTATATATTTGTTCACTTACATAGAATTATGTATATAGATTCCAATTAGATTATGTAGTTTAGATTTTCGATAGTCGTGCCTAATTATAGCGGCAGTTCATTATTATGTAAGTACCTATCTGTTATATCGGCTCGGCTTCCGAGGCGGACAAAAACAAAAGGAAGCTATTTTTTAACCGACTTCAAAAAGGAGGAGGTTCTCAATTTGACTGTATTTTTTATAATTTGTTGTACCTACCTAAATACCTACTTTTTAATGTGAACCGATTTTGATGATTATTTTTTTATTTGTATACCTGCTATGCGTGCTGACACTCACAAGCTTGGCTCGACTACTCGAAGCGAAGCTACTGTTTACCTTGTGACATGACGTAGTATCTAATACCTACCTAGATGCCTACCACTATGCGTTTCAACTAAAGAATAGGATGGCCCTCGCGCCATATTGTGACGTCATAGCTGCCGAATCGAACCAGTAAGGTCATCATCATCATCATCATCATTTCAGCCGAAAGACGTCCACTGCTGGACATAGGCCTCCCCCAGGCGTCGCCACATTGACCGATCCCGTGCGTCTCGCATCCAGCGCCTTCCCGCAACCTTAACCAGGTCATCAGTCCATCTAGTGGGAGGCCTTCCAGCGTATCGTCTTCCGGTTCGCGGTCGCCATTCCAGAACTTTTCGGCCCCATCGGCCATCCGTTCTGCGAACAATGTGCCCTGCCCACTGCCACTTAAGTTTGGCAATTCTTCGGGCTATGTCGGTAACTTTGGTTCTCCTGCGGATATCATCATTTCTGACGTGATCACGCAAGGAAATTCCGAGCATAGCCCTCTCCATTGCCCTTTGGGTGACTTTGAGCTTTCTGATAAGGCCCATTGTGAGCGACCACGTCTCGGTTCCATAGGTGATCACTGGCAACACACACTGGTCATAGACTTTTGTCTTGAGACACTGCGGTAAATTGGACGAGAAGATACCACGCAACTTCCCGAACGCCGCCCAGCCGAGTCGGATTCGACGGTTGATCTCTTTCTCGAAATTGGACCTACCCAACTGGACCGTTTGTCCCAGGTAGACATAATGGTCTACAACTTCGAGTGTAGAGTCTCCGACCTTGATGGGAGTGGGTGTTACATGGGCATTCACCATGATCTTGGTTTTGTCCATGTTCATTTTAAGACCCACTCTTTCGGAAGCTCTACTGAGGTCATCGAGCATTTTACTGAGGCTCTCCATGGTCTCAGCCATGACCACTATGTCGTCGGCAAACCGAAGGTGAGTAATGTACTCGCCATTAACGTTGATGCCCAGCCCCCTCCAGTCCAGAACCTTGAAGACATCCTCCAGCGCAGCAGTGAACAGTTTCGGAGAAATGACGTCTCCCTGTCTCACGCCGCGCTGGAGAAGGATTGTTTTCGAGGTCTGATCCTGAAGACGGACTGACATGGTGGCGTTTTTGTACAAACACTTCAACACCTCAATGTACCGGTAGTCGATCTGGCACCGTTGGAGAGACTGCAGTACAGCCCAAGTTTCGATCGAATCGAAGGCTTTCTCGTAGTCCACAAACGCTAAACATAGAGGCAGGTTATACTCTTCGGTCTTCTGTATAACCTGCCTCAGCGTATGTATGTGGTCTACGGTGCTAAAGCCTTTTCGGAATCCGGCTTGTTCGGGGGGCTGGAAATCGTCAAACCTGCGCGCGAGACGATTCGTGATGACTCTTGAAAACAACTTGTAGACATGGCTAAGAAGTGAGATGGGCCTATAGTTCTTCAGCCGGGCATTGTCGCCCTTCTTGAAGAAGAGTACCACCACACCCCTGCACCATGCCTGTGGCGTTTTGCCCTCGAGTATGACGGAATCAAACAGCTTCTGAAGGGCCCTAAGGACCGGTTTGCCACCCGCCTTCAGGAGTTCGGCCGTAATTCCGTCATCACCCGGCGCCTTGTTGTTTTTGAGCTGTTTCAGAGCCATCCTAATCTCGTACAGGCTGACGTCCGGGATATCTTCGGTATAGTGCCGGGTCAATCTAGCTCTTGGGTCGTTTGCTAGACTCGCAACGGGCTTGCTGATCGATGTGTACAACTGTCCATAGAATGTCTCGATCTCCCTTAGAAGCTCCGGTTTGGCGGATACGATCCTGCCATCGTCGGTCTTCAGTTTCGTGAGTTGGCTCTGCCCAATAGCCAGATCCCTTGCAAACACCTTGGAGCCTTTATTTCGCTCGATCGCGTCTTTAATACGCTCGGTATTGAATCGGCGGAGGTCTCTTTTCAAGGATTTAGAGATCTGTCTATTGAGCCGCCGGTATTTGCACGCCTCATCTGAAGACTGCAGGATCATCTCACGCCTCTCCTTCATAAGCTTGAGGGTATGATCAGAGAGCTTTTTGTTCCTATCTGTACGACGGGTCTTGAAAAACTTAGACCCGACCGTATGGACAGCTTCCACGAACCCGTTGCTGTATTCATCCACGGAGCTCCCTAGGCATTCGAAACGATTCTGGAGTTCGAGCTGTAAGCTCTCGTGGTTTTGGACCTGGATCTGTGCTGGCCGGAGCGTGGACTTCATCAGTCGAGACCTTTCAAGCTTAATATTAATGTTCAATGTGCCTCTTACCATGCGGTGATCGCTCCCGGTTTTTACCGAATTGATCACAGAGACATCATTGAACATTTGCTTCTTGGTTGACATGATGAAGTCGATCTCATTTTTTGTTGCACCATCGGGGCTCTGCCAGGTCCACTTTCTGTGTTCACGCTTTTTGAAGAAGGAGTTCATCATATAGAGGCCCTCCTTCTCCACAAAACTGGCTAGTAGGTGACCCCGGTGGTTCCGTTGTCCAACTCCAAATTGCCCCACTTGCAGCTCATCCTCGTCTCGTTTGCCCAGTTTCGCGTTGAAGTCCCCCATGACAACGGTGAAGTGAGTTTTGAAACCATGCATGGCTCTGGAGATATCCTCATACATGGTCTCTACCTCATCGTCGGGGTGTGCCGAGGTTGGGGCGTAGACCTGTATGACCTTCAGCGAATATCTTGAGGATATTCTGAGTATAAGGTACGCCACCCTGGTCGACACACTCTCGATTTTCACCACGTTGTTCACAAGGGACTTGTGGACGATAAACCCGACACCACCCTGGGACTGCCGGTCACCCTCTCGGAAATAGAGCAGGTTACCGGATTTGAGGATTATCGAGTCCTCCCCCTCTCTTCGGACCTCAGATAACCCTATAATACTCCATCGCAACCTGCTTAATTCTTCCTCGAGTTCGGTGACCTTCTCGTCGGTCCGAAGTGTGCGCGTGTTGTACGTTGCCAGGTCCAGTAGTCGGTGATTGTTGGGGTAGCCGGATCTCGTCCGGAGATTCTTAGCACCCCTTGCCATGCCGTAGCCTCGACCGCTACCGTAGTCGAGGGTAGGCAAGCTGCCGGGTACTAGGGGCCATTTTATGTTTGTGCTATTCATTGGGGGGTTTTGCCATAATCGCCACGCTTGGCAGGCGGGTTGGCGATCGCGGTATGGTTGTTATAGAAGCACAGAGAACGCTGCTGCCCATTCTCTGGTTTGTCCCTTAGTCGCCTCTTACGACACCCACGGGAAGACATGGGATGGTGAAATTCTTTACGTCCGGCACCATACGGAACCAGTAAGGTAAAGTCAGAAAAAATGTTGTTTGTTATCCAAACAACTTTAAATTAAATTGCTCAAAATCATTGAATGTATCACAATACCGATTACTATCCCGCGACTAAGTTACTAAGTAGGTAATGAATGAAGCCAAAAATGTGTAAGTTTTATCTATTGTATTGTGATAACAAACAGAATATTTCAAACCGCTATTGTAAACAAACAATCAATAAACAATTTACAAAATAACATTATTTTTTATAAGATGAACCTAAATACTTACTTACCTAGAAAACAAGTCTTACATCAAACTGGCGCTGTCGAAAAAGCAGTTATCCTGACTCTGGCTGGTATGAATACCTCCTACTTACGGGGAGTCGCCTATAGGTTATAGCTAACTAGCTAAGGTAAGTAAATACCTATTTAACATTTTATATATTTTTTTTTTTTTTGTACTTATGTGAGATTTATTTACATAGATAAAAGTATATACAGTGTATAAATTACTTAAATAACTAAGACTACAAACATATACACTTTAACCAAAAACTTCTTACTAACTAAAACTAAAAATATAACATGCTGGCAGCATTGCCACGTTGTATGGCAATGCTTAATCTCTGACCAAGATAAAAGCCAGCCCTTGGGTCACGCGAAGTGTCAACTAGGCGTTTGGACAGATCTTTAAACAAAGCGTGAGCACTCGGACCCCACGGACCAAGAGTTTCAACCCCAAACGGTTCGAAAATATAACTACCGATGAGGTTTTTATATTTCCGCCGTTTGAGGTTCTCTGCTGCCGCAGCGGCAGTGCCAGCACAGCACGATGAACTCGGAAGATGGGATGGCGCAAGAGTATCGACACAAGTAGCGTCCCACACTAAAGGCCTATCCATCTTCCATGGAAACAAAGACATCCCGTCCGGTCTTTTGCCATCGTCACGTGCCAGGCCATGGGGTTCTAATACGGCCGGAACGCCGACGGTGACGAGAGCACGTCGGATGATGTCGTTTAAGTTTCCGTGCCGAGCGAAGCGACCCGCACTTCGGCTGCATGAAAGACCGTGGTGACCGAGGCTGTTGACAACTTCGCCACAGTGACAACGATGTGGAGTACAACAAGGAGCGCCAAGACGTAAGGAAGCAGCGAGGCGGAAAGTAGTGTCGTCGAACAAGGTGCCTATGTTCGACGACGGTATTGCGTGAAGCCAGAGGCCCGACTCCCACTCACCCACAGCCAGCAGGCGAGCGCGCTCGGCAGGAGTGGCTGAAGTGGCAATAAGGTGCTCCTGAACTGCTCTGCAGAGCGGCTCATCCCACCGTCTCTGGGAAGATGGGTAGTCGGGGGGATTACAGTTCGGGCAAGCGAGTCTCCAAGCATCAATAGCCTCGGTGAAGCACGGCACATCAAAATTAATCAGTATGGGAGCTAGGATATTCCTGATTAATTTCTCAGTACCGTGGACCGAGGATATAAATGCCGGTAAACTAATACTAGAAATTTTGCGGACGCCGAGGCCTCCCATACGGATGGGAAGAGTAGCTTGAGCCCAAGCTCGGTCGTCCATGGCCACATTTAAAATTAGAGTTAATGTATGACGGATAATTTGGTCCATTTTTTCTAAAAGAGGAGGGTGCTTCCATAGATGAGAAGCACGAAGGAAATATGATAATTTGGGGCCAAAACAACAAAAGCGAATTATGGTGATGGCCGAATGCATGTTAATTTGGAGCAATCTTTCCGAAACGTTGTTGAAATTTTGTATTTTTTCCTCAATAAAATCGGGCAAGGAATCATCGAAGATTGGGGACCCAAGGAGACGAAGAGAGCTTTTTTCAATAATTTTGATTTCGGGGGCTATTTTATTGAATTTTGAAAGTGTCACTTGTCTGTCGGTACTGTCAGATAAAAATAACTCACATTTGGAAAAATTTAGATCCAGTCCTATAGAATGTAGTTGGTTTTTTAAAAATTGCAAGTCATCTAAAACTGTGTCTACATCGCCTCCTAGGGTACCATCATCGAGATACCATACGTTAAATTTGGAATTTAGCTGTCGAATAATTGGGTGAATAGCTAGACTGAAGATCACTGGCCCGAGAGGGTCACCTTGTTGACAGCCAACAGCGGATTCCAGAAGGTGGTCCCGAAAAAGTAATTTAGATGGATGCCTATAACATTGCCAGAGAAAACTAAAAATTTGAGGTATTTCTTTTTTAGTTTCTGCCAGCAAGGTGTCCCTATTAACCGAATTAAATGCATTTTTAATATCAACCTTCAGGATGACCTCTCCTTTGCCAGAATTTAGGTAGGTCGATAATGCATGTACGGCAGCCTCACAGCCCCCTTTGGAACCGTAACCAAGCTGCAGGGGCTGAAATTTTTCCGAAACCACCTCACCATAAAATTTACAGCAAATCTTGGCTGCCATACGCCGGTAAGTAGTCCCTACGGCAATGGGACGAATCCCGCCATCCTTCTTGCGCAGGGCACATAAATTGGCCCCATACAACATGTCGATGACGGTCTCGTTTACCTTACCGGAGAGCATAAGGTTCATCAGAGCCGTAAGCTCCTTCAAAAGCAACTCACCAGCTTCCCCAGCGCCTGAACACATTAGGTCCTTTAAGTGCTGAGGACTCAGGCCGTCGAGGCCGCCAGCTGAGCCACTCCGGAAGGAACACACGGCTCTGATCACCTCTCGACCTGCAATGGTGAGGGTATTAATATCAGGATCGGGGGCGTCGGGAAAAGAAAGACCATCCACTGGGGCAGGGTGTTTGCTCTCCAGAGCTGCAAGAGTATCTGGAGAACACGGTGCCACCACATCACTACTAAAAAGAATCCTGGCTGCTCCGCTAATGTCACCTTCCCCTAACTTCGATTCGACCAGATGGGATATACCTCTTGAAGAGGTATACCTCTGTGTCGATAATTTTGAATCCAAATTATGGGCCGAAATGTTACAATTTTCTTTAATTTGTGAAGTTAACGTCTTTTTGCTTGCCTGAACGTTTAAAATTCTGTAAGGGAAGGTGAGAAGATGTTCCCAAGCACTTTGTGAGTTCTCCCGGACGGCCAGGCGGATGCAACCTGCAAGATAATGTGCCACTAGGGGTCTAGCGCCGCGGGGAACTCGTTTTAAAACTGGAACAGAATTTTTCAATTTGGAAAGTGTTTGCCAAAACGGGTCTAAAGTGGATGTAGCTTGTGTAGGAGGTGTAGTAACAACAGGGTCTGAACCGGGTGCATTTTGGAACTTATGTGCCTTTCCAATATGCACGTTCAGACCCCGCTTACCTTTAAAGAATCGTGCCTGGGTGCACAGAGGACACCTCTCCAGGATGTTTAGTGATGATGAAGGTTGACACGCACTATTTTCCACCACATCACTGCTACCACTTAACATGTATATTTTGGTTAAAAAGTGATTCACTTAAATTATATTTACAATTAAAACAAATTAAAAAACTAAACAATAAGTAAAAAAAACACTAAAAATGTGTCAGAAAATGACAACTTCTGTCAAAGCGGCGCAGTCGCTTTGCCGGCCTGGGGCGCCGCGAAGTATACTCGTGTAAGTATCTCTGTGCCACGAAGTCCAGAAGGCATTCCTACTGCGGTGCCCTGGAGCACGCAGTTGCACGCAGGCTGGCGTCGCCACGTTAGCTCCGCTTGTTCAGAACGCGCAGTGATGAGGGCTGCTATATTTGCTTAGACACAATTTCGATAGAATATGATTGGCACGATGTATCTTGAATGCCTTCCAATCAAATCCACTTAAGTGTTTATTGTAGCAGATTGTAGCTGACTCATAATCATTTATTAAGATTATTGCTCATAAGAACTTACAAATACAATAACATATTTTGTTTATGCACTCATTAGCGATTAATTTCTCGACAGTGATGAGCATTTATTGATTATAAAAAGGCCTTTAATATTATATAATATAATTTGGTCAGCAAGAAAATATAGTTGCTGACAGTTGCTGTTGTTGTCAACATTTTATATTGCATTGTAATATTTGCACAACCTGAAATAAAATACAAAAACATGACCTACACCCGTGAGTATAGAGCCTAGCTTTCCGCACGCGCTGGTACGATACCTACAATCAGCGAAGCCCTAGCGACCGGCCTGCCAACATAAAATCTACCGACTTGGCGCTCAAACACTTCATTCTTATAAATAAGGGCATAAGGTTCAATAAGCGCGCAAGCAGCTCCCGCTGCGCTGTCGTCGCCTCCGCCAAAAATAATTTAAAAGTCAAATCAATAAAATTACTTGTTGATAATAACAATACCTACGTCAATGCACATTTTCGCAAGAGATCTTATTGTCAAGTTGGCAAAGTCGCGAGTAAGTTTGGGTGCATAATAACAAGTAAATTGAGTGCCTTCTAATTACGTTACACACATCTATTTGTATCTATGAGTTTATGTTGTCATAACATGAAGTGAAACACACACCGCTATCGGCGCTCTTCAATGAAATTACGCATGTGTGCGTCACACAGCGTTATGAGTGTGTATACGTATTCAAACTAGCTTCTTACTGCTCATCACAGCGTCTATCTCTTTCGTGCGTGATGTCGGATGAGACAGAAAATATTTTAGCTCCGCCGCCAAATAGTTCGTGCCGTTGACTAGTTTACCCTTAAGTATAGGTACTACAACAGCGTACGATGACAGATGGAACCCAGTCATAAATATATATATGTAAATATATTGTATGTGTATTTTAAGCAACACATTATAAGTATTTCGTTGTTTTACTGTTTTGCTTGTCATAATTTAAATAATGCACCTGCCAAGTTATCTCTTCACCACCCTTGGTTGACTGGTAGAGCCTAAGGCCTAAGGCATTAAGCCCGCCATTGTATCTTGGTGCATGAAGTTTTAAATAAACATATGCCTCCGATTCTATACATTTAAAACTGATTTCGAAAACAATGAAATTAATTACACTCATTAGCACTCCACTAATTTTACTACTCCTACTTTCAGCGTCGATTTACGATCCCTGTTTTCCCCGCAAACATACATCTTGCACATTTTATGTAGCTCTACTCTGGTGAAGTTTATAAAACCGTAAGAATATCATGGAATATTTACACACATACGTCAACCGAGGAATACTGGATATTTATGCACCGATGCAATGTTTTACATAGACTTTGTGTGGCTTTGTCTGTATTTAGTCTGTAAATAAAATAGCGGTTGGCCACCGGCTTCGTTTCTACACAAATGGTGAACAAAAACAACGCGGTAAAAAAGCTCATCAAAATACACAGCGCAGGTTTTGTGATTGGTTTGTACTTACAAATTGACAGGTTTGTTGATGATCGCGGTTTTTAGATACAGCGCCATTTAGTTACCTATTTTTAACCCCCGATGGAAAATAGGGGTGTTATAAGTTTGACGTCTGTACCAGTGTGTTTGTGTATTTATGTATCTGTCTGTGGCATTATAACTCCGAAACGGATGAACCGATTGTAATTTCATTTTTAGGAATCCGTACTTCAAAAGGAAAAAACCGAACCCTTAAAGGATAACTTTGTTGTTCGTCTGTCTGTCTGTACATCTGTCTGACAAGACACTTTATCTCGGGAACGCATGGAGGTATCCAGTTGAAATTATTATCCCCTTGCAGCTGTGAAAATATCTAACTTTTATATCATTGTAAACATGAGATACAGCCATTAATGACGCACATTTTACACTCGCAAGGGAATCCAAATCTACATGGTACTTCCCGTTGACCTAGATCCATGAAATTTTGAAAGAAGCAATGAGTCATAGCACAAATAAAGGAAAAAATCCGGAAACCGTAAATTTGTTTCCACATAAAAAAAAATAACTTATTTGCAGGTAGTAAACTGACCGCGACTTATGTCGATGTATAGGGACTACAGTTTTCCAACGGCAAAGTTAATTTTGTCCCTCAGTGCTGTTTATCTTATCGTTAGAGTAATGTTCGGTGCCCTCATAGTGTTATGAACTTCAGTAATGTTATTTAATTATTTTGATGAATGTAGCTGTTTGTACGGAACCCTCAGTGCGCAAGTTCAAATCGCACTTGGCCTGTTATTCGTTTGAAAGGTGACTTATGTTTGATGATAATTGGTTCAGCCGTTCTAAATTTTTGGGCATAATTACGTGTTCAATAAATTGTCGATCGAAACGTGTCTACTACTAGATAAATTATGTAGCATGAAATAAAAAATTGTCGGGGTTTTTCTAAATTTAACTTGCTGTAACTCAAAAAAGTTAGTAAGCTAGCTATGTAATACGCGCAATTCAATTTTCTCGGTACTCCAATTTTCTTCCGGATTGACTTGTTTTTCGATTATTTGTAAACGAATGAGAAGGTTTTTTTTGTGTTTCGCAGTTCAATCAGAATGATCTAATGCTTAACTCGGCGATCCTGTGGATACTAAACTAGAGCCAGGCACAAAAGGCTAAAACTAAGCGACCACACTGAGGGCTACCCCCTGTGGGGTCGAACCTCGGCTCAGGGCGTCGCTGGAGGGACAACTAGGGCTGGATCTTGGTTAAGTGATTCTACTACTTGCCAGGTACGGTCGTCAGTTTTTTGTTTAAGTGCACAGAGAACGATGCTGCCCATTCTTTGGTATGTACTTTGGTCGCCTCTTACGACACCCACGAGAAGATATGGGATTATGAAATTCTTTACATCCGACACCATACGGTACGATAATTTTATACCTATATAAGTCCAGGTTTCCTCTAGATGTTTGCCTTCACCGTTGTCAGCGATTTCCAAGATAAACACAGAAAGTACATAAATTATCCATTAAAAAGTCACATTGGTACTTGCCCAGATTTGAAGCCACGACCTCAAGCACGAGAGGTGAGTTGATAGCCACTGGGCCACCACGACATAAATGATACTGCATAACTACTAGATTTATTGTCTGTAATTGCCGACCCGTGAGTAAAAAATAATGTTATTACTTACCTTAGTTAAACCGAGAATAGTAGATAGTTTATGAAACGGTCATATAATAGAGGTTATTAAAACACGAGTGTGATAATAGTATCACACGAGTGTTTTAATACCTACTTATATGCCATTACACTATTTTATCTTCATTCATACAGTTTAAAATAACACAAAGGTGGAAACTGAAAAAATATGTGGTATGGCGGGCAATTTAGATTCTCATTGCGCATCATGACTTCGCAACGCACGCGTCCATAGACAATGACACTATTTTTCTACATTAAATGAACAAGCATATACGCACCAATAAATTAAAAAGTTATTTTATGATGCAGTTGTTTGAAAATCGAAGGAAAAAGTTGCACTGTATCGTATTTTTTTTAATTTTACCTATCCGCGAAAAAAAAGTACGTGTTTATGTAATATTTTTTGAATTCATATTTGGAACATTACGTTGTGATTGTAGATAAACTTATTTACATATTTGGTATTAAAGCCACCGAAATATTTCGCAATATTCAACATTCATTTTCAATATCCGTATCGGGAATCATCGTTATTTCATCTATCAGGATCCGTCAGTCCTCCGTTTATATCGTGCAATTTATCAAATGATTCGAAGACTCAATGGGAAAGCCTGGCGATAAGAGATAGGTATTCAAAATAATTGCAGTAATACTAGGTCATGATGTAATTAAAACAGTATCAAGACTTGTACATTAGCTGTCGCCTGCGACTTCGTCTAAGTGTATTTTTAACCAACTTCAATAAGGAGGAGGTTCTCAATTCGACTGTAATTTCTTTTATGTGTGTCTCATCAAAACTTTTATACCAATATTGATGTTTTTTTTTATTTGAAAGCTGGTGCTTCTCATGTGGTCCCATATAAATTTGGTGATGGATCGGAAAAATTACTTCAATTTCGGCAGTCGGTGTCAAAAACGAAGAAATAAAATCGGAAGAACCGAGTTTGAAGTTATTTTTCACAGACCACCCCTACAGTTAGGATATAAACCACCACAACAATTCGGGTACAAACCACCGCAACCATTCGGTTACAAACCACCGCAACAGGCTGGATCGAATCCTCCCCAGGTATTAAAACCCCAAAATCAAAACAGTGACGTGTCTATGAGAACAGCCCAACCTCAGCAGCAACACGTATTTAATTTAAACGAACTTACTATGAATGATTACGGATATGAATACGATCCCTATTGTGACGAATTTTACTATTATAATCTAACAAATAACTATGACTACGCAAATGACCTCAACTATTACTATGGTAATGAGAGTAACACGAACGATTCTAACGTACCTAATGACAAATTAGAACCAACAAATGAGAGTCAAAATGTGGATTTTCAGGCAAAAGCCTCGTTGAAGGACAAGAAGTCATAGCACTAAATTGCGATCCTAATTTAAAGCTTCCCTACATTTACTTAGAAGAAATAGACGCAAGAATGATGATTGACACTGGTAGCATGAGATCATTCATAAGTCCTCAAAAGGCTTATCAATTTTTCAGTGAATATATTAAGAAAGAACATTTTCAAGTGGTAAGCACCCATGCTTCTAGTAGACACGATGAAGTAATGGAAATTCCTCCATTACCTACCTTTGTAACTAACGCTTGGCATAAATTTTATTTGTATGACGTTGACGCGCGATATGACGGGCTGATTGGTAATGACCTTTTATTACAATTAAACGCAGTAATTGATTTAAAGAACCAAGTGTTAACAACTAACACTACGCGTATTCCAATAATTAATAATAACTTGAATTATATAGTTGATATACCGTCAAGAACAGAACAACGAGTTAAGTTACCTGTAAATCAATATGCAGGCGATGCTATTCTTGATTTTCAAGGATTCGAGGATGGTCTGCGTATGCCTAGCGCTATAGTAAATTAAATTGCGTAAATGGATACGCATATACAGTAATCCAAAATACTTCAGATAGTCCAAAACAACTTAATATAAAACAACCCTTTACAGTGACTAAATTTGAAAATAATGAATGTAATATAAATTGTACTAAAAACAATACTGACACAGAGATAGATGAGTTACTTGAAGACAATTTGAGGAAACTCAGACTCGATCATACCAATGATGAAGAACATGAAAAGATTTTTAGACTTTGCAAGGAGTTTAAAGACATATTTTACTGTGACCAAATTCCCTTGACGTTCACTAATTCGGTAAAACATAACATAAGGACTAAAAACGAAGACCCTATATATGTGAAACCGTATAGACAGGCTCCGCTTGTTCAAAACGAAATCAACAGACAAGTTGACCAATTAATAAAAGACAATGTAATACAAGAGTCCCATTCTCCTTGGAATGCTCCTGTTCACCTGGTGCCTAAGAAGATGGACGCATCTGGTGAAATTAAATACAGGATGGTGATTGACTTCAGAAGACTTAACGAAATTACTATTGATGACAGATACCCCCTACCGAACATTCATGACCTTTTTGACAAGTTAGTACTACACTACGCTTGATATAGCCAGTGGATATCATCAGATAGAATTAGACGAGAAGGACAGACAAAAGACAGCTTTTTCCACTCAAAATGGACATTTCGAATTCCTCAGAATGCCGTTTGGGCTAAAAACGGCCCCAGCCACATTCCAAAGGACAATGGACAACGTTTTACGTGGGTTACAAGGACTACACTGTATGGTTTATTTAGATGATATTATCGTCTATGGAAATAGCCTTGATAATATGCTACAGAATTTACGGACTGTTTTTGACCGAATCAGGGCCACTAACATGAAAATACAACTAGACAAATCAGAGTTTTTACGTAAAGAAGTACTTTATCTTGGACACACAATTACCAAAGAAGGACTAAAACCTAATGACGACAAAATTACTGCTGTACTTCACTATCCCCTACCAAAAACCACGACTGAGATTAAAAGTTTTCTTGGACTAGTAGGATATTACCGACGTTTCATCAAAGACTTTGCAAAAATTACTCAACCATTGACGTCTTGTTTGAAAAAGCGTAATAAAATTATAATCGACCAGAAATACATTGACGCATTTAACAGTGCGGTAGATGGCGCTGCCTCTAGCCTAACGTAAAAAAAAATCTCTGTGTTAATTATATGTTTAAAAATATGATAACTGTACAGAAGTGAATAAAAATAAGTTAACTGATACAAAATTAACTAATTACTTAGTGACAGTGTTATCTCCGGGTTTAATACACAAACAGTGACCTTAAAACCAAAAAACTAATATTATCAAACACCGTAACTTATACAATAAAAACAGACAATAATAAGTGACAATAGCATTAAACCATATAATATACTTCATAAGACACTCTGTGATTCTAATATTTAAAACTAAGTGTAATAAAAACAATAATAACAAAGACTAAGTGAAAAAGTGATTAATACAACAATTTTCAACATCAACCGTCACCAAGACAAAGTTAATTTGAACGTTAAACTGCCGCATAAAGTAATTTTGAACTGTGGCGCACCTATTCCAAAAATTCAACCAACAAACATAGTACATAGTTGGCCTAGTGGTTAAGACAGCCGCCTACTTTTGCCAGTTAACCTGCGTCGCACAACTGGTCGCGAGTTCAAACCTCACGCCGAACAATATTCACTTTTCGAAAAATCGTAAATTTCGAATAGTGTAAGTTATCATAAATTGAAAAACGGACAGGAGTAAATTTAGTACCGCTATCAGACACAAGAGGGCAGGTAACTACAAAAAAAAAAAAAAACAAATCAATAAAAAGTACATTACAATGGACAACTTCGATATGGACAATATTACCGTCCGAAAACCCGTAAAGGCCAATTCAATGGATAATATTTACAACGAAAGCAGAAATTCGACGTTAATGGACACAACAATGATGAGTTTGCCTAACACTTCAATAAATAACAGTGACGCTATTGCGTGCTATAAAGACACAATTGGGAGATTGACTCTGGAATTAGAAAGCGCCCATCTGGAGATTGAGAACTTAAACAGTGAAAACTTTCGTCTAAAAATGGACATAGGCCAATATCAAAAAGTTATTGAAACATATAAGAAGGTAAAGATATTAGAAACGAAGAGTTTTTCACCGAAATCTGCAAGAAAAGGAAACAATATAAGAACGAGCTGCTTTTCTACTCCGACAAAGTTGGCTATAAATCCTAAAATGACTCATCAAAAGGACAATGCCGTTACACAGACCCCCAACAATATTGGAGACACAGCGTCCAATACAGCAGGATCAATCTGTAGTTCTGAGGGCATGTTACACGCAAAGTCGACGCCAAAGCACAGCGTTCAATGTCCCAGCGCGTGTACTAAACCGAGTGACTACGACTCTCGGTGTGAAAAGTCTTCATTATTGCATAAAATTAAAAACGAACAGTATAAACAAAACAGAATATGCATTCTGAGTACTAATAAACAGAACAAGACCATGTTTATAGCAGAAGAGACGATTGAGAAGCAATTTGACTTTTGTCACTATCTGACGCCAGGAGGAGCCATATGTAATCTTCTGGAAGGGTTAAGCAACAAACTTGAGGATTACACGAGGAGTGATTATTGTGTGATTTTTATTGGTGAACAGGACTTTAAAATAAGTAATAACTACTCTAAACTAATATTAGACATAAGGAACATTCTCAGTGCCATATCACATACTAACATTATTATCTGTTTACCAACTTATAAATATAATGTAAATTCTATCTTATATAATTGGCGAGTCATGACCTTTAATCAACTTTTGTATGAAAATGTTAGGAAACATAAGTATGCATATGTGTTGGATTCAAATGCAAATATCGACTATAACTACAACACATTCTTTAGACAATCTGGTCAACTAAACAACTTTGGACTCCGCACCGTTTTTGCTAATCTTCTTCATTTAATTAGGAACATACAGTGTTTTAACACTCAGTCTTCTAGAAATCACTTGGTTACATTAACGACCCACGAACCCACACATGTAATAGAAACAGAAAAACAGTTTTTTCGTTAGTATATACGTGATGCATCAGAATATAGCAGGCCTGTTAAATAAGACAGATGCTTTAACTGTTTGCCTTCAGGAACTAGAAGAAAAGAACATTAATATTGACGCCCTGTGTATTACCGAACATTTTATGATGTCAGGTTACGAAAACCACTTAAATGTACCTAATTATTGTTTAGCATCAGTGTTTTGTAGAAAAAATAGTAAGCGTGGTGGTGCGTGCATTTTAATTAGAAACGGGCATCAGTGGAAAGAGTTGCCACAGATAGCAAATTTATCAATAACTGGTGTAATAGAGTGTTGCGGTGTAGAGCTCATACAGTATAATATTATTATTTTGTGTGTATACAGGGTACCAAAAATAAATAATATAAACACATTCTATGGGGTGTTAGACAAAATATTACGAATCATATGTAATAAAAAATATGCGCATGTTGTACTGACGGGAGACTTTAATATTGACGTAATGAAGAAAAATAATATTGTATTGGAATTTGAATGTCTGTTATTAAATTTCAATCTAACATTAGCTTTAAAACAACCAACCAGGATACATAGCCAAACCTGCATAGACAATATCGCACATAACTTTAAATCCAAATGTAAAACTGAAGTGATTGAATTTGCACTTTCAGACCACACAGCTCAAATAATAAAGTGCCCGGTGAAAAAAACTGCTATTTTAAAATATTGGCGTATTAAAAGACGTGATTTTAATGCAGAGAATATGAATAAATTTAAAGATATTTTAAAACAAGTGACGTTTTCAGAAATTTATGAAACCGATAATCCTAATGACGCATTTGACATATTTATTGACACGTTTAAACTATTTTATGACCTGTGTTTTCCATTTAAATGGACAACTATAAGGGTGATAAGGAAACCTAGATGGATATCACACGGCATAAAATTATGTAGCAAAAAGAAACGGCAATTGCTGTGGCGTTATAGACTAAAACCCAATATAACGAATAAGGCATGTTTCTTAAACTACAAAAATAGGTTTAAAAAAGTTATGAAACTTACTAGACGTGCCCAAAACAATTATTCTATTAAAACCTCTACCAATAAGTCAAAAACTACCTGGAATATAATAAACAAGGCAAAACCGTGTTTCCCTAAGGAATCCATTAGACAGATCAATTTAGATAATAAAGTATTAAATGATCCTCAAGAAATAGCAAACGCTTTTAACGACTTTTTCGTAGACAAAATTCAACCGATTCCATGTTCAGGAAATAATTCAATCAATATTGCAAAACGTCGGGATTCAATTTATGTTGCCCCGAGTATACCTATAGACATTAAAAACATTATAAAATCATTAAAAGCCACAAATAGTACAGGATATGACGGAATTTCCACGAAGGTAATCAAGTATGTATCTGACGTTATTTGTAACCACTTAAGCTATCTCATAAACCTGTGTATCTCTTCAGGAGTATATCCAGATGCCTTAAAAGTGTCTATAGTAAAGCCGTTATTTAAAAAAAAACAATAAGGAACACATGGGCAACTATAGACCAATCGCACTCATTCCTATCATATCAAAAATTTTTGAAAAGTATATTCATAAGGAGATGTACTCCTACCTTGAGAAGAAAAACATTTTAATCGATGAGCAAAAGGGATTTAGAAAAAACAGGACAACCAATATGGCTATTTATGACTTCTTGCATAAGGTAATGATAAAGATGGACGTTAGAATCCCTGTTTGCGCTATTTACTGTGATATGACGCAAGCTTTCGACTATGTAAACCATAACGTTCTACTGCAGAAACTAGAGGCATATGGCATAAGAGGCAATATACTTAGCCTTATAGAGTCTTACCTAATTAACAGAAAACAGTACACGGAAATAACAAAAATAAATATTAAGACAAAAAGAGAGGAAATTTTCATATCTGGCGAACGAACGCCTATTTACGGTGTCCCACAAGGGAGCGTGCTTGGAGCACTATTATTTATTCTATATATCAATGACCTGCCTGATGCTATTGACTACCCCATGACCCTATTCGCAGATGACAGCACAGTGACTATAACATGTAATAATAAGGACGTTTATAAATATGACATTAATGAAACTTTGACATCAATAATAGCATGGTTAGATAAGAATAATCTTAAAATTAATTTAGATAAGACGACGATAATGCATTTTAGTCAACGGGTACATGCTGATACTGACATTAAAGCACTCTACAATGGCACGGTATTAAATAAAGTCGATGACACAAAATTTCTTGGTGTAATGATAGACGCAAAATTGAACTGGAAAACGCATATTGAATATATAAGCAAAAAACTGAGCTCGTCCGCGTATGTCATGTACAAACTGTCTTCAGAACTTAGCCCAGATGCTTTGGTGACAGCTTATCATGGATTGGTGTCATCACTTCTGCGCTATGGTATAATATTTTGGGGTAACTCTACGGACAGAGAAATAGCGTTTAAAGCTCAAAAAAGGTGTATTCGGGCTATGTTTAAGATACAATCGACAGAAAGCTGCAGACCATTGTTCAAAAAATACAAATTATTGACTTTACCCTCTTTATATATTTTTGAAGTTGCATCGTTTGTAAAGTCTAACCCCCAACACTTTCCACGTCTATCTGACACTTTTCCACGCAACAGACGTGACAATAGTCAACTTTGTTTGCACTCGGCAAAAACTGCCCTCATGGGGAAAAGCTTTTTTTGTTTGGCCCCGAAAATATACAACAAAATACCACAGTCATATAAAGCTATGACAACAAATCTATTTAAAAAGAAGATTCGAAATTTATTAACAGACAAGTGTTATTATAATATAAATGACTTTTTGACAGAATCCTTTTGAATGCTTGAATGTTTATATTATTGTTTAGATGGTATGTTAATCTTGTAAAATTTTATTCTGACATTCTGGAATATTATGTTTTGACATATTGTTTTAATTTCTATACATTTTTATTTTACTCTGACATTTTAATTTCGCATCCTTGATTTGTATTCTTGTTACGACATTTGCATTTTACACATTATATATTTTAATATCCTGATCTTTTTTTTTAATAATTTTGCGTTGACATTCTAGAAAGATTATTTTGAATTGATTTATTATTTTAATATCGTTATTTTTTTATTATTTTACTCTGACATTCTAGAAGCATAATTTTGACTTATTTTAAATTATTGCCATTTGCACGACATTTATTAAATTTTTTATTATTACTAAATTTGACATTCTATTAATTTATATTTTAATTTGTATTCTTTATTAATATTTGCATGCCATTTTCCAAGGTAAACATGACGTTCTATAATTTTGTATCCTAACATCTCTTCATGCTGACAATTTGTTATGTATGTATGGTACTCATGTTTGAGCAAATAAAAACGATTTGATTTGATTTGATTTGAACAAATGTAAAGAATTCTTGACACACGCCCCTCTATTACAATACCCTGACTACGACAAACCTTTCATTCTTACGACTGATGCGTCAAACGTAGCTCTGGGCGCAGTTTTGTCACAAGGACAAATTGGCAGTGACAAACCTATTGCTTACGCTAGTCGCACTCTTAGCGATACTGAATCACGCTATAGTACAATCGAACGGGAATTGCTTGCTATAATTTGGGCAGTCAAACATTTCAGACCATACTTATATGGTCGGAAGTTTTACATATACACTGACCACCGTCCTTTAGTATGGCTCCGATCTCTGAAAGATCCCAGTAGTAAACTTACACGTTGGGGACTCCGTTTGCAAGACTATGACTTTGAATTAATTTACAAAAATGGCAAACAAAATACCAATGCCGACGCCTTTTCTAGGATTAAAATAAATGCTTTAGACTCTGATGATGAATCACTTGCAGTTAACGTTGATGAAAAAGATACAGAATACCTAGATAGTGTAGTTACGGCAAAGTCCACAGTTAAAAATACAAGAGAACGCAGCGATTCATCAACTATAACAATATCAGATACAAGTCGAACAGCGACTGCTAGTTCTATAGAGTTTACCGACGAAAACATTAATGAATACCCTGTTCCATTTGAAACTAGTAAATCAGATACAATTCATTCAGCTTTAAACGAGTCCACTGGAATACCAATTTTACCCGAAGCTATAGACACTAAGCCAAATCAAATTTTAGTGTTCTCATGGCTCAAAAATGAAATGCAAGTGAAGGACCTCTCGAGGGACAAACAGAAAGTATTAGAAGTTTTCTTACCAATAGATAATACAGAATTGATAAAAGATTTTTTGAAACAATACATTACACCAAAATTGAAGTATTTCATTTATTTTGAAGAGGATGAACATCGCAAATTATTCGGTAATATAATCATTCAAGTTTTTAGGAAAGATTTGATAAATTTTTATGAATGCACAGAATGAGTAATTTATGTAAATGATGAAGGAGAACAGAGAACTATAATAGCTAAGCACCATGAAGGAAACACATGCCATCGCGGCATCAAAGAGACATTAGTTAGGCTTCGTAGGAATTATTATTGGGATAGAATGCAGGAGACAGTAGCGGCAGTTATAAATACATGCGAGGCATGCCAGAAAATGAAATATGACAGAAAGCCCATTAAACCTATCTTACAGTTGACACAAATACAGAATGCTCCGTTTCAGGAATTATTCATAGATCTTTTTAGTATTGAAGGTAAAACTTATCTAACTCTTATAGACGCTTTTAGTAAGTTGGGTCAGGCTATCGAAATTCAGAACAAATCTACTCCAGAAGTTGTCCGTGCTCTAATGAAGTATTTTTCGTACTACGGCGTACCTAAAAAGATAAGTTCTGACCCAGGGTCTGAGTTTAATAACGAGTTGATGAAGGAATTTTTAAGCTTACATAAAGTCGAACTTCATATTGGCACACCCAATAACCCAAACTCAATGGGCTTGATAGAACGATTTCACTCCACTATAATTGAAATATACAGATTAGCGAAGTACGAAAAACGATGTACCGATGCGGTATCAGTAATGACGTGTTCGGTTATGGCTTATAATCATTCCATCCACTCTGTTACCGAACTCACTCCATTCGAAGTTGTTTTCGGACATACTGATACAAATAACCCGTTTAGCATAGAGTTAGAAAAACAATATTTTCAGAAAATGGTTAAGGATCATGCAAAACGAATCAGATTCATGTATACACATTTGACAGATAAAATGGTAGCAATAAAAGAAAAGCAGAAGGAAAGGAAGGGTGGTGAAACTGAACTTGAGTTTAATAAAGGCGAAGTTATTTTTGCGAAAGACGTGAACAAGCGTAAAAGTAAAGACAAACCAAGATACGTAAAAGCAAAGGTTATAGGTCAGGCTGAAAGAAATATTTTACCAATTCAAATAGGAGATAGAATTACTAAAACCCCCATTAAAAATGTAAAACGCCCTCCGCAGGTGGTGCGGCATCCTGTTGGTAGTGATGCCCTCGCTGGCCCTTCACCTGCAAAACCTTGAAGGAAACCCAGGTATATTCCCAGTAAAGGAAGGTCTGGCACACATTCAAACTGATCACTGGACTATAGTCAAGCTCATAAGCTTAGAACAGATTTATAATGATTTAAGTTACATATCCAGCAACTACCAGAAAATTTGTAAACTTATCGATTGGAATGCATCATATTCTCAAGAATTCACAAGTATGAAAATACATACAGAGTTTATACGCGATATAACAATAGAAAAATATCGACAACTAGTTCCGCAGAAACGTTCTAAAAGAGGACTTATAAATCCATTGGGTTCTATTATAAAATTAATAACTGGTAACTTAGACCACGATGATGCCGTTAGATACGAAGAACTTATTTCCAAATTAAATCATAATCAAATAATTACTTAAAAAAAACTAACGATCGTCTCCAAAATGTTTGATAGTTTCATCAATGTAACTGAAACAATAAATCAGAACACTGCATACTTTCATAATCGCCTAACAAAAATTGAAATTCTTCTAAAAGATTTATCGGCTAAGCAAAACAATTGGATTTTCTTAACTTACCTAACTGGATTATTTTCTGTATTCACAAGTAGTTTTCGTACTATCTTTGCAAGGCTAAGTGAAATTGAAACAGCATTAGCGTTATTATCCATACTACATCAATCAATTGTGAATTCTACAGAATTATTATATCATTTAGAATTGATTTCTTACTCTGGTAACTTAGTGTATCCTCCATTGGAAACAAATTTATTGAAAATAGAGGAGACCATTTGTGTAAAGTCATTCATTAAAGATAATCAGATTACATTTATAATGGAAATTCCACTTACGGATAACTCATCATATAACTATTTTAAGATATATTCCTTACCAATCTTTCATGAATCCGAAAATAAAACCTTGGCTATTATTCCCAAATATCCTTACCTTTTGGCGAAAGGAATGAAATACTTACCGCTAATAAAATCATGTCGACCACTCTCTGCTGGCCATCAGTTTTTATGCAATGCAGATAATCAAGCCTTATACTATGAACTTACCTGTGTAGAACAGTTGATGAAATTCGAAGATGACCATACTCCTTGTAAACAACGTGAAATCCAAATTGAGAATGTCAGGGTCCAGCAAGTAAACGAAGCTAGCTGGCTCCTTTATAGTAGATTGAGAACAACACTGACTAAGCAATGCGGTGAAGAGATCAGTAACCAACTTGTATTCGGCACTTACCTGGTGACCATTGACGAGCCTTGTGACCTGCAAATTTATGGAATTCACCTTCACCATCGTATTTCTGTGGAGTTGGAAGTTGTGGAGAAGATTCCCATAGTCACACTACCCCAGTTGCACGTGAATGTCTCTCTTTCCAAATCAAGTGTAGTGAATATGAAAGGAATCAGTTTAGATGAAGTGAAATATATGGCCTTTTCGTTAAAGCATAGTGAAGTGATCGAAAGCGTTTTGAATGAAAAGAAAGACTATAACTTCAGTGAAAATTTAGGATACGTCACTTTAGGTTTAGTTATTTTTGGTTTTTAAGTATTCTTGGTTTATATAATCTGGCTAAAATCGCCGAAATGTTTATTGTTTTGGCAAAATTGTCAGAAGGACTCTCAAATCGAACCTTCCGATAATTTCGCTCTTAGGGTCGGAGGAGTTATGGATACACCTCGCCCGTCTGCTTTAGATTAAGCTAAGTACATTATATGGCTCCATTCTAGCAACTAGATATCTTTTGCAAGCTCAGCGGTCTATGTCCACCGGATGAGTCATGTACGTGTTATAATGAGAATAAAAGTCGCCTCCAAATCGGCAGTACGTCTTTTATTTTCATCCTCAGTCAAAATCCTGAGAAATAATTAAGTTTAGTACTTAGTAAAAAGTTTCTCACGCTCCGAAACCAAAAGTAGATAATGATGAGACAAATTGATATTATTTTTATTTTGAAAGTTCATCGTCAAACAGTGGAGTAATCGCCAGACTACGTTTGTATGTTAAATGGTGGTAAATTTGAATCTAAAATAAAGGTCGAATCGTTGCAATTATCTTTAATTTGAGTTGTTAAAGTTGTTTTATTAGCCAAATTTTTCTGAACATGCAGAATTCTGTAAGGGAAGGTGAGCAATTCCTTCCAGGCACTTTGTGAGTTCTCCTGGGTTGCAAGACGGACGCAACGTGCCAAACTTAGTGCGACAGACCGTCTTGCACCCCGGGGAATCCACTTTAAAACAGGAGTAGAATTTTTTAAATTGTATTGTTTATACTAGCAGGGTTGAAGGTATATATAAAACGACCAATCTGTATACTGATCTAAGTAATGTAAGAATATTTGCTAAAACTCACAAGACCCTATACCAAATTGGCAAACAATCTCCCTTGCGACTTCTATTTCGACGTCAACGCCATCTAGTTGCGTCATTGTAAAACTTAAAAAACACAATATTTTTGTTGACCTAATCAGCGATTTTTGCTCATTAACACGGTCTTAACATAAATAATTACAGATCCAAACACTATCATAATAATATGACATGCAAACAATATTATATAATTAGTAAAATATATAGGTATTATTGATGTCCGATGGTAAATGATTATGATTGTTATTAATTTTTCAACCTCTTATTAAATATGTTGCTTATTGAGTAGAGATTCTTTTCCAATAGCCATAATTTAAGATACCTTGAAAATTTATTAACTGGTAAGATGTTAATAGTGTCAGGAAAGCATTAAATATGCAACCACACATTGCATAGCTATTTTTATTTAGTATATAGTGCTGTCCTAGAAATTATTGGCAAAACTATTCTATTCTTGTGCCTAATACTTTTTGGATACATGCCATGACCTTTTTAAAGTCCGGGTGAATTTTAACAAATTTTGCGCTTTAAAAGATACACAAACTTGGAAGGGTTAGTGTCTTGAACTTATTGAAAAAGGATTTGCAAGATTTCCATGGCCGTATACCCGCTATGGCGTGGATGCATTTTTCTATCAGCTGCCTAAGACCCCCATTAGCCACCCCCAGGCACTTAACCAAACGTGGTGATTATAGATGGTGGTAGGTACTTGTTTAGATAAATATCTCTAAACAAGTACCTACCTAGTGGTATTTGCAGAAGCTGGCAGAATCTCCTGTTTGCACACTAGGCCCGGCTTATAGGCTGATAACAACGAATTCAAAAATGTACCGTTTCTCAAAACACTAAAATCCATGAAACACAGCATAGATTTTACGAAATCACACTGGATCGCAGGTTGGCTGGAGGCTTGTCTGCAGAATACAAATCCAAGGTGATACCTGACCACTGCAGCTAGACCCCTCGTGTATTTAAAAAATACCCTCGTACAATCCGAATAACATTAAGTTTCGGGAACGAGGGAGGTCTCGTATTGATGGACGCACACCACGCGAGCAGGCGACCACCTGAGATTTCAATTTTGCGACGCTGAATAAATTTATTCGTATTTCACCGCCTCCTTTGTTGAACTTATCAACATAAAGCAATAGCGGAATGGGAATGTAATGTGATTCCGTTGCTTAAGTAATATTGTGTAAATGCACTTGGAAGTTTTCTGTCTTATTTCTTCTACGTTCTTCTTAATCCTGACTACTATTACTGAGGTAGGTTTATATCACAGGCCATTCGTGACTGAAGTATTTCGAAGGGTTTTATAGTTTCAAATAAGTTTACCTACGCACTTACTCTACTACTATTATAAACGCGAAATTTTGTGAGGATGGATGGATGGATGTTTGTTACTCTTTCACGCAAAATCTACTGAGCGGATTTTAATGAAACTTTACAGAAATATAGATTATACATCAGAATATAACAAAGGCTTTAATTTATAAAGATATTGGGAGAAGTACTACTAAAACAAGAGCGGAGCCGCGGGCTGCAGCAAGTCTGTGATAATTAGCGAAACAATAGACAAACACCTGACGATGACTGATGTTGATGGGAGAACCCGACCGTAAATAAGACTCATCGAGAGAGAATAGAAGATGTAACACAAACATAACAGAGATAACAAACTACAAAGCAACAACAATCACATAATATCGAATGAATATACATAATTACGACTTAAATTCTATAGGGTACCTACCTACCAACCTACCCTATCTACCCTACCTACCTACCTACCAATTTGTTAAACTATTTATTTGAATAAGAATGAATACTACAATAAACATGTAACCAACTTTTGTTTCTACCGGCGATCTAATTAAATTTTAGAACACAAAAGCTGCTATTGTGACTTAACTATGTTAGTGAGATACATTCTCTCGCAGTCTTTTTTTTAGTTAATAATGAGTACTTTAATCATGTAGTACATAATTTTTAAGCATCATCCATAGTTTTCTCAGCGCACGCCAAATAATAAATTTTATAGGCGAAGTATTGATACTTTGGGTTACATTATTGCAATTTTCTTAAGGATCCCCAATTATTTGGAAAATAAGTTATATCCTATGTTACTCGGGAAAAATGTAGCTTTCCATAGGTGAAAGAATTTTTAAATCCATTCAGTAGTTTTGGAGCCTATTCGGTACAAACAAACAAACAAAAAAATGTTTCCTTTATAATATTGGTATAGATACATCAGAATACAACATAAATTATAATTAATTAAGATATTGGGAGAAGTTCTACTAAAACGCGGGTGGAGCCACTGGCGGCAGCTAGACTGTCATTATTAGCGAAACAATAGACAGACACCTGATTCAGGTATCGCGACAGTTGATGGGAGAACCCGACCGTAAATAAGACTCATCGAGAGAGAAAAAGAAGATGTAACACAAACATGACAGAGGCAACAAACTACAAAGCAACAAAAATCACATATTATCGGATGAATCTACATATTATATTACAACTTAAATTCTATAGGGCAACAAATAATTCCTCTGAAAATCGGTAACGAGCAATTCGATCTGAACAAACAATTATTTCCAACCAGCATAATTGCTTTATTGTTCCAGTGAAACGATTGATAAACCGCTATCATTTTACTTGCATTTAATTCCCATTCAACGGAATAATTACGACGTAATGGCCAAAAATAAAGCGAATGTCGAAAAAAGCTGTCACTTTTTATATACGCCATATTGTTTGGAGTATTGCCAAGTGGCTCTATCTGTTGGCCAGACCGCACGCCCACCGCAGAGCTTATATCACAAATATTTTAATAGTGATATGGCAAACGAAATCTGGCAATATTACATTTTTTGGTGTAACTTCGAAACATTTCCATTACCTACATTTCTCTTGCTCCTTTCTCTGAATAATTCAAATATTCTAGACGTGAAGGTATGCGAAGGAAACCTCCATTAAGGTGATTGCAACAAAATATTATTGTCTCTTTCTTTTCAAGTAAATTTTACTTTCATATTTATACCTGGGATATTTTTTAAAGTAACCAAGATTACAACACTAAATCCAAATTTCTGAATTAAGAATTTGAAGTTGAGTACGTATTTAATAAACTCTCTTGAAAATCTATCAGGCATTGCAGTATGATTTAACACGTTCTTAACGCCAAATTATCATTTTAAGAAAGTCACTCATACATTCTCCAAACTCTAGTTTGAAAACCTATCGTTTTCACGTATGTTTCGTTATTCACGTAGAGATTCACACGATCTAGTTCAGAAGCTCACTCTCTCCAATACATTCACCAAATTATAAAAAAAAAACTCGACAAATAAGGATAAAAAATATCGTCGACAATACGGTTGAAGGAAACCAGAGAAAATAATCCGCAGCGTATCTTGTGACTCGTGGTAAAGTGAAATGACTTATTGAGATAAATCGTTTACCGAACACTCCAAATCGAATTTCTACCGACACCCGCAGAATCATGCTTCGATTCTATATAAATCTGTTTCTTTAAATTACGTTTATTTTATGTTGTTAACGGGTGTATTTCAAATGTTTTCATAAATCAAATATATTGCCAATATAGAGCGAAACTTTGTGGCCATTTTGTAGGACATTTGAATTTATTACCAACTCCGAATTCGGACATAAAATTGACCTTAAAATATTGTAAGGAGTTACTTGGAACTCCAGAAATTAAAACTATAAATAATATTACAGCAAAACTCTTTATATCAAAATGTAATTTTACCAACGTTGAGTTTCTGTTGAGGTTCTATTTTTTCAGTCGAAATGAAAATTTATCATGCATTTTGTGTTTTCTTTTACAATTTCAACTAGAGAACAGCCTAATTAATTACTCCCAGACTCATTAAAATGGCGTTTTGCTAAGTGCCTTTTTATTTTGCGAAGCCCTAAACCCATTTCATAAGAAATATCTACTAACGCTGATTTATAAACACGCTTTAAAACCAACGTAGTCGGGAAAATAAAGTTTAATTAAACTAAACGAGCACAATACGGTACTTAATCTGCAATAACTGATTGGAAGAGTCATGATTGTGTCTCAGAGTAAACACCTTAAGCCGGCTGTGATTACGGGGACGAGGGATCCGTACGCTCCGGACGCCCGCACGCCCCGGACACCTCGGGCGGAGCGCGTTACACCAGAATGCAGAAAATGTGTTCTGTTTTATTAGAGAGGCCAATAAATTCTGTACGTGAGCTGACGCGATGGATCACCTCTGCCGTCACGTGAAAAGATATACCCTACCTACCTATTCACTATGGACCTGTAGGTAGGTAGTTATTCTACTTTACGTGAAGAATAGTAATAAAATGTAATTCCCACGTATTAATTTGTGGTTTTTCCGACCTCATTCGTACTCTATCGGATCTGTTAGTCAATCAGACCCTGATGCGGAAGTCGATTCGCTAGAGTAATTTCATTAAATATAATTTTATGTCTCATGCATGATCATATGACTCGTAATGTTTCATAAATGTGTTGCGCCGACCCCAAGTAACATGGGATAAGGGCAGGAAGATGATGAAGTAGTATAGCTATCGCAGCCAGCCATCTGGTTAAATTAGCTTGCTGTCTGCTAAAACGCCATCCAATTAAATGGCTAAATGACAACTAGCCAAGTCATTGAGCGCAGCGTTTGAACTTTTGAGCGAAGCGCAAAAAAACTGAACTAAATTGGAAACACTTGGTTGAGTCTTGGTCAGTCATCTTCAAAGGACTGACTTTCAATAAGTAAAGTTGTTAAACAATGAATGATTCTAGTTCAATAAACTATTGGCCTGGGCATCCAATTGGATGGCTAATTTAACCAGATGACTGCGACATAGCTACTTTCTATCTAGAATACCCTTGGGCCCTAGACAAAGTGAAATTCTATCAGCTAGTGAGTATTTTCTTTGTATATATGTATAAGTTTGTACCCGTGACTTGTCAATCCCATACATTATGAACATTTTGTACAGTGCCATTCTGAATGGCATTTTGTCCCAATGGTGTTTGTCTGTTAATATGATATTACAAAGATTTCTGAAAACAATATCTATAATTCGTGGAACGTATTCTTCGGATCCCTTAAGATATTTTATTTATTTATTTACACATTAATTATTATAACACCTTTACAGAAACTTCCAAGGCGATGTTATAACATACATATAAAACATTAGAATACAATACATCAATCGTTACAATAAGACATACCAATACATCAATTAAATGGTCAGACCGTTTTCAATTAAATTTTGCGCTACTTTGACGAATCGCGGCAGGTTTTGGCAAAATATATATTCCGATAACGTTACAGAATTTATGAAAAGTATGACTCGCGTCATAGGGGCAAACTTAAGTAAGTTAGTCCTAGCCAACGGTACGTCTAACAGAGCGGGGCGGGCGCGCCCACGCACCCGTCCGGCGCGCACAGCCACAGTGCCTCCAGCACTTCTGGGTGGTGCAACAAACCTAGCAGTACGCTAACCACATACATGATCAGCGCAACATCTCTTCTAACTGCCAGTCTGGTATATCCAACCATACCCAGGACGAAAAGACTCGGGTATATGAGGGGATAAAAAGGGTAAACCCCATATTCTTTCAAATACAGAAACCTATATGACAAAGGGAAAACGTATGTCTCCTAAAATATTCTCAACAAGTCAAACTCAGAGGCGTTATTATGTTATTACCTACTTTTGCAATTATATAGATTCGTTATAGATTACCCCTTCTAGCAGTACAACAATGTCCGTCGTCGCATCGGACCTCCGACAACGCAATGCATCACCCTCCCCTCGCTTTGCGCAACGCATAATGTGGCACGCCCCTAAAAAATATATGTAAAACGACGCAGCGTTGACGCTGCGACGACGCAACGCACTAAAGGAACCTTCGCCTTAAGTCCCTTATAATACTCGTGACCTTAAATTCTGAAATTGCTGTAATTTGCGTCTACCGTTCCCCGTCTAACGAAAACATTCATACCTTCCTTTTATCACTCATTAATACTCTCCCTACCCTAAGTTCCTACAAATCAGTTATCGTAACTGGAGACATTAACCTGGATATTAAACCTACCACCCAAGAATCACGATCCCATGAATATCTTAGCACCATGGCATATCATGGATTCCTACCAGCTCATTAGAGGTGAAAACTGCCTAGACCATATCATGATTCGATCAAAGGCTACTATTGTCACTTTAATCTACGACACAACGGTAACTGATCATTGCTCTTCCTTATTATGTATTAATACTAAAAAACCAACAACAACTTCCCAGAAAACGTTATCTAAGGTAAACTACGAGCAACTTGACATCTCCATGGAAAACGTAGACTTTACGCCCCTTTTCCTTATCTCTGACCCTAACGATGCTATCGATAGACTTATAAAAATGACGAAAAATACCATAAATAAATGCACGACAATTGTCAAAGTCCCCGCAAGTAAAATAACTCTGAAGCCGTGGATTACGCCAGGCTTGCTGCGGTGTATTCGGAACCGAGACTCCCTACACAAAAAAGTCAAACAGTCTCCAGACAATCAAACTATAAAAATCACATATAAGCGATACAGAAATTTTTGTACAAACCTTTTGAAAAAATAAAGAGAAAATACGATTCAGAACAATTAAATGCAAGGCATCTCAAAATCCTAAAAAACTATGGGACACTATAAAAACAATCACAAATACACAAAAAAAAAACCCCTTCCAACCAACTTCTAACTCACACCTTCTCGCCTGATCAGTCTTGCAATGCAGTAAACGAATTCTTCGTCAGTATTGGGAAAAAACTCGCAGAGGATGTTCGGAGTGTCCAAAACCATCCCCTTCCCACACAAACTTCAACATTCAGTAAATCTTTTGTCTTAGAATAAACAGATCCTGATGAAATTATAAGTACCATTAACCAGCTAAGGGTCAATGCTGCCACTGGATGGGATGGCATACCTCAAACTTTCTTAAAAAGATATGCTCGGACCCTTGCACCCATACTATGCCACATTTTTAACCACTGCTTTGATTCGGCAACCTTCCCTACTTCTTTTAAAAAGGCAATTATCCATCCTATCTTCAAGGGTGGTGACGGGAGCTTGCCAAACAACTACCGCCCGATTGCTGTTCTTAGTGCCTTCTCTAAGGTGCCTGAACGCCTCATAAACAAGTGGCTAGTTTCCTAACTCGAGAACTTCAAACTCTTATCAACTACAACTGTGATAACCAAGCAACTGTGATAACCAAGGAAGTAGATAAGGGGAACAAATGCCTAGTGGCCTTTCTTGACCTCAGGAAAGCCTTTGATACCGTCTCTATCTCTTAACTTATACACAGGCTGGAGAACTTAGGATTTCGAGGTTCTGCTCTCTCTCTTCTCAGCAGTTACCTTCAAAACAGAAAGCAGGGGGTAAAAATTGAAAACCATGTTAGTGACGAGGAGAACGTGACGTATGGCGTCCCACAGGGCAGTGTCCTCGGCCCGACGCTATTTTTGATTTACATTAATGAACTCTGTAACCTTATTATCAACGGTGCGAGGATACTGTCCTACGCGGATGACACCGCTATTATCTTCTCTGCTAAGACTTGGGACAAGGTTAGGCTGGAGGCCGAAAGGGGACTCGCCAGAGTTAGTGATTGGCTAAGGGAGAATCTACTTACTCTAAATACCCTAAAAACCAACTTCGTCTGCTTCACTAAATACGCAAACTCTCAGCCTGCGCCTGACTTTAAGATTAGAATACATTCCTGTCGTACCCCAACCCAATCTACCTGTAGTTGCCTTGTAATTCAGAAGGTAAATTCCGTCAAGTACCTAGGTATTATAGTAGATCAAAAGTTAAGCTGGTACCCACACCTCGAACTAACTATAGGGAGATTAAGAAAACTCATATGGGTTTTCAAATCTTTGAGACACGTTATGAGTACAGAACTACAAAATAAAATATATATCGCACTGGCCCAATCTGTAATCATATATTGTATCTCGGTATGGGGTGGAGCAGCTAAGTCGTATTTTATAGAACTAGAGAGGGCACAAAGATCCTTGATTAAGGTCATGTACTGTAAGCCCTACAGGTTCCCTACTGAAACTTTATACGCAAGCTCTAAGCTACTCTCCGTCAGAAAACTGTATATATTACACATGGTACTAAGATATCACAAAATTCTACCCTTTAGCCAAGCCAAACTTAAAAAAAGACGGTGGGATATAGTAGCCCCAACATACTCAGCACGCTCAACTTTTGCTAGTCGCCAAAATGTAACTCAAGCCCCACTCGTTTATAATAAAGTAAATCGCATACTTAAAATTTACCCTATGCAGTTGTATGAGTGTAAGAAGACATTGACGGAATGGATCTTCACACTTAACTATGATGCCGTGGAAGGCATTTTGGCTACACTGGGTTGAACGTCATGTATACACATACACACACTCACACACACTCCTACACGCACACACACACAAACACCCACACTCCAACACTCATTCACACATACACACGCCCATTCACACACACACACCCACTCATACACACACGCATACAGAGAAAATATAAAATATACATTCACACATAAACCGTATGAACACACATCTATACAAAACACACTCTACTTTCACACACTGCCATAAGCACGATCTTCATTTTTCTTTTTATTAGTTTAATAAAAATGTGTAACTTATACCTAATTAGCACAACGAAACAATTGTAATTAATCGAGGAAGAGCGAGGTTTATCCCATCACAAGTATCTTCGGATTACTTTCTGGGAAGCCCCGTCAACTGAATTGTATAGATTTAAGATAATAAACACATTTTTTTTTTTTTTTATCACCCCAACAATTTGGCTTCCGCAGGAATAAATCCACTTGTGATGCTGTCCACTTGTTAGTCAATAACATAGTTGAAAACTTGAATGCTAACAAAAGAGTTCTTACCGTCTTTCTGGATCTTGCAAAAGCGTTTGACACCGTTCCCGTCTCCACTCTTCTACTTAAGCTTCAAGGTTTGGGTGTCAGGGGAGCCCCTTTGGCTATGTTCGAGAGTTATCTTACCAACCGCTCACAATTTGTTACTTTAGACAATCACAAAAGTATCGAATTACCCATGCAGTACGGCGTGCCTCAGGGAAGCATTTTGGGACCCACACTCTTTCTTGTTTTTATTAATGACCTCTGCAATCTTCAAATTACAAAAGCGTCAATAGTTTCATTTGCAGATGATACTGCTATCACTTTCGCCGCAAACTCTTGGTCGGACCTCCAAGTAACTGCATAAGACGGCTTTAGTTCTGCCCTTAAATGGCTTTCCCCTCACTCTTTAACTCTCAATGCCAATAAAACAAACTTTATTACTTTTTCTATCACGAATACTTCCCAACCAAAAACCCCAATCTGTATAAAAGCCCATTCTTGTTTCACACAATCTCAAATTAATTGTCAATGTCCTACCATAACCTCAGTGGAACAAGTTAAGTATCTTGGAGTAGTTCTGGACAAATTTCTTAATTTCGGGTCTCACATTAATGCCCTATCTGGTCGCATACGCAAGCTTATCTATATTTTTAAAACTCTGCGTCATGTAGCCAACCCTTCAATTATCCGAAACGTTTACTTTGCTCTTTGCCAGTCAATCCTTATTTACTGTATTTCTTGCTGGGGTGGTGCTGCAAAGACCATACTTAAACCTCTGGAGATAGCACACAGAGCTATTCTAAAAGTGGCTACGTTCAGACCAATTATCTTCCCAACGACCGAACTCTATAAATCTTGCAAGCTACTCAATGTTAGACAACAATTTATCTTACAAATAGTCCTACTACAACACAAGAGTACACCGTTTAAGAAAATAACTAAACGCCGAAAAGACCTCATATGTACAATCCCATCACCACGCACAGCTTTTTTAAAAATTTTCGCTCTCTATCTTGGCCCGAATTAATTGAATTATATAATAAAATTAATGCAAAAGTTCCGATTTACGAATTAGGATTTCGTGTCTGCAAAAAGACTGTCCGCTCCTATTTACTAAACCTTAATTACATTGAAACAGAAGAACTCTTAAAGTAGTGATCACGCTAACACAAACATACATCACACACAACATAGATAACTAACACACACTACTCTAATACAAATACACTACTCACAATCACTCTGAAGACAAATATATTTTATTTTAATTCAAAAATAATTTTGAACTAAACATAATTTTTATATAATTTGCTATTTTTTATTGATTGATTATTGTAATTTATTTTATTAATTCATAACTGACATTCGATTAAGTATCTACCTCAAATTTGTATTTGAATACAATTGTTTTTAAAGTTTTCTTATTTTGTTGATTGATTTTAATAATAAAATGTTGACAGCATGTTCATAGTTATAGGTCAACCCTTATTTTTACGACAGGGGATTGCAATCTGTTTCTTCTATACACAGGTGACTTCATCTCCTATCTAGAAGGACAGTACTGCATCTACTAACTAGATTAAGAACTTTAATGCTTGTCTCAAATAACCGTGCAATGTATCTAGTCCTAAGTTTATGAATAAATTTAATTTAAATTTATAATAGAGGACGAACAAATAACAAATAACCTATTTTCATTAACTGGTCTGCTATTCCACACTCCGGGCTGCTACTAAAAAGAAAACTGAAAAGAAGAATTCAATAAATTCTAATGAAAACCCAGTTGAGGTAGGGATCCGTACAAACAGTTTGCAAAACATGAAAACAGAACAATTACGTGAGTTATCAACTCATTCGCTGTTGTTCTCAATAAAGTTGAAAGGGGACGAAGTTACTTAGAACAGGCCAAGTTAGTACAATAGAATAACTGGTAGAGTTGAATTGAAGATAAAGATAGACTAATATGCTATAGGTCATATTCCTATATAACTATTATACGCAATATTAGTTGTAAAGGAAGTACACCTAAAAAGTTTATTGGAACTTCAAAGTCAAACCGAAGTTATCTATGACAATGAGTATGAACTAATTAACCTCAGTTTAAACTTGGAACGTTGACTAAGGTCCATAAATAAACGTTGTTATAACGCGCACGGAAGCGAAGCTGTCATTAAAATCATTTCTAATGCCGTAGAAGTGCGATTAAATATAATAATCAGTTTTGCATAGCCCCTCTTTTCGAAAAAAAGGAGAATAATATTTTCCGAAAAATAAAATTCAGTGGTTGATAAATCCCGGAGCTATCTTAAACCGCTCTATAAAAAAATGTAAATAAACTCGCGCTTAAATCCAAAAAACTATGAAATTTGGCATATCGGAGACCACAAGCCACACCAGCTCCTCTAGTGGTGAATTCAAACGCGGTAGCCCCCATTCAGAGTGTGTATAGAAATTGTCGTTATTAAAGTTCAAAGTCTGAAGAATTTTGATGAAATTTAGCAAGCGTGTAGATCACCAACAATAGGACAATATGTTATGTTATGTTTAGGTTGTCTGTAAGAGATTGCCCTGTGCGATAAGGCCGCCCATTGTACACATATCTTTATAAATGTTTTGTCCTGTAATTATTTAAGTGGTGTACAATAAAATAAATAAATATCTTTCAACCGAAATATATACTTTTTATCCCAGTATTATGTTCCCGTAGGACAATCACGCCAGATCCAAGTCTTCGTCAACCGTCTTCGTCGCATACTCTGCATCTACTGGCCCGAGACCATCACCAACGTAGAGCTGTTGGAGAAATGTCACGAGAGCCCGATCGATAGCCAGATCAAGCGTCGTAAGTGGAGTTGGATCAGCCACACGCTGGGAAGGTATTCTGATCAAATACCCTAGAAAGCGCTGAATTGAAATGCAAAAAAAAACGTGGCCGTACCCGTCAAACCTGGCGTCGCACCGTGTTGGTAGAAGCGATGAGCATCGGTATGACGTGGAGCCAGGTGAAGCGTGAAGTTCAAGACCGATCGCAATGGAGGACTATCGTAAACGCCTTCTGTCTTCTTTAATAGGTAATGAAGATGTTCCCGTGTGTTTTTTTTAATGTTCCATAGTCAACAAAGAATCCTTATAACTTCGCCATGTTCGTCTGTCCGCCCGTCCGTCCTTCCGTCTGTCCGTCCATCTGCAGCTTAGCTCAGAGACTCTAAGTACTAAAAAGCTATAATTTGACATGGATATTAATCACGCCGACAAAGTGATAAAATAAAATCATGAAAATATATATTTGGTACCTTCTGTACCTTCGGTTTGCCGACGATATAGTGGTTATGGCTGAGACATGGAGGACCTCAGTACAATGCTCGATGACCTCAGTAGAGCTTCCAAAAGAATGGGTCTTAGGATGAACATGGACAAAACCAAGGTGATGCTGAATGCCCATGTTACACCCACTCCTATCAAGGTCGGAGACTCTATACTCAAAGTTGTGGGCGACTATGGTTACCTGAGACAAACGATCCAGTTGGGTAGGGCCAACTTCGAGAAAAAGGTCAACCGTCGAATCCGACTCGGCTGGGCAGCGTTCGGGAAGTTGCGCGGTACCTCCTCGTCCAACTTACCACCGTGTCTCAAGACGAAAGTATATGACCAGTGTGTATTGCCAGTGATGACATATGGCTCTGAGATGTGGTCGCTTACAATGGGATCTTACTTCTCTATGCCGATCTACTTAAATCAGAAATCTTACAATCACTCAAAGGGAAATGGAGAGGGCTATGCTCGGAGTTTCCTTGCGTGATCGAATCAGAAATGTAGAGCTCCGCAAGAGAACCAGGGTTACTGACATAGCCCGAAGAATTGCCAAACTTAAGTGGCATTGGGCAGGGCACATTGCTCGCAGAACGGATGGCCGATGGGACAGAAAGGTTCTGGAGTGGCGACCGCGAACCGGAAGACGTTGCGTTGGAAGGCCTCCCACCAGGTGGACCGATAACCTGGTGAAGGTTGCAGCGATATGCTGGTTGCGAGACGCGCGAGATCGGTCAAAGTAGCGACGCTTGGGAGAAGCCTATGTCCAGCAGTGGACGTCTTTCGGCTGATCTGATGATGATGGTGACCTTCTGTACACGTAAAGTGGGTTTGATTTTTTCTCGTCTCATCTTTGGTGTGGGTTATCGTTGGATAGGCTATTCAAAAATTTCACAGGTCTTTGAAAACCAGTATTCGATTCAGACATCCGTTTGTGTCAAATTAAGCTTAATATTGCAAATTTGCAATTTTAGGCTAAATGGTTTCTTTTGGATGTGTGAAAAAATTCACAGCAGTAGTATATATATCCAAATTAAGAACATTAAAACTATCACAGTTAATACAACAGCTATCAGAGTTAATTTAAAAACAGCGAATGCTCGATGTTCTGTAACAAGTAAATGTTCTAGTCTATACTCACCTTTATAGAACAAAAAGCAAGAGTTTGTTTGTGTTTTGTTGATCGCACTAAACTTCGAAAAAACCAGTCTATTTGCTTTTTTTTGCCATTATATAGCACATATTTAGGAGCCGAGCAAAAATAATAATAACGCTAAGTGATATCGAATTAATAAATAGCGCAGATGAAAACGCAAGGCACAGCTAAGCTTTAATAATCTTTTTCAACATCATTACGGCTATTCTTATCATTCTGTCCTTTGACCGTCTGAATAAAGGCTATCGCGTAATGGATAGTTGAAATGGTTTCATTTCCGATAAGCCGCTTTGACAAACTAAAATATAAAAGGTACTGTATTATCTAGAATGAGAAAAGTACCCGTTGTGAAGCTTAAAAATCTTGTTCGGGAAAATGTTTCAAGGTTTTTTTTGTAGAAAAGACTGAAATTTTAGAAAAATGTCTTCTTAAATACTACGTAATCTACAAAAAAACGTTCTTCTGATCCGTAATCTTGAATTCCAACGTTTATGTACAATATTTTTGGAAACGTCCAGTATTTAGTTTCTAAAAATACATATGCTATAAGGCCTTACTTCCGATGAGAGCCGTAACTCGGTTTCTTTCTAAAGCCTACTTCTGATTACCTATATAGGTTACCTACACAGTCCAGATTTAAAGTAAAATATGTTTGTTAAAGAACAATGTTTCATGTACATCATTTGGTACACATGATTTTTTCGTAAGACTAATAAATTTGCTTTAAAAAATTACACTAGTTTATACAGTTTTTATACTTCAGCTGAAAAAGGGTTTATTATTATTATATGTGATAGGTATATATATATATGATAGAGCATCCAGAAAAAAATCTGGCTCGTCTGGTTTTAATAACATTTACTTTCAAGCAATCAACAAAAATGGCGGATACGTACATTTTTTATAGTTTTCTGAATCGATTTCTATTATAATGGACCAACAGTAATCCCGCAACATGTATTCATCGCTTATTCTTTGATTCCAATCTTCAAAATTTATTAAATCTTGATTCCCTCAGTCTCTCCCTGTATTGATAATTTCAACTTAGTAAAGTAAGTACAATTCTTTGCTAAGTTTGTGGAATGATATTATGAGAGCAAGCCAGAGCTTCAGTTAACTTACTTTAACCGCTTCTAATAACTATTTAAATTAAATTTGAATCAAGCTATGTATTGTTTTATACGAATAAATGAACATAAAACTACAGGCTATCAAACTACATCTACAATGTAGGACAACTTGGAAAAATGGATGTCTGTAGAAAAAAAAATGTAAAGTGATAGAATAATTATGCTTATATTTCCGTAATTATGACACGATATCTTGCGAAAACACCCCGATTCAAACATTAAAAGGCCCATAACTTTAGAACGGCTGACCCGATTTTAATTAAACATAACTAAAAAACTCTTGATAAAACCAATTACCAAAAAAATAAAATAGACTCGGTTCCTCCGTTTATGAGATGTGATGCCACAAACAGGTACACAAACACACAGGTACAGACCTCAAACTTATAACACCTCTTTTTCCGTTGGAGTTTAAAAAGGCAAGGCATATTGACACCATGTTGTGTTAAAGTTTTTCTCAACCATATGGAAGCCAAATAATATGATTAAAACCTACATTCGATTCTTTGTCCATAAAGTATTCTTTGTCCGACAGAACACAAAGAGAATCTGACTTGTACTTTCTGAACTGTCGTTTTATTTTGCGAATACAATCTTTTCTAGAACTTTGGACGTAGGCTTTTATATGACAAGCTTTTTTCCATTTATGTAGAAACAAGTTGTGCCAGAAAATCTGTCGAAACCTTTGCTAATACGGCGTCAAATTAAATTTAATAGCGAAACTTTGTACACGGTAGATCGGTATCTATTTACGTTAAAACAGAATAAAATCTTAAGTCTTAATTTGAAAGAAGAAAGAAATATCGTTTATTCTGCATAAAATTTTCACCAGCGGCAAATGACCCCGTAATCATCTGTTGTCTTTTTTCAAACTTTTTCTTCTACTGCTGGGCAATCTTTCCCCTTTTCCTTCCACTCTCCCTGATTTTTCCTTCTCCAGTTAATCACCCGTAAATGTCACATGTGTTGTTACTTGAAATAAAAAAATTAAATGGTGTTTTAGTGTTCCGTTCCTCAAAAGTAAAAAAAGAATCCTTATAGAATCACTTCGTTGTCTGTGTGTCCGTGTGTCATGACATTATCTGGAATCCCTTGAGGTATCATGTTAAAATTAATGTATGATATAACTCAGGCCTGCATTCTTTTCAAGCTATGAAAAAATCAACCTTCTGAGTCATCGCAAACAAAATATACAGCCCTTTATGTCACATATTTGAGGAATCACAAGGCACTCAAAACCTAAAGAGTACTTCCCGATGACCTAGAATCATGAAAGTTGGTAAAAAGCAATGTCTTATAGCACAAGTAAAGGAAAACCCGGAAAACTATAAATTTGAAGAACAACAAAAAAAAAAAAATATAAACTTATTTGCAGTTGGTAAACTAACCGCGACCTATATCGATGTAAGGAGACGACAGTTTTCCAACGGCAAAGTTTATTTAGTCCCTTCGTTAGAGCAATGTTCAGTGCTTATATTGTTTATGAACATCAGTAATGTTACCTAATTATTTTGATGAATGCAGCTATTTATACGGAATCCTCGGTGCGCGAGTCCGACTCGCACTTGGCTGGTTTTTTTAGATGGCTACAGGTATCTAAAGATGTATTATCTGTGGTGTTTCGATAAATTAATTTGTCTCTGTCTGCTTAGTTGTCCCCTTTACTATTAAGTAAATTACATCTAGTTACCTACTAATACTTTTAAGTCAGCTAAAATAACACTATCTCCAGTTATATGTTCAGCAAAAAATCAACACCAACTGCACAGCATGCAGCTGGATTTATTTTCTAGAGTTTTCCGAATTGTAAAACCATCACAGGCTATAATTTTCCCAATTAAGAAAACCAAAACCGCTGGACCATTCCATTTACGGCTCAGACTTATTCTTTGTCCAAAACAAAGAGGGAATGTAAATAAGAGTTCGCATTTTAAATTCACTAAGGCAATTTACATCTAGGTATACGTCCCGAACATTAAATCCATACTTTAATAATATAAAGGCAATAGTAACTCCGTCTAGTCTATTTTTTTGTCATGTTTTAACGTCCGGAGGTATGTGGATGAAATTTGGTTTACGGATAGACCATGTTCTGGATTAGAACTTTTTATCCCGGTAAACATACATAAATCATGTGTTGGGATAATATAACAGTTTTGATGCAGGCGAAGCTGCGGGCAGAAGCTAGTAATAATACTATAAATGCTAAAGTAACTACGTTTGTCTGTCCGTAACAAACAGACAGACATAGTTGTTACTTTTTCGCGTCTAAACCAATGAACCAAAGGTCATTGGGCATCTTAGTGTGGAAACCATATCCATGGCGTAAACAAACGAAATATAGTAGAATGTATTAATATTTACCGAGGGTAGTGGTAAATAAAATAGCGTTAGTATTTCTTCAGATAATGATTTATTACTAAAATGTCTTAGCCTATATATACATTTTGGGTACTGGAGGTAATATCGCTCAATCAATTACGAGCAAGCTCACTTGCCTGCTGATCCCTAGAACCTCGGTAGCGCGACACGTAAATACCGCGCGAGTGGCGCGGGCGCCTCAGTGTCCGATGCTTAAGCTTCGCGTGCGGTGGTGTCGACGATGCTTGTAGGTTAGCTGGTACAGTGCTCCCCCCCAGCGAAGCGTACTGGAGGATTTGAGACTCTTCCTGACCTCGTGATGTGGGGTGCACCACGAATGACGTCGGCGGCAGGCTCGGAGTCCAACAGGAATGCAGGTTTCAGTCGGTCCACGGAGATATTCTTTAGTTTCGCATTTACGAGTATTGTGTATGCCTTCACGTTGCGTTCGACAACTCGATGCGGGCCGTTGTATGTGGGTGTGAGCGGCTTGCGTACTGCGTCATCACGCACAAACACATGGGTACACGTTCGCAGATGTCGAGGGACGTATGTTGTCCGACGATCTGTGTTGATGTGTGCGGCGTGTAGTTTTTGCATTGCGTTTGCTATGATGTCTTCATAATGCGACTTTGTTTCGTCCGTTATCTTCACGCCTATCATCTCACCGGGTAGTCGCAGTGTTTGGCCATACAATGCTTCTGCTGCGGAGACATCTGTGTCGTTTTTTATTGTTGCACGTAAACCCAGCATGACGGTAGGTAGCTCGTATGTCCAGTTTGAATTTTGTAAACGAGCCGTTAGTGCAGTTTTCATTGAGCGATGCCAACGTTCTATCATGCCGTTTGCTTGTGGATGGTAGGCAGTGGTACGTGTGCGCTCGATGCCTAATCGCTTCATGAGACTTTTGAATAACTCAGATTCGAATTGACGTCCTTGGTCGCTGGTCAATTTTTCTGGGCATCCGAATCGAGTTATCCAACCCTCGTACACAGCACGGGCGACTGTTTCGGCGGTGATGTCAGCCACTGGGTATGCTTCGGGCCATCTGGTTGCTCTGTCGTTGACTGTTACACTGTATCGTTTCCCATCTGATATTTGTAGTGGTCCAACGATGTCAATGTGGATGTGAGACAGACGGTCGGTGCGTGGAAAAGTTTCGAGTGGCGACACAGTATGGCGCTGTGTCTTACTTTGTTGACATGCGATGCAACTTCGTGTCCAATTGCTGACGTCGGTATTCATGCTCGGCCAAAAGAATCGTTTTGTTATCAGGTGGCGGGTGGCGCGTATGCCGGGATGACTCATCGCATGGATTGTTGTGAACACGGGTCGTCGCAGCTGTGGCGGTATGTAGGGTCGGTTGCTGCCTTTTGACGTTTCGCACAGTATCTTGTTTTTTGAGTTGCTTGGTTTGATGCGGTGAAATTGCAAGTTGTTGTTTCGCAAGACATTTTCAATTTCATTGTCATCTTGTTGTTGACGCGCTAACTCGTCGTAGTCGATCGTTGACGGTGTCGTTATTGTTTCGATTCTAGATAGGGCGTCAGCAACGACATTTTCTTTGCCTTCTATATGTAGTATCTTCGTCGTAAATTGGCTAATGTAGTGAAGATATCTTGTCCGCAGCTGTGTTTCCGTCTTGCTGTTATCTCTCATGAGCGCAAACGTCAGAGGTTTGTGGTCGGTATATACAGTTATTTCTTTACCCTCGAACATTTTTCGGAAATGACGAATCGCTAGGTAGATCCCTACTAATATTATAAATGCGAAAGTAACTCTGTCTGTCTGTCTTTCTGTCTGTCTGTCTTTCTGTCTGTCTGTCTGTCTTTGCTTCACGCCTAAACTACTGAACCGATTTGTGTCAAATTTGGTACAGACATAGTTTGGAACTTGAGAATGGACATAGGATAGTTTTTATTACAAAAAATAAAATATAAAATAAAATTTATTCCGGACATACAGCGCCATCTATTGGTCAAGAGTCGGCATCAGAAGTCACTATTCCACGCGAACGAAGTCGCGGGCAAAAGCTAGTGGCTAATAATTCCCGATCGAAGGTACTGTATTTTCTTTGAGCGTCGGTCAGTTTTTTTGAATAAAAACCGAGTGGCTGCCATCTTCCGTGAATGTACTGCTGTAGGGCTGCGCCGACGCATGTGTTGGATGCATCGCACATGAGTGAGATGGATGCATGTGAAGACGGATGTGTAAGCATAACAGCGTTTCGTATACTGGCTTTGCTTGCTTCGAAGGCTTCTTTTTCATCGGGCGTTAGCTGGATTGGTGTCTTGTCGTTTTTTTTCGAAGTGCGTAGGTACTTGAATAATTTCTCTTGTGTGTGCGCTGCGCGTGGAATACTTTCTTTGTAGAAATTAATGATGCCTAGGAAGCGACGAAGTTCTTGTACTGTTGTCGGCTCTGGAAATGTTGTTATAGTTTTGACACGTTCCTCAATTGGTTTAATTCCGGCCGCTGATACGTCGTAGCCTAGGAACTCGAGCGTTTCTTTTCCAAAAACGCACTTAGACACGTTTATTCGCATTCCATGCATATGTAGCCTTTTGAAAACTTCTTCTAAGTGTAGTCGGTGTTGAGTTGGATCGGCGGACGCCAGAAGAATATCGTCGACGAACGGGAACACGAAATCTAGGTCACCCAGTATATTATTCATGTGTCGTTGAAATGTTTGACCTGCGTTACGTAATCCAAAGCACATTCGTGGGAATTCGAACAGCCCGAATGGAGTAATTACTGCAGTCTTCTCAATATCTTCTTGTCGAATTCGCAGTTGGTTATAAGCTTTGCGTAGATCAATTTTTGTGAATACCGTCATTCCTTGTAATCTGTATGTGAAGTCACGCAGGCGAGGTATCGGGTAGCGGTCGGGCTTCGTCACGGCGTTTAGTTTTCTATAATCACCGCATGGTCTGAGTTCACCATTCTTCTTCTGGACTAGGTGTAGAGGACTAGCCCATGGTGATTTGCTGGGTCGGCATATACCTTGCTCAAGCATTAACTGGAACGTGTCTTTTGCGGCTTGATACTTATGTGGCGGTAACGGGCGAGCTCTGCAGTACACGGGTGGTCCACGTGTCACGATGTAATGCTCCACGTCGCTAGCCTCTGTGTTACTGAAGTTGGCGGATGTGATGTCGTTATATTTCTTTAGCAGGTCGTAGTACGGATCATTCACGTTGAGTGGGAGTACCGTTGGGATTGATGTGCTGCTTGACAGACAACCGTTGATTGATAAGCCTGTCTTCTTGTCAATAAGTTTCTGGGCTCGTAGGTCAACCAAAAGGTTGTGGTATTGCAGGAAGTCGGCACCGATGATTGGCCTCTTCACGTCAGCAACGGTGAATTTCCATTTGAATGGTCGACGTAAACCAAGGTTGAGGTCCAAGTTGCGTTCGCCGTATGTACGTATGGGTGTGCTGTTCGCTGCGTACAGTAGTATATCACATGACGGCGTAGCGGTTTTGCAGGGTGGTACAACCGACACGTTTGCTCCAGTGTCGATCTGGAAGCGCAGCTTATTAGCGGAGTCGTAGATGTATAGACGGTATGTGGTTATGCTGTCGATCTCGGCTCCCGTCGTTGCCAAGACCTCCGTTAGTTTTCCTGCTGCTTGCCATATGGAACGTCAATAAAATACGTGGCTTCACAACAGACTGGTTTATTGCAAACTAAAACTAAGCTACCCACCACCATGACAATATAAATAATATCCATGTACCGACAGAACGTCACACTTCTCCTCACCAAGTCTACGGTCATCTTTTAACAATAAACGTTATATTAATGTAAGAAATGCATGAAAGTTTGTTTAGCACGATTGAGCGCACGTAAGGCTCGAGCGGACGCGCCAAGGGGTGGTGGCGATCGCGACAGCTCGCGTCCCTGATTTGGCAACGACCGTTCGGGTTGAACTTGCGGCGATTTACGCGCTTCCGGTGTCGTGACCTTAGATTCACTGCCACCACCGCTGGATGCGTCTTCAAACAGGTCACCTTCGGCTCCGTTATCGACGCTCAGTTTGTCGGTCTTATTCGGATTCGTCTCTTCGGACACAGCCACGCCACTCATTCGCGATAATGAGTACCTATCTTTGCTGTTACTTGAAATGATTTGGTCTGCATGTCTACGCCACTCAACCCCGTTACCTATACCGACTTTATACGAGACAGGCCCAGTCTTTTTAATAACAGTGGCTTCGGTCCACTTATCCCCCCTCGCGGTATAATCGCGAGCCATCACTGCGTCTCCCACCTGGAATTCCCTATCCGACCCTGGGGCGTGGGCGACCTGACGCTCTTGTTTGGCTCGTACTACGGCCGCCACATCCGGCCGTAGTGCGTCCAGTCGGCTGCGCAGGCGCCTGCCTTGGAGCGCCACTGCCGGAGATACTTCTGTAGTCGCGTGATCACAGTTACGGTATTGGAACAGAAATTGACTAAGAGCGGCGTTAACATCCTTACCCTCATATATAGCTCTCTTAATTGCTTTCTTTACCGTTTTTACCGCGTTTTCCGCCGCGCCATTACCCTGAGGCCGATAAGGAGCCGAAGTCTTATGTTTGATACAATTGTTTTTACAATAGTCCTTAAATTTTAGTGAAGTAAACGGCGGGCCGTTGTCAGTCACGAGCTGTGACGGTAAACCAAAACGTGCGAATATACTTCTGAAAACTTTGATGGTTGATGCTGCAAATTCAAATTCAAATTCAAATTCATTTATTGCTCAACACAGTACATAAAAATACACTTCCAGATGTCAGGTGAATGCGCAGTCAACCGTGTTCCACCAATTTAGGCTTGCAAAATTATAGTTACAATAATACAATGTTATAAATTAAACTAAAATTACAATTGAACGTATATGTCATTAATAAAAAATAAAAATCTAAAACGTGATCAACGTCATAAATTAAAAAAAATGTATAAAATGTCATTAATTAAAAAAAATAATCTAAAACGTATTCAGTGTCATAAATTTAAAAAAAATGTATAAAATGTCATAAATAAAAAATGGTATAATATGTCATAAATTTAAAACGCATCCAATGTCAAAAATTAAAATTATATCCAATATCATACATTTAAATTAAAATACTGTACGATGTCATAAATGAAAGAAATCAGATGTATAATATGTCATAGATAAAATTTGAACGTATACAATGTCATAAATTAATATTAAAATTCTAAGACGTAGACAATGTCATAAATTAAAAAATTGAGAAGTAATGTCAAATTATACAATGTCTTAATAATTAACAAAATAATAAGTAAACAAATCGGACCCAAGTATCCACCCCAATCACACCTGAACAGATAATTTTCTGTCCAACAAGTACTCATGTACTGTGTAGTATGTCTTGCTTAGCAGTAAATTATTCAATTGTTTTTTAAATACATTGATGTCATTAATATTTAACAAAGAATTTGGTAGTTTATTATAAATTTGTGGAGCCATTCCTGTCAAGTTTTTATGAAACACTGCTTTTTTGTGCTGTCTACCGCTTATTTTATTTTTGTGTCTTGCGCTGTGAAGTTTTTCAAACAAGTGAAAATTTGTTTTAACAAAGACAGCTACTTCGTATATGTACAGACATGGTACTGTTAAAATTCGAAAATACGCAAAGAACGGTTTACAGCTTTCCGTGCTTGGTATACCGCATATCGCTCTAACACATCTTTTTTGCGCTCTAAATACCGCCTCCATATTCGTGGAGTTACCCCAGTATATGATCCCGTAGCGTAACGTAGATGTAACATATGCATGGTACGCCGTGACCAAAACTTTTTGGTGTACCTCCTTTGCGAGATTGCGTAAGGCATATGCATGCTGGCTCAGGCGTTTACACACACTGTCACTGTGAGTTTTCCACGACATATCTCTATCTAGCTCTAGTCCTAAAAATTTTGTAGTGTTAGTATCTGAAATTATTTTGTCTTTATATTTTATGTCCGGTTTTTTATGATTTGTCATTTGCTCAAAAGTCATTATTTTCGTTTTGTCAATATTTATTTTCAAATTATTCACGCCCATCCATTCTACTAATACTTGGAGACAGTGGTTTATCTCTCTCTCAAGTGTCGTCGCATCATTGTAGCCACTAAAAACAACTGTGCTATCGTCAGCAAACAAAACCATAGGGTGGTGTGTTTCTCTGGGCATGTCGTTAATGTATATAATAAATAACAACGCTGCCAAAATACAACCTTGGGGTACACCATAGTTATTGGGTCTCTGACTCGACATATATGTACGTTCGGTTTTTGAAGCAATACATTCTGCGTTCGTGCTACGCATCGGCACGGTCTCTATCCGTTTGGAATGAGCGTCCACCATAATGAGATAACGCACGCCCCCACAGTCTGCAAAGTCCGCGTGTACGCGCTGCCACGGGTGCAGCGGGAACTCCCAGGGGTGCAGCTGCGCCCGCGGCGGCGCACATACGGGTATTTGATACAAAAAACTGGCCAAAACCTTTTTTTTGGTAATTTTGGGTCAATTGTGCCTCCTAGTTATTTTTCATATTAATTTTAGTATAACCCAATCATTTCTATACCCTTTTCTCCAAAGGGACTTACGTGTGAAATAAAATCGAAATAAAATAAAACATTATTTTCTATTTCAAGCATTATGGTGATTTATTTGTACAATAACTAATAAAAAAAGCATTTAAAAATACACAATGATTTAAAAATAACGCTTACTTTTTACATAACCTTACAAAATACATAAATGAAAAGCTATGTACAAACTGTAACTGTTTTTTTTTCGAAAAAAACCTATTTTTGTTCAGAGGCTATAATTCATAGGGGCGGAAAAAGCCGAAGGTTTTTCTCTTGATATGAAATCTAGAAGGTTCAAAGAACACGATTATGTATAAACTTTAGCTTAACTATGTTTATCTGATACTTAATTTGACGAAGGAAACCTATTTTACGTGTTTTTTTTTGCATAAAAATACTCATGACTTTATGGTACAATTAAAGAATGAAAAAGTGATCCTAACAGTAGCACAATAGATTCAAAATAAAGTTCATACCTGTGCCTGAAGATTCCATGATGGTTTTTGGGGTTTGCACTAAACACAACAGTATGATTAGTCTTAAACAGCAATTGAAATTTGCGAGCGCCGAGAAAACAAACGTGTCACTAGCACAACAGATGAGTTCCGACTGACGTTGAGGGCGCATGGAGCGCTCTAGCCCCTTCTGGGTACCGGTTTCTTAATGAATAGAGTGTCCCATTGTTAAAACATAACAAAGGATAGCTGCGCGGTTACTTTTGTAAAAATGACTTTTGGCCAGTTTTTTGTATCAAATACCCGTATGTGCGGCGCGTCCCGCACGTTGCGGCACGCTGCGCATGACCTACATATTTCCTCAATGTCCCGGTCTAAACTCGACCAATAAATGTAACTCCGCGATAAACTTTTCATTTTGTTCACGCCTAAGTGGCCCTCATGAACCTCATTTAAAATTTTCTTTTGTAGAACATCTGGTACCACTATCCTATATTTATAAATAACGCATCCCTGATCAACTACAAAATCACTCTTCTTCGCAAAAAATGTTTTTTCCGGATCACAGCTCGCGTTTGACGGCCAACCAAAAAGAACATAACCTTTAATTTTACATAACAAAGGATCACGTTCAGTTTCTTTCGCGATATCTTTGAAACTGACAGGCAGTGACTCCTCTATAAGATTTAGATAGTCCACAGTGTCAGCAGAGCGACCCTCCCGAGGTAACGGTAACCGCGATAACGCATCAGCCGGACCGTTGTCCACCGATCGTACAAACTCTATCTCAAAATCATAAGCTGCCAGGCGTGCAGCCCACCTCTGTAAGCGGCTAGCTGCCGTTTGCGGAATGCCTCCTTTTGCCCCAAAAATGTGAGTAAGCGGCTGATGATCGGTGCGTAGCGTGAAGCGCCTACCGAACAAATATTGGTGATGTTTCGTGACACCAAACAGAATAGCCAGTGCCTCTTTGTCCAGCTGGCTGTAGTTGCGCTCGGACGAACTCAGTGTGCGCGACACGCAACTAACGGGCCGCTCACTACCGTCCGCGAACCGGTGCGCAAGCACGGCTCCTAGTCCGTACGCACTGCTATCCACCGACAATACCAGCTCGCGCCCCTCCTCGTAATGTGCTAATACCCGTTCACTCAGGAGAGATCGCTTTGCCTCCAAAAAAGCTTTATCGCAATTGGAGTCCCATTCCCAGTTGCTATCTTTCTTTAACAAGTTATGTAAAGGTTGCAACAAGGTGCTTAAACGTGGAATAAATCGCCCATAATAATTGAGCATCCCCAGAAAACTCTTTAGTTGGGTTACGTTTTCTGGTTTGGGCGCACTGGAAATGGCCTCCAATTTTTCTGGATCCGGGCGTAACCCTTCCTTATTAATAATAAAGCCCAGATACTTCACACTTTCTTGTAAGAATTTACATTTGCTAAGTTTTACAGTAAGTCCCGTGCTACGTAACCTTTCGAGTACAGCTCTCAAATTTTTTAAATGTTCAAGTCTATTTGAGCCGGTCACACAAATATCGTCTAAAAATACAACGCACCCTGGCACCCCGCGCAGTGTCTCCTCCATAATCTTTTGAAATTTTTCCGGTATAACTGACAACCCGTAAGGTGTACGTCGATACACAAATGTACCCATATGAGTAGTTATAGCTGTATAAGGTTGCGAATCATTCGATAAAATGCACTGTTCATACGCATGTTTCAAGTCTATTTTAGTAAATTTATCGCCCCCACTGAGATTCGCAAACAACTCTTCGATCCGCGGCAATGAGTAATAATCTCTTTTTAGCTTTGGATTGATGGTTATCTTATAATCCCCACAAATGCGTATGTCCCCATTTTGTTTAATAACTGGGACTATTGGAGTGCCATAATCCGAGTAATCGACGCGGTAGATGGACCCGTCCGCAACAAGGCGCTCAAGCTCCCGTTCGACTCGTGCGCGCAGCGGCATCGGTCTTGCTCGCACGTAAACCGGTTCCTTATCTAATAGCTGTAGTCGTATGGGCTGTTTGCATGTACCTAGCTTATCGGTAAACACTTCTGGGAATTCTTTACATAGTTTGTTTACGAATTCGTCATCTATGATTTCATTGAGGTTTATTTGTGTAATCTTTAAGGCGCGCATCCATTCTCGCCCTAACAAAGGCCGCGCTCCACCGTTAATAACGTAAAGCCTTAAGGACTTGCCTTCAAATGTACCTAAACACACGTCCACCTCAATGTAACCAAGTGATTCGATTCGTGAACCAGAGTACCCGCGTAAAATTAAATTATCTGGATAGATTTTTTTATGCGAAAACCAACGTTGGTACATATTGTCACTTATTGCTGAAATACGACTACCCGTGTCAACTTCACATTCGATGTTCATGGTATCAATTCTTAACTTAATAAAGTGTGGTTTGTTACCTCGTGCTGTTACATTTAGGTTGAATATACCTTCGTCAGATTCATCACTGACATAGTTATGTCGACCGCCACTACCACGCACTTGTTTACACACTGCTTTTAAATGCCCTTTTTGGCCACACTCATCACAACTGTAATTTTTAAACCGACACCTCTCGGCCGAGTGCGCCTTGCCACAGCGCCAGCATGGCCGCACGCGCCCATCCGCGGCGTCCTCGCCGCCGCCGCTTGTACCTGCAGCCGCTCGTCCTGCGCCGCCGGGCGCTCGCGATGACCGGCCGCGCTGGCCCGTTCGCCAGCCGCGTGCATTATGCAGGCCTTCACCCGCGTCACCGCTTACCCGCGGCCCTGATGTCTCCGCCACCGCCGTCGTTGTGCCACTCACTTCGGCGTGTTTCTCGGCTGCCTCTAGAGCCAACGCTAGTTCCACTGCATCTTTATACTGTATCTTCTTTTCGGCGAAAATTCTGGATCGCATCATATCGTTCGTCAAGCCTGACACGAACTGATCGCGTAAATTCTCCTCCAGCGTCCAGCATAACTTGCACTTCCCGAAATTGCAAGTAGAAGCGAGGTGTTTTAATGCCTGCAGGTACTCTGTGAGGGACTCGCCGGCCCGCTGTCGGCGCAACCTGAACACGTGTCGCTCTGCAATCTCGGACCGTTGTGGTTCCAGGTGTTCCGTCACAAGTTGCACTAATTCTTCATACGTTTTGCTTTCCGGGAAGCTAGGTGAACACAGATCGCACATTAGTGCATAGGTTTCTTCCCCTACAACCGTTATTAACATAGGCACCTTTAATTCATTGTCAATTTCATTTAGCTTTATGTATTGATTCACTCGACGAATATACGCTGGCCATTGCTTTGAACTCAAATTAAAAGATTCTATTTTTCCGATAGGCATAATGCTAAGTATTAAAAACCGCGTGGCCAATAAAAAAAACAAAAGAATAAAATATCCCGTTCTCGTCGCCAATGGAACGTCAATAAAATACGTGGCTTCACAACAGACTAGTTTATTGCAAACTAAAACTAAGCTACCCACCACCATGACAATATAAATAATATCCATGTACCGACAGAACGTCACACCATAATTACACGGTGATCTGCAGTTGCGTGCGCGCTCGCCGAATCGCTTGTGAAAATAACAAGCGCTGTCCTTTTTTTTTTTTTTTTTTTTTTTTTTAATGATTGGCGTCTCGCAAGCAGTCAAAGTGACCGACATATGCTTAACCGGTCTTCCCTGTGGAGACTAATCTCTTAGCCTCCGGCCAGGCTTCAAAGTACTAAACCTAAAGCGACAGCGCTAAGGGCTACTCCAGTTGGGGTCGGACCTCGGCTCAGGGCGTCGCTGGGGGCAGGCTAAGGCCGGATCTAATAAGGTGATTCTACCATCCGTTCGGAAAAGCCTACGTGGAGAAGAACGGACAAGAAACTCCAATAATATCTGACTTGCATTTAACTATGGCTCAGCACGCGGGCTAGCTTATAGAATCTGCGGTGAGGACGGAACGAATATGTAAGTTAATTTTGTATGAACGGCGGGTTCGTACTATTTACGAACCCACTGACCGTCCTTGTAGATAAGGCTATCGAGCTCCTCAGTGATGGACTCATACCTCGAAAAGAGGTTGGCGCATTCAGCGGGAAGGAGAGAGCCCGCATTCCGGATTTCAGCATCCAGAGCACGGGCTTGAGGGGTCATAAAAATGGAGTACGCGCTAATTATATTTATACCAACGCATATAAATGGCTTTTGCCCGGAGGGGGCGACAGGGGGCTGGCACTTAGTAGCAGGAGTGGTGGAAGCCACCTTCTGGCTTTGTGCGGTCATAGGGGCGGCCATAGGGGCGGCGGGGGGCATTGAGTCGGGGATAATAATTGGCGCTGCGATGGGAGTAGCCATCAGCGCTGGAATTGGCTGGGAGCAAGACTGAGGAGCCACACTTTGGTGGTTCAGCTTACCCCAGGGTGAAGGCCTCTGAGGGGCTAGTCTGGGGGGGAGTTGAGTGGTAGGGGCTTGACGCGCTTGGCGCGCGTCATTACGCTTGGCCATTTTAGGCGCAAGTTTGGGGGCTCTAGGGCAACCACGGTAATTAGCCGGGTGCCCGACTTGTCCACAAAGCACGCAGCTGGGAGGCTCCGTGCATTGTGATCGGTCTTTTGGACGGGAACAGTCCTTGGTATTGTGCTCTCCCAAGCACTTAACGCACCTGGGAGGAGCGAAACAATTGGTCTGAGAGTGACCGTAGAGTTGGCAGTTGTGACACTGACCAACGAGATGGGGACGGTATGGCTTTTCAATGGAAATGCCTGACAAGTTACATACAGTACCAACATTGAAAATGGGATTGTGACCATGGAAGGGGAAACACACGACAAGGACCATGTCGTAGAGATCTCCGCCTCTTGCTTTATGCAATCGGTGGACCTCTGACACAGGGACTTTTTGCGCTAATAAATCCTTTCGGATTTCTTCCGTCGGGATTTCCTTCGGAACGCGCTTAATGACAACTCTAGTGTACTTTTCCTCCGGAAGGGAGTAAGTATGGAAAGATACTTTCCTGTCTTTTAGAAAACGAGTCAAAGCTCGATAATCATTGGGAGTGGGGACCTGAATTCTGATGCCTTGTTGGCATGCAGTGGCCTTGGTGAAATTAATTTTACGCGCTACACAGGCGCTTGAAATGTCGCTCCATTTCCCTTTATCTTGAAGATAAATGGGTGGAGGAGGAGGAGGCTTCCTAGTGGTAGTATTATTTACTACTACCATAGGGCTAGGCGAGCGGTTTGACCGCTGAGAAGGACTAGCGGGGGCGGGGGCGGGGGAGGGTTGCCTGTCGGGCAAGGCCGGCGGCAGAACTGGCTGGGGAGAGGTCTTAGCTACTGGCTTTTTGGCCTTGGTAGCGTGAGGGGGACTTTTCCTCATTTTCCTCTTTCCTCCAGAGTGGAGAATGAATTCTCTGTCATCATTAGAGTCAGAAGAAGAGGACATGGTGGCATAGTCCTCTGACAAATCGGGGTTATTACTGGGGTCAACTGGGGGATTTTCTATGACCTGATCGATGTGGACAGCTACTGCTGCCCATTCATCGTCGGTACTTAGGGCTGTGTCCATCTCGATGGGAGAGTCATGCTCCTCATCGACCCAAGTATTTGATTTGGACCTAGATTCTGAGTGCATAGCTGCTACGCGCTCTTTGTACTTTTTGTACTGAAGACGGGCGGACATCCTACGAGGAGGAGGAGGCTTAGCAGCCGAAGTCTGGGGCTTTAATGGGCTACGGTCCCTCTCAGAGGGAATCGGATCTGGCTTAGTGGCACTATTTGCCTGAACCTCGCCCTGGGAAAGGGTGGGTGATCTAGGCCCGGAAGTGGGCCTGACGGGTGGGGATGGGGATCTTGGAGAGTCCTTCGCCTCACATGACACGGGGGCCATGCTAGGTTCAGGTTCCACTACATCATCTACGGTCGGATACATGTTTGGTACTAGTGCTTCTAACACTGTGCCAAAAGGACAGGCGAGTCTACCTCGGAGATGACAGTCCTGAGCGAACCTCTCCTTAATGGTTTTAATGGCATTTTGCACATTAAAGCTGACTTACGTCAGAATAGGGCAGGGGGGCAGGGGCACTGTAAGGTGCACATCTGGCAAGAGATGAAAGAATGATCTTAAATCGGGCCTGGTTTTCATGACGCGGACTGGGATCGTCCGACATCAAGTCCTTGACGAGCTCTATCAACACCTCAACGGGATGCATCGTTGTCGATAGAGTCAGAACAAGGAGAAGAGAAAAAAGACTAAAAACTACTAAGGGGCTGATAACCTTATTCCCCGGGTGGATGGGCCCGGGGATTAGTGAATCCTACCCTCCCAGCCGGGTTAGACTGGGAGGTGAGTATCTGGTGAGCCCTAAGCTTGTTATCCTGCCACCAATCTTATTGGGTGGCAGGGGTCCTAGGGTACCGGTGAACCCACCGAAGGTGGGCCACCCTCCTCCTGTGTACCGAAAGTCTGGCACGTCGGGGTTGAGACACCCGACCGTGCCAGGTGAATCGCTGTGGGGCAGAGACAGGGGTTGACTAGGCTATCTACCAAGGCCAACTACCCTGCTCCCGACTCCTTCTGACTGCCGTGTCCAGACGGGACTTGGCAAGTGGGCGGGTCACCACTTCACTTGGCTTAGTTAACACCGTTAAGTTTCCACCAAGGACCACTAAGTCGTGGTTTTAACCCGGAAGGGGCCAAAAAAGATGTCCCTACTAGTAACCGAAGTTACTAGTAGCGACACCTGTGAGCGGCGCGCGGAGACGCGGCGACCGCAGTGACGTCACGCAGTGGCGCGACGAGTCGGAGAGAGGGGCGCGGCGGGGCGCGCGGTGGGGGCGGCGAGAGCGGCGGGCGGCAGCGAGACGTCCGCTCGGCGGCGATGGCAGGCGAAGAGTGGAAGAAGCGCTGTCCGTTGTGCGGTCGTATATATGCCCGCCGCGGCTGTTAGAACGAGTGCGTGAGTGCGATCGTGAGCGAATGAAACGACGGGAACGGTGCGATGCGTGCGCCGCCGTCTTCGACTGTTGAATTTTTATCTCGGCGATCTCCCTTGTTAGCTGCATTACGACGTCTCGCAGATCTTGTTGTCCGTGCGATGACCGTTCTCGAACATGTGTTGATTTGATGATTCGATTTTGATGCATTGGAATGATCTTGACAGGTGCAGGAACATACAGAGCGTGACTCGGTTGTTTGGTCGTGCATTTTGTCGGCCATTGCAGCAAGAACGTCGAGGGACGTTTGTTCACTAACCGCCAAGACTGCACGCGTAGATGCGGGTAGGTGACGCATCCACAATACCTGGAGCGTTTTGTCAGGCATTTTTTCACGTGCAGGTTCTCTCATGCGCCTGAGGAGCTGTGATGGCTTTTGATCACCAAGTTCCATCTCGTTGAGGAGCTTCTGCAGCTGCTGGGTTTCCGATTCTTCTTACACGGAAAGTAACCTTTTCTTGGCTTCCTCGTACCTGCCTGTGCGAGTCTTGGACATGACAATGTCACTAATTTGTTCGACATCCGTTTTTTCGAGGTGTGCCACCAACAAGCTGAATTTCGACTCATCGCTGGGCTTCTGTGGGTTGACGACCGTTTCAAATTGACCAAACCATAATGTTGGTTTGTCACGCCAAAACGTAGGGATACGGGCTTTGACGGAGATGGTCTCGATCTCTTCGGAATCCATGATAATGGCTGGACAACGTTGGTCGGAATCACGTCGGGGTCACCAATTTACCGAGGGTAGTGGTAAATAAAATAGCGTTAGTATTTCTTCAGATAATGATTTATTACTAAAAGGTCTTAGCCTATATATACATTTTGGGTACTGGAGGTAATATCGCTCAACCAATTACGAGCAAGCTCACTTGCCTGATGATCCCTAGAACCTCGGTAGCGCGACACGTAAATACCGCGCGAGTGGCGCGGGCGCCTCAGTGTCCGATGCGTAAGCTTCGCGTGCGGTGGTGTCGACGATGCTTGTAGGTTAGCTGGTACAAATAATATGGTTCTGATTTACTAAGGCATTAATCACATTAATGTGAGTCACGGGAATGTCGAAAAAAATATAAGACTATCGTATACAGGTTAACTTTTTTAAGTGAGCCAAATTCTAAACTATGTGGAAAAGCTATAAATAATGAAAGGAGTCTCGGGGCTGTTTTGATGCAAACTAAAACTGTATTATGGGATTTTTGAAAACTCAATATTCTTAGCCAAGAATCGAACTTGATGATTTTGAAAAAATATACTGATCCGATAGAATAGAATATACTTTATTGTACACCATAACATTATAAACAATTACAAGAACTTATCGCTGACAGCGATATCTACAAGACGATAGTGTCGCTAATAACGATCAAATTATGGAAATTAATGACACACGGCAAACTTAAGACAATACTTCATTTTAACAAAATTTAGACACGAAAATTAAGTCCTCTGAAACCATTTGCTTTTTTTTTTAATTAAATTTGTTACATTTTTTCCATCGAATTTGAATCAAATAAATAAACACATCAACACGGTCTAGGGATATTTTTAAAAAGGCGAATTACTATCAATGTGTTAATTATTTATATGACATGTATAAATTTAAAAGATACGTTATTTAATATTCTACCATTTTTTAATAATGGTTAAGGTACTTCGATTAAAATTTCAGGATTTTATGGAAAAAAAATGAAGCATAAACGGAAACCGTATATGAATTAACTTTTAATTTATGAGGAAAAACTGAACAAAATCGAAAAATCATTTAATTTGTGTTTATAAACTTGAAGTTAGTAGTCTGAGAAAGCGCCCATGATGTTCATAACACATCGGCAACGATTCGGCATGCTCAGAACAAGGTTGTCAATGTCTTGCTGCGGAATATTGTCCCATGTCCTTCTGAGGTGCGCAAAAAGTTGATCTTCTGTAGCCAGATTTTCAGGAACTTCCTTCAGAGCTCTTCTTTGCAGCATATCCCACGCATGCTCAATGGGATTTAGATCTGGCGATTGAGCAGGCCAGTCTAAGGCCCTAACATTGTGTGTATGTAACCAAGCTGCTACCGTTCTCGCCGTGTGTGCCCGGGCATTGTCGTGCATGAGCAGGACATCTTGCCCCATTTGTGTTCTGTGGGGCAAGATTACGGGCCCCAGCACCTGTTGGACGCTCTGCCGTCATATTGCCCCGCACCCAAAAGAGATCCGTCCGTCCTTCAAGACGAATTCCTGCCCAAACCATAATTGTTCCTCCTTGGTATGGGTGAACTTCCTGAGGGTTCTGAAGACGGCTCCATCGTCCAGGAACTCGCCAAACACGCGTCCTTCGTGAATCTGGATGGAAGCCGAACCTGGATTCATCCGTGAACAGCACATTGGACCATTGCTCACGGCCCCAGTCCACGTGGTTCCGAACCCATTCTAATCGTCGTCCACGATTGCCTCTCCGTAAAGGTGGGACCTGGAGTGGTCTACGAGAGCGTAGATTGCTTTCATGCAGTTGCCTTCTTACAGTTTGGTCACTCACAAGCATTATATTATATAATAAATCCCTTCTCAATATCATCCATTGGATGAAAAATAATAATCTCGTAATTAATTTGAATAAAACTAAGGTGATGCACTTTCATCAACGGCAACCACATCCAAATATTAATGTTATTTATAATAACCATAGAATAGAAGAAGTTAATAATGCTAAGTTTTTAGGTATTACCATCGACAGTAAGCTTACTTGGAAACCCATGATAGAAGAACTTTGTAAACGCCTGAGTAAATCTGCTTATGCACTCTTTCAGTTATCAAAAAAGGTAAATAAAGATACGTTACTGGTAGCATACCATGGACTTGTAGCTTCTGTATTGCGATTTGGCGTAATTTTTTGGGGGCAGTCGACTGACCGTGAGCTTATATTTAGGATGCAAAAGAGATGTGTCAGAGCAATGTGTAATATAAAAACAACGGATAGCTGTAGACCCTATTTTAAGTCTTTAAAAATACTGACTCTTCCAGCATTATACATTTTGGAAACAACGTTGTTTGTGAAAAGAAACACACAATTAATTGAAAAAATATCTTCCACTAAAAAAGCTCCACTACGTGCCCAATACGTTAATAAACTATGTCATCTAAAATGTAAGACCTCATTGATGGAAAAAAGATTTTTTGGTATGGCACCTAAAGTGTTTAATAAAATTCCTGATGACATAAAAAACATGACATTATATAAGCTTAGAAAAACTCTTACTAAATTGTTAATTGACAAATGTTATTATACCGTAGACGAATTTTTTAACGACCAATTATTATAATGATGCATTTTTACCTTTTGATAATAAGTACTATGACTATTGTTTGACTTTATTGTAATGTGATGTTGTTTTTTTTTTTCTTTTCAAGTATTTAATTGATTTAAAATATAATTTTTTTCTAAGTCACTTAAAATCTATTGACACCTAACATGTCACTTATAAATTTGTATGTCTTAATTATGACAAAACATAGCGCACTTCCTATTTTATGTAAACACCTATGTTACACAAATAAAATGATTGATTGATTGATTGTTTGTAGCACTTGGTGTTCCACTCGCAGCCTTTGGACCAATTGAGTCGCCGTTGCATTTGGTTGAGCTCGCGCAGTAATTTGCAAAAATCGGTCTTGTCTGGGGGTAGTGATGCGACTTGGCCCCCGGTGCCTCTCCGCTACTTCACCTGTGGTACGATAGCGTGTCCACAATCTTGAAATTACATTTTGGTGGGTCCCTATGGCCTCAGCAACATTACGCTGAACAGACCCAGCTTTCAGCATTCCCACAGCTCGTAACATCTCCGCCCTCGTCAAATGTTGGCGTTGCATGGCTACAATACCTCAATTTTAACTTTATCTTTCGTTTAAAAATGAAAAAAAAAACTGTTACTAAACGTAATTCGTATTGTTTTCTAAATTTCGCACAAATGAAAATTCCCTCTCCTACACATCAAAACATTTTTATGCCACCAAAACAAAAGAATTTTCAAAAATTTGAATTTGGAATTAGTTGAGATAAATTACAAACAAATCGGTGTATAAAAGATTCCAATGCGGCCGGTACTTTTCGAGTTATTTAATTGAGTATGAAATATCCCTAGACCATGTTGATGTGTGTATATGCAATGCAAGTTCACATTATTCTCTTTAATTTGGGTAAATGTCCGCAACTATTCGCAAAGCGGTTCAGATTATGCACAGTGACCTTTGCAAAATTTTGATATACAGACAGATTTTACCTTGGAGAAGGACATACAATACTTTTTATCTCGGGAGCACGTTCCCTCGGGATTATTTCCGACTTTGACGCGGGTGAAATCGCTGACAAAAACTAGTTCTGCCTATAAGGCATCAAGTCAGATGCAGCAAGCACTCCTGCTGGTCGGCCGGCGCGGTTTTTACAAGAGCACCCATTACCACATTTAATTTAATTCTCACTGTTTTAATTTGACTTGGTAACGCGGCGAAATTACTACCGCGCATTGCAATCCCGCAAAATGAATAAAAATATGAATTAATGACACGCAAATCGTTTCATAAGTGTTCTGTGTTTTATACCTACTTTACTGTGGATTGTATATTGTTAATCTTCTTTATTAATTGTGCTAAATTGTGTTTTAGTACACACTAACGACCCGCGCCGGCTTCTCCCGTGACATATTATACATAAAAACCTTCCTCGTTTCTCACTCTTTCTATTGGTGAAAACCAAATGAAAATTCGTTCAGTAATTTTTGAATTTATCGCGTACAGACGTGGCGGGGGATTTATTTTATTCTATGTTGTGGTTTAGTTCTAAACAATTCTTTAGAGCCATCTCACATACTCGCAACATCGATTAAGAAGAGAAAAAGTTCTAGATAATAAAAGTAGGCAGTTAACTTATGCCATGAACTCCGGTTTCATACTGCAATCACTAGTCACAAAAAGTACGATAAATTCTGCATCATTCGTCGTAGCGTGGTTGCTACGCCGTAGCTAGCGCTACGCGGCTACGCTGATTGCAGCTACACCATCGCAAATTGCTAACCGACTACGCGTAAATTCTTCACAAACCTTTCCTACATGGAAAACATTTTTGGACTGCACACATCCTGCTTTTTGCTCACAACATACGTGCTGTCAGAAACAATGAATATTTCAAACAATAAAAAAAAATATAAAAAAGTGCCGAACCCGTTTGAAGTACTAAAAGGTATTTTATTAAATAAAATAGATAAATACGCGAAGCTCATATTGCAGTTTGTTGGTTCACGTTATATTTACTTTGTATGACGGCCCCATTTACTGCAAGTGTGCAATAAGCCCGCCGACGCGCTCCAACGAACACTTTTTTTACAAAAAGCCCTGAAACAAACTGACGCAATTTTTTAGAACCAAATAAAATAGAACGAACTAAACGTTCCCTGGAAACAATTTAGTTAATTCGTTGTTTTTATTGACTTCTTTTTTCAGAGCCAAAGGGTCTACTTTCGCTACATAATTAAAAATTCTGCATAGTAGTAGATAGCTAGGCCGCGTTTTTCTTTTCATAAAATATTAAATTAGACAGGCCGGTTTTTATTCCGCAAACGAACGCGAAGTATTTTGAGAACTAATTTCGAGGGGTAGCTATCAAAAGGTAGGCTATTGAGAGTCATGAAAGCACGCTAAATTCAGGATGGAAATCCAACTTTTCGACGGGGTTTTTTCATCGGGGTATGAAAACGCCGTGTGTGGTGTATGGTACGGCTGCACGGGTGTAGTATATCCACTAGTTCGGTTTTTAGAAGAATAATTTTTAGGGAAAGTATTTTTTGCTGTGGGCAGTGGCCGGCGGTACCGTTTTATTGCACACTATTCCGGCGTATAAACGTGGCGGAGGGCAAAGGGGGTAATGGACCGGTAGGGTGCGCCCACCCCCTGCCACGGCCGCCTGTATTGGCTGCGAATATTGAATATTTTTGCCGTGTTGTGAGCTAGGCTACGCTCGGGTGACCACTAATCAGTGTGCCGTGATGTACGACTGTTTACTACCGCACACTTTACATAATACGGCTGTATTCGACGTATTTGTAAAGGTTCGAATATTGATTTTAACATGAAATAAAACCATGAAGAAAATGATTGATTTTCATAAAGAGCCAGTAAATTTTACTGAATGGACCACAGGTTTATTTACTCAGGTGGTAATCAATTCGACACGAATGTATGTAATATTGTTGGAACTGCACAATATTTTTATTATATGGAGGGTTCTTGTGAATTTGCATAAACTGAGTTTAGTTGAACTAATCGCGATTAGTATCTATGGTGAAATCGGCCCTAAATTTAAAAACAACCCATGATTGATCTATACAGGCTAACTTTTGATTCGACGACAATCTTTCAGGGGATGGGGGTACTCATAAATATGAACAACCTTAATTATGGAAGCATCTCAGAAATCACACAAAAAATACATAATGCATTAACTAAGTATTTATCTACGTCAGAAATTCTCAATCATATTTCCGTAAAATAAATAAACACAGAACAGAACTGAAACATTGACAAATATCCCTCCACGAATACGTGTACATGACAGGGTTTTTAGCGATTTTCTCTCGAACCATAACAACCACGTCTTGGGGCGGGGTAGGCAGAGAGCTGAGTTAAGTAAACAAAGCCCCATTATAGAATCCTTACAGCTGTAACAATAACACTTGCTTTCAGTTTGGGGATATTACTTAGAAGTGTTATGTAGGTTTCTACTGTACAAGTTTTGTGTAGATGTGTTGTTTTAACACTCTTTTTGCTGGCTTGGGTTCTACCCTTATCCTTAATATTTTTTATTTCTTTACTTGTGTTGAATTAAAGTTTGAATTTACCCATCCTTAACCAGAAAAGGGTATGAGCAGAGGGTGAATGAACTTGGATGATTTTTGACACAGAGCTGAAGAGCTCTGAGTTCACGCCTATGATACATTTTATGCTGGTAGTATCCCACTGAATATCTTTTGTAATTATTATTAATAGGGTCACTCTTGACCACTATCTCATCTATCGGGGCACACAGACTCCGGCAGGGAAATCCACTCCTTAGATGTACGCACAATGAAAGTATTCTCAAAACGTTTTGTGCGTATGGGTGGAATGTCCACCATATACCGATGGCGCATCGCTGTACGTCTTGTCCGATGATAGAACGGGCTAAGCGGAATTAGATCATGTAATTCCATCGCACTCTCCCCAAAATGCAACCGATAAAAAACCTCTAAGCTGCCAACTTGGCATCGATGTTCTGGAGCTTTGACTCGACCAGTGCCTCATTACCGATGAGCTTCTTCGGTCATTTCGGCGAGGGAGAAGCTAGTTTGGTTAATAAACGTGGGTACCCACAATGTTAATTTACTAAATTCCTTTTTCGAATGTAACTGAAACATAAACATAAATCAGCTATTATTAGTTTTCCATACCATTAAGCAATTCTTAATTCTTTATTGCACACCAAAAAACAATATTACATACAATGTGATAATAAAGTACATGTACAAAGGCTGCTTAACTTAATGCTGAGTTCTCTTACAGCATACCCTAGAGTAACAGAGAAAGTTGACAATTATAGAGGGCAGGCATCCAGTATACAATATTAAAACAACATAAGACGAATTTGATTAAAACATAAATATACTCATTACACAATACTTAGCTATGAAAAACAATCTAGTTACATTTTTAGCGCCTGTCATAAATATATTTGACTTTGAGTTTGATATCCCGAATATCAAAGTCAAATATATTTATTCCAGCTAGGCCAATAAACAGTAAAAATTAAAATTTACAAGTCATAAAAAATTCTACTGTACATTCGGAAAAGTAGCTTGTTATGGAGAAGAACGCACAAGAAACTCCATATCAAATCAATGATTATCTGTGTACACACATGATAGCACTAGAATTCATGGCATGAGAACTAAATACACTACAATCTGTTTACTACTCAACGATATATAACTTGTTTTTATATATATATATATATATAAAAAAACAAGTTTATGTTTTTCTGTGTTTAGGAAAAAAGGAAAAATATCATGAAAAGAATAACTCTTTTGTAATTAATACACCTATTCACAGGTACCGTGGGGTTAAATATAGTAGAATTGTATATTAACCCTTATCACGCACGTACGGCTATAATACCAACCATTCAGTAGGTACAGTCAACCACAAATCAGTGTTAATTACCTGGCATTGAGAGCACCTTTATGTCGTACCAGTAAGGGCGATGTTCGTAGTTGAATTGTTACCACAGACTAAGTTGACTGGACTGTGTACTACGCACAGACATAAATCTAACTAGATAAAGCAAGTCCCTCCGTTTGTGCGAAAACCAAGCGTGCCACTTTTTCACAAACAATTTAAAAACAAATTTACTTACCAATGAAAAAAAACATTTGCAATGCCTCGGTCAACTTTTTCTATACATTCTATACAGCTCAGTATGGCATAAAAAGGCATTTTTCTAGATTTCGTTGGATTTCCGGTGCCGATAATGCTAAATGAAAAGCTCAGATAACGATCATTGATCGTAACTTTACTCCGTTTTTTGGCACGCGAGGTACATACAATTGCGTCATCTAATTAGATCTATATCTGTGGTAATACGATAGTTTGTGAGAATAAAAACACGCTCACTTCAAATCCATTCAAACTAAGTACTATTTACCCGCATTAATTTACCACCCGTTATAATTGAATGTTGCCCTTAATTAATGTATTCGAAAACCTAATTGCCCATCGCAATCAATTTGGCGTAACAGGACGTCCAATTAAACGGTAACGAGGTGATATCAATCATCAACTGTGATATAATAACGGGAAATTAAACTGAAAAAGTTTACAGAGTTCGTATGTTCGCTCTGCCAGATACATCATAATATCACGCCGTGTGCTCCGAAGGGATAGGCAGTGGATGCAAGATGAAAGATTTGATGTGGATTTTCGTCTATGAGATTGGTCGATTGATGGGGTCAAAACCCTTTGCCTGCCCGAATTCATTTACGCAATTAGGTGCAGGTTTCTTATATGAAATTTCAGATAGAAAAACACAACAACACTTACCCGACCCGGGATACAAACTCAGGACCTCATACTCAACAGTAGACCAACGAGGTAGTCAAACTGAAAAAGTTAACCAAATTGGTGTGTTCGCTCCGGCACGCTGGGACTATAAAAACCTAGACAACTTTAACTCAGTAGATAGTATAAAGATATTTTTTCTGCTTACACAAAAAGACAACGATCTATAAGACCCTAAGTAAATGAAGCCTAAAGTCCAAATATAAAATACAGCCTTCTTTCACGACCTTGACTAAACCAATGCCTACTTTGAGACCGAATTCCAGATATCTTATTCACAGATCTACAAAAATACAAGCAAATAAGTCAGTTTTAAAAGTTTTTGTGTGAGCCGCACTTGCTAGTTTAGTGAGCCAACCAGCTCTGCATTTTAAATCACAAACATACCGCAATGCCTCTTTCAAATTCGACTCCGAAGTCAAAACATCAATAGTTAAAAAAGTGAGATAAAAAAAATCAGGTAGGCTTGCGGTCCAAGTCGTTTGAAATTCTTCATTACTTGCATATCTATCGCATCAAGTATTCCGTTGGAAAAACTTGTGAGTTAACGACGTGTCGGACGTAAGACTTGTCGTACGTACGACTTGTCGCAGGTCCGTGCGATTGTATGCACATTTGCTTACATGAAGAAAAACTTTAGCAATCTTTTGGGAACAAAATTGTAACGCGAACACGGTTTTACACTTGCACTAACTCGCTTCATTTTATTTTTTCAAGCGTGATATTTTCGCGTATGAAAGAGCAAGTTTCGTGTAAAGAAATTTATATTGCGACTTGCTATAAGACCCAAGAAATATAGAAGTTTGCGCCGATAAGAAGTTGGACTTCATATTCGGAGATGAAATTCGGGTCACAAAAGTTTTCATCTTCTTCTTGGCAGAATCTCGACGGTCTAATGCTATTCATAGAGCCTTCCTAAAGCAACCACAGATCCAGATACATGAATTATTCGCTCCAAGTTACTGCTTCATCTGGCGACCTTCGATTTTCAGCCAGACATTAGCACTTTAGATCGATTGATGCCTTTTTGCTTACTCTAGAACTGACCAACCTTGGTCAAAATCTTTGAGATTTTAACAAGTAGAAAAAGCGTTTTCGTGTTTAAATTATCTAACAAACATACGAGGATACTGTCTCTTAAGATTTCATCGCATAAGTTATTTTTGTAAGCGCAGGGTTTTTTACAAATATCCACTTCACTTCAATTCATACTTATACTGTTTCAACACGCATATTACGGCGTGTACCACCTACATTTTCTGGTTCAAAAATAAATGTAAGCACTCCGCAATACGAGCTGAATAGATTTTCAAATCGTGTTCTATGCGTGCAATCATCGTACTGTATTCGTAAAGGCCGAGCCGCTATGCATCACCGACAGCTGGTGCCCACTCCGTTATTTCTCCCATTCAATGCTCCAGAATATTCATAGGTTTCCACTTCACAATTTTGCTTTGAATGCGCTGCATCATCTCATTTTATGCAATGTTTTCACTGTGCTGTACTGCGAAGCATTTTTATGATATAAATATTCGGTTAGATACACCTGTTACTGCGAAGTATGATCTAATACGAATTTTGGTTATGGTCGTGATCGATTTTTTTCTGCGTACAGCAGCCTAATTGCGTAAGTGAATTCAGCAAAGAACACGTATAGCTAAGGGTGACGTGAACTTTAAAATAACTACTTTCGTATTGCGTAATACACTCATGGAAAGGATATCCGAATTCAACTCATAAGGTGGAGGACGTCGTCTGGTGCTCATGTGCTGGTTTGGTCCCTGTTGTTGTCTGCGCCGGTGATGAGGGGTAGGTACTCTGCAGAGGAGGGTCCGTTCATAGACTGTGCACTTAAGTCCGGACAGCCGCTGCTGGTTCGCGGTGAGTGCTAACGCGTGTTCGTGTTTTTGTCATAAGCGGCACAGGAGGACACCGTGGAGTTTTAGTAGGATGGAGTCTCACATAATAGCACTATATCCTTGAGGTAGTGTGCATGAGCATATCAAAAGGCAAAAAAAAATGTTGAAGGACGTAACTTTCAAAATTATTTACGTAATTCCGAAAAAAATTAAAGGCAATGTGTCAGACTCTTTCATGGAGTTATGCCCTTTGCCCTGCCGAACTCACTTACGCAATTACGCTGTTGGTATGTTGTTCGAACTATATTCCTACATCCCTAAAGAGGACGCCTGAAATATTGGTATGCAGTAGATATTCCTAATATTGAAATTGTAAAATGCAAATATTGGCATACTTTCGAAATGGAACGGCGTATTTTTTACCCGACTACGGCGAAGCCAAAAGGAAGGGTTATGATTTTAGCAGCCTATGTACAAAGTTTGTATTTACGTATTCCTCCGTAGATCCTAAACTATTCATCTGTTTTGATGAATAAGGTGTCAATCGATTCGTTATTATGGCCCGGAAAAAAGAAAACCTTAGTTTGGTTACTTTTTATCCGACTGACGAAGGAGGGTAATGTGTTTATCAGTCTATGTATGTATGTTTGTTCCTATGTGGCGCTTTAGAGAACAAACGCGTTGGCCGAGTTTGATGATTCTTACGTCAATCGATTCGTTTTAACCCTGCGAGTGTCACTGGCTACTTTAAAATTGGAAAATAAAAAAAATGGCAGATTTTAGGCACCACATTGTGGGGGCCCAGATTTTTTTAATTCACTTTTTTTAACTTTTTGCTTGTTTGGAGAATAATCATTTCCTATCTATATGTATCTACGTACGCACCGCACCGGGCTCGCGTGGTGGATTAAGGCCCATTACCTCTCTCACAAAGAGGATGCCTGAGTCCCAGCAGTGGGAACATTATAAGGCTGGTGACGATGATTACATGTAACCCTGTTACTGGATTGTAAGGTCAGAAAGGGCAGTCACTCTATGTACAAGTGAATTTAAAAAAAAAAACGCCCGATACATTTTTATTTCTTGCTAGATAATTTATCTAGTAGTAGACACGCTTCAATCGACAATCCATAATACTGAACATGTAAATATGTCACGATATCTAAAGACCCCGATTCAAACAATAAAACACGCACACAACTTTTAACGGCTGAACCGGTTTGTCAGCTTTCAAAAAAATCTTTATCTGTTCACCCGTTTGATGCCACAGACACTTCAAACTTATAACACCCTTCTTTAACCGTCGGAGGTTAGAAATACCTCCGGCTGAAAGCTGTCCCCATAGTTCGGAATAGGCTACTAGTCAGATTGAATATTGTCTGAGGCGACTATAAATCACGAGGCTACTAATGTAAAACATATGTAAACAGACAGATATTTCACACAGCGGTACGCTTCACGGGAGTTTTAATAAGAGGTGCGACTACAAAGGCCGGACGTGTCATTGTCTGTGCCTCATCCGAACGAGGCTCTCATTTTCTGAGCCGCAAGCCGCGACGTAACCGAAAATATTCGCAACAAGTTTGTTGACGAGCCCGTTATGAACCACCCGCAACCAGACGGTTTAAAAGTTGATAACATATGTACGTCCCTTTCCGTGGTGAGTTTATGAAAATATATTCGGACTAAGGATGTGGTGGCAAAATGTTCCTTTGTTCCGGAAAAATCAAGCACCTATATATAAAGGCCTAAGCAAAGTGACTTATGACCTTGATGTCTCTGGACTCCGGAGCCGCTTTGTTCGGAAGTCTACACTGAAAATTCGTGGAAAGAAGGTCCTAAGCGCCGTATAATACGCGTTCGGATCAAACCACTGTTACAGCTGCGCAAAAGTGTCGCTGAGCTCGAATGGTGCCCCATGCATTTCTCGTATCGCTGCGTTGTTAACGCCGGAGCCACTTTGCTCGGCAATCTACGTTTAGAAGGTATAAAGATGTAAAATTGTTTGTTTTTAAAAAGGGGTGTGTTATAAGTTTGACGTGTGTACCTGTATGTTTATGAATTTGTGTATCTGTCTGTGGCATCATAACTCCTAAACGAATGAAACTATTTTGATTTAGTTTTTTTTTGTTTGAAAGGTGACATTATCGGAAAAGTTCTTAGCTATTGTTGATGAAAATCGTTTCAGCCGTTCAAAAGATAACTATTGGTGAGATAACATTTTAACAAGTAAAAATTAAAAACCTCCGACACGATATCTAGCGCAAATACCCCGATTCACGCACACGCCCATATCTTTTGAATGGCTGAAACGGTTTCCATCAACCATAGCTAAGAACTTGCCCGATAATGTCACCTTTCAAACAAAAAAAACTAAATCAAAATCAGTTGATCCGTTTAGGAGTTATGATGCCACAGACAGATACACAAATACACAACATTGGTTTAGTATTGGCAGTAAATAAATTTCAGGATACATGAACTTGGCACCCATTTAGATCCCAATTCTTTTATCAGCGTAGTCAAAAACCGCGCATATTTTTAGTATTGAACTTGGTTCCCTTTTTCACATATTTTTTTTTTGAGGAGTTAATATATACGAAATCGATACTAATAATATTTGAAATGTGAAATTCTATAGGTATATAACGAATATCTATAGGTTACTTTTCTATAATCCTAACAAAATTAATTCAATATAAATGTATCCACAGATGTTTCATACATCACGCCAATATTTACTAAAGATTTCAGCACAAGTGAGGACACCTTTTGTAGTTATTGGTGACCAAATTACTAGAGCTGACCTGCACCCTAATTGCGTAAATGAATTCGCCAATGAAAATGTATAGGAAGGATGAAGATACCTTTAAAATAACGAGTTTAGTTTTGCTTAATAGACTCTTAAGGGGATAAGTTATGGAAAGGATATGTGAAATAACTCATAGGGTGGAGGACGCAACCTTTCTGAATTATTTACGCAATACCGAAAACATTTATAGGAAATGTGTCATACTCTTTCAAGGACTTGTTCCCTTTGCCCTGGCGAACTCATTTACGCAATTGCTGGTTAGGGTTGCGGGAATCAGGTGGAGGTAAGACGCATGGAACCGATGAATGAGGCGACACCTGGGTGAAGCCTATATGCAGCAGTGGATGTCTTTCGGTTGCAAACAAGTTGATGATGATGAAATTACTAGAACACTATTCACAACTCACTCTTTAGGCACTTTTACCACCTCCAACGAGTAAGCGATTAGCTATCAACTATTTTCTTGCTGAAGAAACGGACAAAAGATGTAGATTCCGTTTCAATAAAAGATACACGCATATATAAATAGTTGATCACTGGCTGTTCACACTACCGGTGATAACTCTCTCAGCACTAGGTTATCGCGGCGACAAGAGCTATCAAAGATATACTCGTTCAGCGATGGTCGCTTGGCGGTCAGAACTTACGCCAAGAGACCAACCAACCAACGCGTATAGTTTTACGCAGGACATGCCGCCCCGAGCGAGTGGTGCGTGTAATAGCCAGTCGCACAAGAACACTCGCTTATAGCCGAGCGATAAAACTATCGGAACTACTCACTTGCATCTCGCTACTTGCCAACTCGTATCTAGTTTCTAGCTCTACTCGCTTCTCGCTGATCGTCGGCGGTGGGACGAGTGCCTTACTAAGCCTCTTACAAACTATTTTATTATAACACTACCACCGATAAAAGAACCTCAACCGCAATAGATTTATTCGGAATATAAATCAAGGCTTTACTCCAATTTTTCCTTGTTTCCATTATAGGGGTGTTAATGGCAGAGAGTGGAGTACCGACGGCCATTTGTACCATAATTTCACGCGACGGTTACAGCAATGGCGGCTGGCAACCTTTTGTTCCAACGAGGTTTCAACCGTCAAATACGGTTTTGTTCGAAAACAATGCAATGCAATTTAAAAACATAGTTCGTTTTCTTTTATACTGAAATTTTATAGTTTGATGTGCAGTGGAAGTTGTATTGGCTGGCCGTTTTTTACCCGACTGCCGAAGGAGGGTAATGTATTTATCAGTCTATGTATGTATATATGTATGTTTGTTCCTATGTGGCGTTCTAGACACCAAAGGCGTTGGCCGATTTTGATTTTGGTCGATTCGTCTTAACAAAAATTAAAAAAATTGTGAGGGAAAAATATTTTTTTGTTCCAAACCCATCGTGTTGGGTATCAAAGTAAAGGGTTTTAAGAGGTGATTTCAAAAATATACAACACTTATATGTTTATATGTACCTAATCAAACTAAAAACTTGTAAATAAAAAAGTTTATTAAAAACATCAAAAAACCCGACTGTTTAAAAAACGAACTAAAAAGACATAAACAAGAAGGGAATCATGCTGTTTAGTCGGAGGATACATCTGGTTTTGGTCAGCCAGCTCGCGAATATGTATCCTCCGACTGCACAGCATGACTTTCTTCTTGTTTATGTCTTTTTAGTTCGCTTTTTAAACAGTCGGATTTTTTTATTCTTTTAATTAATTTATGAGTGATGATTTATTAAATATCGAGAAAATAAGAAGTCTTTATACTTTGAGAAAATGAACATAACTTCACGCTTGTCTCTCCGCAGAGTTAAACATGTGTACCTAACGTATGCCCACATTTCGCCAGCTATAATTGGTCCTGGTTTTAGGAGGCTGCCCAACTTGTACCAAGCGCAAGTTCGATCATGCATGGAGTATTGTTTTCATCTCTGGGACGGATCTGCCAAATACCAGCTTGATGCACTAGAGTTGATCGAAAAGCGGGACAAGAAGCTAATCGGCTATTAGGCGCTGGTCAAGTCAAAGCTTAAACATCGTCGCTGAGTTGCCAGCTTGTCGGTTTTTTAACGGTTACATTTCGGGTAGTGTGCGATGGAATCGCACGATCTTATTCCGCCTAGGCCGTTTCATCATCGGACTACAGGACGTACGGCGATGCGCTATCGATACATGATAACATCCAACCCATACGCACTAAACATTTTATTATGCGTACAGCTATGCTAGTATTATATTATCGGTGGTACAGCTAAGGAGTGGAATTTCCTGCCGAAGGTTGTGTTTCCCAATAGTTATAATCTAGGGGTCTTCTAGTCAGGAGTGAATAGGTTATTTCTAGGCAAGAGTGCTTCACCGTCGACCACACCACGTAATGAATCCCTTACATTCTGACATTTCGACTATCGCCTTGGCTGTGATCAAATGCCACTTGTCTAGAGTCTCAGCTGTACCTAATGTATACCCACATTTCACGAGCTATGTTTAGTATTGGTTTTAGGGGGCTAGCATATTGGAGCTCAGAAACGAATACAGGACCAGGGGGTGACCATAAGCTCTTAGAACGAGGTTATTTTAAGTGTGCGTAACGGACAGATGTATATGACTTGTATACATCTGTCCCTTTTTTACAGTCGTTTGATGATAGTTTTGTTTGAAACATCATGGTGGGGGCTGAAACAAACAAATACCCCGATTAATATTTCAGAACTTTGTGTTATTTATTTATTATATACTTTATTGTACACCATAATTTACAATAATAAAGGAAACTTAAAACTAAAAACACATACAATGGGCGGCCTTATCGCCTCCGCGATCTCTTCCAGGCAACCAGGTATGGACAATAATTGCTGGACACGAAGTGGGGCTGTTATTGTCACACCAACAATACGAGTCAATACGAGTGTTAAAAAATTATATATTATAAAAGATATAAAGATACATACATATAATATATACATAAATACTCGTACATACATACTAAATATAAAGGCAATAAACAAAATGATGACAGTGAATTCATAATCACAGCGACAGGTAATGCTCCCACACGAGTCTTTTGAACACAGGCAACGCTTGGGCGCGTTTGATTGAGTCTGGCAACGCATTCCACAGACGAATAGCCTGGACAGTAAAGGATTTATCCAGAAAACTCGTGGAATGCATTGGCATTTGAAGTCTTAAGTTATCTGATGACCTAAGAAATTTTGTGTGGGAATCGCAGAGAAACTGAAAACGTTTTTTAAGATAAAGAGGGGTGGAAGGAGTGAAGAGCACATTATATAAAAGTGAAAGAATATGAGCATTCCGGCGAAGGCGATTTGGCCACCACTTGAGCTTCACACGGAATTCGGAAACATGATCATATTTTCGCAAACCGAATATGAACCTTATACAAACATTCTGAAGTCACTCAAGTTTCTCGAGTTGTTCTTGAGTAAGGTCAAGATAGCTGGCATCAGCATAATCAAGGATGGGTAGAAGAAGAGATTGTGCAAGCGCAATCCTGGTGGGAGTCGGAAGAAAATTACGTAGTCTCCTCAAAGATATAGCAGATGCAAATAGCTTGCGGCTAACCTCTTGCAGTTGGGCAGTCCAAGATTCTAACATAATTTAAGTACTACTTATATGTTAAGGATTTAATTTAAGCTAAATTCATGTATTGTATCGTGATGTGACAAATCTCGATTACACGGTAATATTCTCGACGACACGGTTGGCGTAGTGGTTGAGCGAACGGCTGCTGCGCTGCATGACGCGGGTTCGATTTCCGCACGGAACAAATATTTATATGGACTACAGATAGTTGTTCCCGATCTGGTGTCTTGTGTATGTGAGTTTTAATGTATGTAAACACACCCACGATACAGGAAGAAATTCCTACTGTTGAGCAACGTTTCTTATTAAATAAATTATATTTAATATGCCTGTGAACCTTCCAAACTTGAACTTGACCCTATGTTGTCCTAACCTAATAGTTTTGAACTATATAATAGACGAACACAATATAAACGACATTAACAAATTCCAACAGATCGTAATCCGTCACTATCAAATAACTGGCTCGATTTAGAGTATTAACTCTTCGAAATTTAATCTAATGTTCACAAAGCATACCTAGCTTGAGATGGTTCGGTTCCCTCACACATCAATGAAAACGGAAACAGTGAACGGTAAAGAGGTCTTTGATATATCCTTTAAATGCAAATAGATCTGGAAATTACTCACAAGACGATACACAAAATAAAGTACTGAAGACAAACATGATTGGATTTTTATTCTCCGTTATTCTTTTCTGATTAATTTCGTTGCGGGATCCAAGACAGTTAAATTTGTCGAGCTTCATTGCCCCGGCGCTTTTCTGGTGGTCGCCACTGTTGATTCTGGCTTTCAGGAGTTGCATTGGTTTGGGAATTGTGCGCTGGCATTGTCAAAAAAAAACAGCTTTGGGAGATAATTATGTTTCTAAGAACATATAAGTACGAGTATGTTGTACTTTTAATAAAAGTATCTTCAAAACTCTCCCTATTATGGGTCGATAGATTATGATAAGTTACTATACCTACGTAGTCTCAAATAATATAAAGAAATTAAATTTTAAGTTTGTTTTTAAAGGTAGGTAAGTATTGTATATGTTTGTAAAAGAAAGAAAATCTCTCTAAGATCCGATCCGATCCGATTTCCGAGTAGGTAATATTATACATGTGTAATTTTGTGTGTATGAATGGACGTTTATTACAATTTGACGTCAAAACTGCTGAACAGACTTGGGTGAAATTTGAGACAACAATGGTTTATAATCTGGATTAGCGTTTTGCCAGGTAAAAAGGATATTATAAGGTAGTTAGGACAGGTGTAAGGTATTCCTGTAGGATATTTTTTGCCTTTCTCCAAGCAGCAGTAGCGCCAGCTAGTAGCTAATCTATACCAATATTATAAAGAGGAAAGATTTTTTTATTTGTTTGTTTGTTTGTTTGTACCGAATAGGTTCCAAAACTACTGGCCGATTTCAAAAATTCTTTCACCTTTGGGAAGTTACTCTATCTCCGGGTGACATAGGCTACTTTTTATCGCTGTATTCCCACGTGAACGGGAACTACGCGGGTGAAACCGCGAGGCGTCCTCTAGTATTTTACAAAACTCTTAATCTAACACTTTCCTTGCCACAATTTTATAAAACATAGCCATATTTGTACCTACTATCCGTCAGTAGATTCTAATTACGTCGCTCCATGAAACTCAGACTGAACTTGGTTCCTGCTGCGCTAAAGAAATAATTTACAGTTTGCGGTGCAATAAATGCAACTTTGGAAAAAGAACCAGATTTTTGTACAGAGTGAGAGAGTACCTACATGATGAAAAGCCTGGAAAACAAAAGGTGGTATGCAAAAAAGACATCCAAAAAAAAAACTGACTTTCAAAACAAAACACTACAAAGCGAAAAATAACTTTCTTTTCGGCAGTCGGTGTCTTTGTTATCTTTTTTTTTTCGTTTTTGACACGGGTTTCCGAACGGAGTTTTTTCGCTTTGTAGTGTTTTGTTTTGAAAGTCAGTTTTTTTTTTGTGATCTTGATCAAATTTAATTGGGACCACATGAAAAGCACCAGCTTTCAAATAAAAAAAGAATAATCAAAATCGCGTAACAAACAATACCTACAATAACATACAGTCAAATTGAGAACCTCGTCTTTCTTGTAGTCTGTTGATGAAGACAGTTTGACACTAGCAAATCTTGTTCAAACAGCATTCGCGTGTCGATTTAACACTAACATACATAATACCCGACTTTACTGCCCCATTACAGGGCAAATCCGTCTTCTCAAACCCCCGCCAAAAACTCTTTAACACTGAATTTGAGCAGCCGTAAGAAGGAAACAAAATACACTATCTTTTCACAGATGCGTCCATGGCGACTTCATACAAAAGTAGCTCGTATGCACAACCCTGGGTTCACCACTTTAAGAAATATCCGGCTTCCCCACTCCTTTTACAGCCTGCATATTTTAAAATACTGCACTTGCCCGGTATTAATTAAACTTCAGCTAGTTCAAGTGTATTTTTACTGAATCAAGGGCCTGAAAGGTCTTTGAAACTTCTTATAACCCTGGCCTTTACAAAAGGGTTTTTCATTTTTTCAATGGAATATTTTGTATGGCAGGCTCTAGTATTAAAAACGTATAATTTTAATTAAATTAGGGATGTTTCCTAGGTACAAAAATTATAATTCTATTTAGTGTGACCAAAAAAAAAAGAAATATTGGACCCGTATTTTTTGCTGTATCAAATAAATAAAATTGATAAACATAGACCGCATCAAAGTGCAGGAGTGGGGGCTTGTGACGTCACTTTATCAGTATAAAGTGTAGCACTCCGTGACGTCACGCGATATTTCAACGCACTCTATCGTCGTATTTTTACGTTACGTGGCAAAAGAAAACCAATATTTTTACGTTACCTAACTAACGGACTAAATAGATATTTTTTTAACCGACTTCCCAAAAATGAGGAGGTTCTATGTTCGACTTTGTTTGTTTTTTTGTGTATGTTCACCGATATCTCCGTCAATTGTGGACCGATTTTGAAAATTCTTTTTTTTTGTTTGATTTTCAAACAAAAAAAAGAATTTTCTAAATCGGTAAATTGGAACGGGAAATTGGTCCCATTTTAATTTGGTGGAGATTTGATGAAGAACTTTGGAGATATACAACAGAACTCTTCAATAAATAACGGCAAATCTCTCGGGATTGCTGCAATCGCATGTCTGTTTATTGTTTATACCATTTCATAACATAACATCACGCCAGTACGCTCTTAAGGGGTACGCAGATCTCTCATTTCAGCGGTTAAGTTCAAGTTTCATGAAATCTAGTTTGGCGTTATAGTTACCTTACTAACTTGCCTATAAGGTAGGTACAACTAAAAAGTTAAAAATAAAAAATCTTTTTTGCAAAAAAATACTACCGACTTCCAAATACAAAACTACAAAGTGAAAAATTACTTTAATTTTTGAAGTCGGTGCCTTTCGTAGGTGCCAATTTTTTGCGTTATGGACACCGACTTCAAAAATTAAAGTTATTTTTCACTTTGTAGTTTTGTATTTGGAAGTCGGTAGTATTTTTTTGCAAAAAAGTTTTTTTATGTTAACTATCCTAGAGCCCTTAAACTTTTGTTAGGGTCCAAAATCAAAAATCAAAATCAAAATTTCTTTATTCAATTAGGCCATTAAGCGGCACTTTCGAACGTCAAAAATAAAAATTAAATGTAATAATAATTGATTCTACCGTCCATTCGGAAATGTAGCTTGTTATGGAGAAGAACGGACAAGAAACTCCAAACTTATTCTTTTAAAAAAAAAAATGTGTTTGGTCACAATAATCTTGTAGGAAAAATACATATATGTGAGAACGATGTAAAAAAACGCACTTAAAAGCGTCTAGAGTAAAACAAACAATTAAAAATACAATAAATAGGTAATTAAAAACAGGCAGAGGCAGCTAAGATATGACCAATCCCAACTTACGGCGCCCGTTCACGTACATGACACATGGATCGGCACCACTCAGCTCAACCATCATGAAGGGAACCGAATGATCCAACAAATGTGCCACCATCAGATAGACATTAGAGAGAGCATGACACACTCAACTGCCAGGGCACACTGAAGTCAACGAACGACACATAGGTACAGTAAATGGTAGATTTACAGTTGGTGGTACATAGTACTCACATATGTGCTGTGCAGTTATATAATCCAAAAAATAAATTGAGTTTATACAACACAAATATACATTATAATTATTCGTACAGTCTTCAGCAGGTCCAACAATACTTCAGAATTTTTCTGCTTATCACTTGTTTTTGTGCCCTAGTGGCTGTGGAGCTGGAATAGCGTTGGGCCAAGCATTTTTATCAGCGATGTAATCCCTCAACCTATAATATGCCTGCCTGCATAGTGTGCGTTTTATACAAGTTTTAAATTTCGTCTCATTCAATTCTAGAACGTATTATTATACAACAAGGTTGGTTAAGGTTGTACAACATATTATTATAGCCCAGGAAAATAGACATTAAGTGAGAACAAATCATTCAAACAATAATTTATTTTCCTTTGGTTTTAATACACCGCGTTAAAAACTAGGGTTGGCACTAATGGTAACGTAAATAAAGCCTCATATTAACATCACTTAAAATAACTTTCATAGCACTAAGAATTATTCATCGACAACAAGATTTATTATTATTTATTTCAATAACATAATTATCTTTCGAAAAATCAAACTACACAGTAACCACAATGGTCGTGGCTTTTGGGTCCCAGATTCCACCTATAAACACATTATTATTTTTGAGTAGTACTTTGGGACCACAAGAAAAAAGAAGTTAAAGTACAGTTAACAAAAAAGCTGATATTTTAAAAACAATTGCATGAATATCAGTATCGGTACAAAATAAAAGGTAATATTATTAAGTTGCACTTATAAAAGGGTAGTTGTAGCTTTAAAATAAAATATATCAATAATGTATAAGAGAAGAGAGAGATGTATGTACGAGTATGATGTGATTATGAAGAATATGATTTGCGCGCAAGTAGATGTGTGACAGAGAGATACTCGGCCACACATCACATCATCACACAGTGGACCTGGCAGAGCCACGACGGTGCAACTAAAAATGAGATTGACTTCATCAAGTCAACCTAGAAACTAATGTTCAATGATGTGTCTGTGATCAATTCGGTGCAAACCGGGAGCGATCACCGCATAGTAAGAGCTGTCCGTACAGTCTGGTCTAAGTTTTTCAAGACCCGCCGTACAGATAGAAACAAAATCTCTCTGACCCAACCCAACTCTCAAGCTCATGAAGGAAAAGCATGAGATGATCAAGCAGTCTTCAGATGATGCGTTGAAAAACCGGCAGGTAAATAGACGGATCTCAAAGTCCTTGAAAAGCGACCGCCACCGGTTTAAAACCGAAAGTATTAAAGACGCGATTGAGCGGAATAAGGGCTCCAAGGATTTTGCAAGAGATCTGACTATTGGACAGAGACAGCTTACGAAACTGAAGATCGATGATGGCAGAATCGTATCCGCCAAACTGGAGCTTCAGAGGGAGATCGAGAGATTCTGTGGGCAGTTGTACACGTCAAACATTAAACCCGTTGCGAATCTATCAAATGACCCTAGAGCTAGATTGACCCGACGCTATACCGAAGTCATTTCGGACGTCAGCCTGAACGAGATTAGGATGGCTCTTATACAACTTAAGAACAACAAGGTGCCAGTGATGACGGAATGACGACCGAACTATTGATGGCGGGTGGAAAACCAGTACTTAAGGCCCTTCAGATTCTCTTTCATTCCGTCATACTCGAAGGGAAAATGCCACAGACATGGTGTAGGGGAGTGGTGGTACTCTTTTTCAAGAAGGATGACAATGCCCTACTGAAGAACTATAGGCCCATATTACTTCTTAGACATGTCTACAAGCTGTTTTCAAGAGCCATCACGAATCGTCTCGCGCGCAGGTTGACGATTTACAGCCTCCCGAACAAACCGGAATCCGTAAGTAAAGGCTGCAGCACCGTAGACCACATAAATACGCTGCGGCAGTCCTCCTCTCTGCTTAGCGTTTGTAGACTACGAGAAAACCTTCGATGCGATCGAAACTTCGGCTGTACAAATCGACAACCGGTACATCGAAGTGTTGAGATGTTTGTACAAAAACGCCACAAAGTCATTAATCATCATCATCGTTTCAGCCGAAAGACATCCACTGCTGGACAGAGGCCTCCCCCAGGCATCACCACATTGATCGGTCTCGTGCGTCTCGCATCCAGCGTATTTGCGCAACTTTAACCATGTTATCGGTCCGCCTTGTGGGAGGCGTTCCAAAGCAACGTCTTCCGGTTCGCGGTCGCCATTCCAGAACTTTCGGCCCCATCAGCCATCCGTTCTGCGAGCAACGTGCCCTGCCCACTGCCACTTAAGTTTCGCTATTATTCGGGCTATCATCGGGTATTCGTCGGTAATTTTATAAATAAAATAAATATTTTATCGTTTTATAAAAATAGTTTATATATTTTTGGTTGACCGTACATTCCCAAGACATAACTTTGTTTATTTTATTTCTGGTCCCAAAATACTACTCAAAAATAATATATTATCTGAAGGTGGTATCTGAGACCGCGGCCCCGGTCCCGAAAGCCCCACGACCCCAAGAATGTACAGATAGCAAAATAGTGACAAACAAATGACACGTGGTGCAGAAAGCCACGATTATCTGTCCGGTAATGGGGCTCGTCCATTAGCTACAGGGAAATGCTTCATACGTCATCACAATCATGTGTACGACAATAGGGGAAAATTATACTTTGAAAAGATACTCTATATCTTGCGGTGTAGTTACTTTTCTCCTATATTATGGTTAGATTGCTTTTCTTAGAGCCGGTCCAAACGGCAGGCGCGTTGCGTCGACGTAGCGCGCTGTCGCTGAGTCGTTTTACATTCTAATGCTTCATTAGTGCGTAAGGTTGCTATGCGTCATCGCAGCGTCGTTTTTAACCCCCGATGGAAAAAGAGGGGTGTTATAAGTTTGACGTGTCTACCTGTGTGTTTGTGTATATGTGTATTTGTGTATGCGCCTGTGGCATCATATCTCCTAAACGGAAGAACCGATTTTGATATAGTTTTTAATGGTAGTTTTACTGTTTTTTTTTTATTTTTTTTTATTTATTTTTATACAAACAAGTTGTCCTTAGGATTACACAAAGCACACCATTAGACCCCTGGGGTCTGTCTTAGCATGCCATGTTCTGGAATTTGATCAACGCACTATTAATAAATTAGGGTTTAATCCGGTCGATGTAGTGTTGTTTCAGCTTGCGCTTCACATTTTTACTGCTCATTGAGTCTCTGATGTCTAAGGGTATTTGGTTTAGTAGATTAGGTATTATGACAGATGCGGTGCGTCTACCATAAAAATTATGTTTGCGTGAAACTTGAAAGTATTTTGTTTTTGCTTGTCGAGTATTCACATCATATCTTACTGGAACTTGAACATCAGTGTTATCGAAATGTTCTATGAGGAACAGGTACTCAGCGCGGGCTAGAACAGGTAACACTTTACAATGTTTGAATAGACCTATATAATTTTCGCGGTATTTATTTTTGACATATTTTGGTACTACCAGCTTCAACAACCGTGTTTGCAAATTATGTATTTTATCGAGGTAAGTTTTAAATGTGCGTCCATAGCTGGTAAGTCCATATGAGATTATCGATTCCGCAAGGGCTGTGTACATTTGAAGGAGGGTTCTGTAAGGTATATTCCGCTTTATAATGGAAAATTTGGTGAGTATTGCACGCAACTTGCCGCATACAGATTCCACCTGATAACTCCAGTTGAAGCGATTGTCAATTATAAGTCCCAAGTAGGTATGGTATGGGACTTGCTCAATAGTCGAACAATGGCAGTTTAGCACATTTTTATGCAGACAATCATGACTATGAGCTTTGATTTGAAAAGAAAGGGATGAATTTATATGACTTGAGTGTACGTGCATCACTTTAGTTTTTTGTGGATTCAGAACAAGTCCCATATCATGGGCCCATCTGGCCATAGAAGTAAAATCCTTTTGCAAACATTCTGCGGCCATATTAAGGTCTTTGTTAGCAGAGACTATACAAGTATCATCAGCGTATTGGTAGAGGGAACAGTATTTTATAATATTATCCAGGTCGTTGACATAGGCCAGATAGTGGAGGGGACCTGTCACAGATCCTTGGGCTGTGCCTTGCGTAACTTTTACGGGTCTGCTTAGGCTAGGGCCGACTTTGACGTGATAACATCGGCTACGTAGATATTCTTTACACCAGTCCAGTAAATTTCCTCTTATGCCGGTGTTTTCTAGTGTTTTTAATAGCGTATTGTGTCTGAGTGTGTCAAACGCCTTACTAAAATCAATAAATATTAGTATCACATGCATTTTGTTGTCCAGGTGGTTGTTAACCTCGTCGGTAAAATTGGATAGTAACTGAGCAGTGGATTTTTTACTTTGGAAACCATACTGTGCTTTGGAAACTATGTTATTGTTACGATAAAACGAGTGTATTTGGTCGCAGATATATTTTTCAACAATTTTATTAATGGCTGGTAATATTGTTATAGGTCTATAATTTGCTAAGTCATTCCATTTACCTTTTTTATGAATAGGTCTAACTATACCAGTTTTTAAATCTAATGGATACTTACCTAGTTCAATACTCGCATTTATTAGTTTAACTATAGCATTCACAATTTTATCGCCTATCATTTTAATATCTATAATTCTTATTGTGTCAAATCCAGCTGATTTATTAGTTAGTTTGAATCGGGGTATTTTCGGAAGATATCGTTATATTGTTGATCGAAGCGTGTCTACTAGTAGATAAATCATTTAGTTTAAAAAGTATGAAATAAATAAAAAATGTCAGGGGTTATGGCATTTTTTAATTTTTATTTGTACATATATTAAAACGACACAGCGACAGCGCTACGTCGGTCGAAGCAACGATGCCGCAACGCGCAGTGTGGACCCGCTCTTTTGTTGTGGTTATCAGAAATTAGTAAGGTTATTTATTACGGCTTCTTGGTGGAAATAAGGACATCGTGTCTCTAAAAGCCTATCCAACTAATACGTATTATAAATATGAATGTTTGTATTTTGTAGGCACGTTTGGATGTTTGTTAAGCAATCACGAATCAAAGGCAGAACGGATTTGGATAAAAATTGGAACCCGGACAAAAAAAAGCCTGGGTAACGACATAATATAGGCAGGTTAACTTTTTATCTCGGTAGGTAGTAAATTTCCATTGGATAAAAATACATTATTCGCGCAGATGAATCCGCAGGCAGAAGCTAATGTTACTAGATAATTGTATTTATTTATTTATTTTATAATTAATGTACACACAGTAAATACATAAAGACAACACATCAATACAATAGAGTACAACTGCTTATTTATAAAGAAATTTGTACCAGCAGACCCGCGAAAAAGAAAAATGAAAAAGAAATGTAGACAATAGTGTGTGAGAACAGGAAGAGAAGAAAAGTGAACGACTTAAAATAAGATATAAAAACATAGGCACCTACACAATAATGTAATGGTGCATATATACTTACATAAATACATAATATAAAATGTATAGATTCTTAATATTTATACATATGATTATAAAGATCAGATTTGAGAGGAAAGATAATGCTCTTTTCAACGTGTTTTAAATAGTGAGATAGTCTTTAAATCTCGGATGGTAGGCGGAAGTGAGTTCCACAATTTTATAGCATGGACAGAGAAGGAATAGGAATAATAGCTGGTTTTATGTGGTTGGGATTTAAGGATAGATCTGAGATGAGATCTGCAGCACAGTGCATCTTTAGGGCGAGCGTAAGAGAATCGCTCACGCAGATAGGCAGGATAGGACGGGTTATGTAAGATGTTAAAGAGGAGACATAAAATCCGAGTGTTCCTGCGAAGACGGATTGGGAGCCACTTGAGTTCCTTGCGAAGATGAGAAACATGATCATACTTGCGTAGACCATATACAAAGCGAATACATAAGTTTTGCAAGCGCTCAAGTTTGTTTAATAGCTCCTCAGTAGCATCCAGGTAGCAGGCGTCGGCATAATCTATAATCGGCTGAATAAGTGTTTGCGCTAAATAAATTTTAGTCTTTAAGGCTAGGAGACTCTGAAGGCACTTCAGCGAATGAAACTAAAAATGCACCTTACGACTAACTTCGTTGACCTGAGCACGCCACGAAAGATTGGAGTCAATGATTACCCCCAGATCTTTTGCGGTTTCTGTATAGTTTATGCGAACACCGTCTAGATATAAAGGCATCAGAGAATTAAAATCGGCTGCATTGCAAAAGAATTTGCTGCCTATAACTATGGCCTGTCATTTAGTTGGGCTAATTTGCAAACCAAATGACCTAGCCCATGCGCTGATAAATGCCAAGTCTTAGTTCATTGCCGCAATAGCCGAACCAGCGTCGACTAAATTAAAATTTCGATACAGCTGCAAGTCATCTGCGTAAAGATGAAAACTAGATGAGATTACTCTGGTAACATAGTTAATAAAGATTGAAAAAAAGAAGAGGAGAGAGAACGCTACCCTGAGAAACCCCCTCAGTGAGGTTACACCAATCACAGAAGGACTCGTTAAGGCGAACGCACTGAGAGCGCCCCCGAAGATAAGAATTGAACCAAGCTAAAGCGGAAGAAGAGATATTGATAGATGCCAGAACACCGAGTAAAATGTCGAAATCCACTGAGTTGAAGGCGCTACTAAAGTCAAGTAATACAAGCAAAGTAAGCGACTTATTCTCCATAGCCCAACGGATATCGTCAGTCACTTTCAAAAGTGCAGAAACAGTGCTGTGACCTGCACGAAAGCCGGATTGGAAGGGCGATATTAACGAGTTCGACGCCAAGAAAAATGACAATTGTCTATGAACCAAGTGCTCAAAAACTTTAGAAAGAAATGGAAGAATAGAAATAGGTCTAAAGTGAGTTAATAGAGATGGATTGTTGATTTTAGGTAAGGGTATGATGTGAGCCTGCTTCCAAACGAATGGAAAAGAACAAGAAGTAAACGAGTGATTGGAAATGTGAGTTAGAACAGGAAGCAATGAGGGAAGGATAAGAGTTATCATCCTGGAACACAACTTATCATTACCGACCGCTGAAGAAGTACTATATATAGATACCATGTTCCTAAGTACAGCAGGTCCCAGTGAAATAAATTTAATATTGAAAAGCCTTAAAAACAAAAACAGCTATGGAATAGACGAAATACCGCCAACCCTAGTCAAACAGTGTGCAGATGAGTTGACCCTACCCTTCTACTTGCTAGTCAATCAGTCTTTTGAGGAAGGAAGATTTCCAAACTACCTAAAAAAAGCCATTATAAAGCAAATTCACAAAAAATACTCAAAAACCGACCCCTCTAATTACCGCCCTATTGCTCTTTTACCTACAGCCTCGAAAGTATTCGAGAAAGCAATGTGTAATCGCGTCTATTCATTTTGCGAAAAATATAAAATTTTTAACGAATCCCAGAATGGTTTCCGCAAAAACCACTCTACAGTTCTAGCAGTATATAATTTTATCCAGGAAGCCATTAATATAATTGATAAGAAAAAATATGCCGTAGGTATACTGTTAGACATGACTAAAGCTTACGACAAAGTGCAATTTGACATCCTACTTAATAAGTTACAAGGAATAAGGATCCGCGGAAAGGCTTACGAATGGTTCAAATCAAATTTAGAAAACAGAGAACACCAAGTCGAAGTAGAATATTACAACGAACATACAAAACAAATCCAATACGTTCGGTCGGATAGCAAGCAAATTAAAGCCTCAATCCCCCAAGGGAGTGTTATTGGATGTCTCCTATTTATAATCTATATAAATGACCTCCCTACAATCATAAATGAGTCATGTGTTCTGTTTGCCGACGACATCTCAGTACTAACCTCCTGTCACGACAATACCAACTTAACCGAAATACTTACAGGTATACTCAACAAAATTACAACTTGGATGACAGAACATAATCTTGAACTAAATTTCAATAAAACTAAAATCATATCCTTCTATCCACATAAAAAAACTCCTTTAGACATAACATTTACTTAAAATGACAAAAAAATAGAAACAGTAAAAGAATCCAACTTACTGGGCTTGTCCATAGATACACATTTAAATTGGAAATCGCATATTAAAAAAATCAGGACAAAGTTGTCAAAATTTGCCTATGCCCTCCGTGAAATAAAAAAATCGACTAATCTCTCCACTGCTCTGGTTACGTACTATGCCTATGCATACGCATGGTTAAGCTACGGCGTAATATTATGGGGAAATAGCACAGACGCATCAACACTTTTCATACTACAAAAACGACTGATTAGAATACTAACCAATATAGATAACACAGACAGCTGCAAACCCCATTTTCAAGAATATAAACTTCTAACCCTACCTTGTAAATATCATAAATATCTTGGAAATGTGTAAATTTGTTAAAAATAATGAAAAGCTCTTCACTACACGAGAAAACATACAGACTCACTACACACTACGACACAAAAATAGACTAAACCAGCCAGGTTCTAAACTAAAAATACACTCCACAAGCACTTTAGTAATGTCAGTTAAAATATATAATAAATTACCAGATGACATTAAAAATGAACAAAAATTTAATATCTTTATAAATAAATTAAAACAATTTCTAATCCGTAAATGTTATTATAATGTACATGAATATTTCAATGATAAATTTAATAAATAAATAATAATACCGAAAAACGCAATAATAATCTATAATACAAATAATAATAAAACATGTATAAATTAAATAGTTATTGATGCATAGATTCAATATTTAAGTCGCAAAAATTATGTGATGCATTTAATTATAAGCCCACCTACCTACATTATATTAATTGAAGTTGTGAACAAATATTTATAATAGCCCTCCTCCCAATTTTTATGTTGTTATGCCCGACAGGGCCCACAATGCTCCAAAACTATTGTATGTATCTTTATGTACCTACCACCTAAGTTCACATTGTGGATTGCAATAAACGAATTGAGTATTGAGTAAGTTATTGCCAAGACAGATTTCTTAACGTCAGTAACATTGCTAAGATTAAAGGTTGGACATTTTGGTAACGGCATAGTGGCAAGACCCTCTGAAGTCACTGCCTTGACACACTCGTCAAGAGAAAAAGGAAGACGAGAGAAATGATTATTGAGATGTTGGTAGGCGATTTGCCTATGCCTACAGACTTAAGAAATCTCCATATATCAGAAGAATTGAATGGCGGTTATTGAGTTGTTCATGGAAGTAGCGTCTCTTAGCATCCTGACACAGATGACTGCAGCGGTTACGTAGAGTTCTGTAATAGGCGAGATTCAGGTCTGCGCTTATACCTGCTTTTAGCTTTGTCCCTATAGGCCATAAGCTCTTTAATTCGTGGTGTAATCCATGGTGCAGGATTATGTCACACTTTGACTCGTGGAAAAGGGGCATGCTGGTTATACAAGTCAAGAATGGTTGCATTAAGGCACTCCACCTTGCCATCGATGTCATCCTTCTCGACCAGAGAAGACCAATCGAGATCGCCGGCTTCATGCTGCAGTGCCTCCAGGTCTATGCCCCTGTAATTACGAAGATATAGGAGCTGGGACTTACGCTTGGGAACACGGATACGACACGAAAGGTAAATAAGATCGTGGTAAGAGAAAGTAGCAGTAAGCTGACCATGTGAAGAAACATTATTAGGAGAGCAAACAATCATAAGATCAAGTAAAGAAGGCGTACAATAGTGAGTTGCAGAGAGAGGCAAAACTTGAAGATTAAATGAAGGCAAGAGTGAAAGGAGTTTATGGGAGCGAGAGTCATTTTTAATCAAACAAGTATTAAAATCACCCATTAAAATAATGTGCTCATAGATGGGGCATAAATCGCTGAGAGTGGAGTCAAGAGAATTGAAATAGTCAATGTAAAGAGGACTGTAGAGCACTGCAAGCAAAACTTTTGTGTGATGGACACATAATTCGATAAACAAGTATTCAGCCGATTCAGAGTAGAGTGAAGGAGACGAACTAACCACCTTGTAGATAAATCAACACGCAGGTACATAGCTACACCTCCTTCACCCTTGCCAGTCCTATCGTTGCGGATTAATACGTAGCCGGGGAGAGAATAATGAGTGCAGGCGAGAGAGGGCTTCAGAAAAGATTCTGATATCAATATTGCATCCAAGTTAGCACTGCTAAAGGATGCTAGAAGTTCAAAATAGTGACAAGGAACACTCTAGGCTTTTATTTGCACAATATGCAGGTTTTTAGGATCATTAGTAAAAATAGAAGAGATTTTATCATGTAATGTAAGTGGCAAGGAAGGATCACTGTCCGCACTAGCAAAACTTTCCGAAGAAGAACATGAGAAGAAGCTGTCATTGAAATCAGCTACACTGTTCATAATATATAAATATATTAAATAGAGTAATACAAATATACTATAAATAATATGACTAAACTAAATACTTAAAACGCAATTTAAATTTTTCTTTCAATTAGAGAACCACCCCAACTTGCTAGTATATTGGCAGAAATTTTACAACTATAAATTTAAAAGAAACACTAAGGTAATTAAAACAATAAAAAGAGAAAAAAAAACAGCGAATAAAGTTATCAAACGATTCTAGAATCTACACACTTATCAATCCATTCAACATACAATTGAATGTAAGAATAAAACGCAAATCGGCCAACTGACAGATGCCAACTGTCAACGCCACTACGTCACGTCTGGTCATTCTGTCAAAACATTTTAGCATTAAAAACAAAACAAAACAAAACAACGACAATAGTTAAAAAAAAAAAACTATTGATGATGATTTTTAACGATTGACTTTCATATTTATTGTAAAAATATGAAAGTCTTTACGTTTGTTAATTAATCAAGCCTCAACAGCAAAATGTATTTGGATTTACACGGGTAGATCATTGCCTGAATTAGCACATAGGATACTCTTTATAACGGTAGCATAATAAATTAGGTTGGCCACCGAATACGGCGACCGTATTCGTTTAAGGTCTCTGTTCTACCGCATTCAGCCAAACGGTGTACACTCTTGTTAAAAGCATCATCATGGGCACACATATAATATTGTGTTGCGACAAGGAATTTCAACTGTGTGCGATAAAATACAAGAAATTTTAAAGAAGAAGAAGGGAATAAAGAGAAGTCAGCCGTGTTTGGTCACCGAAAACTATCTGCGTCCGTATACGACTGACCGAAAACCTGTTTACACTAGTCGGTGACCAAATGCGGGCTGTAACCGAATCTGTCAAACGACCTAATGTAAAAAAGGCACGCTCTCATGGAATGATATTCGAGTTTCGTGAAAGTGGACGAAGACGCTGATAATTCGTTATTACGATGGTTAGACTGTGTGCAAGATAATTTATCTAGAAAGTGGAATTACGAGTACTTTGACTTCTAATAGAGGAGTAAATAAGAATATTTAGAGATGTGCCCCCCATGACTTTGGCCGACTAGCCGAGTAGTCGGTTATAAAGAGGCTGACTAGACGCCGATCGAAAGCCGATCACGGTTTCGGGGGTATTCGGCAATATCCGTGACGCTTCTTTTACAGCTGATTCGCGCGCAAGTTTCTACCGCCGCCTGCGAGCATGTCGGAACATGTTTTGTTTATTTCGCATTGTTACTTGATTTTTGCTTTTGCACTGGTCAGAGCGGTGTTTTTGTGAACAAATACTACGAGTATGAACAACCATATCAAATACCGACATCCAACCCTGATACCACAGTTAGGTTCTGTGGTCCAATGTTCGACTACAGTCGATTCCTCCCAGTCTCAAATCCAAGTGATAGAACTACCTACAAAAGTGCCGGATAGTCAGCGCTCTTCGCCCAATAGTCGCCGACTACAAAAGTGTTGCGCTGACCCCAAATAAATTGAAATCAGACCAAGATAATGAATACGACATCTTTGCAAATTAAGAACATTATGGTGCTAAATGTGCTTCAGCTCCGGATAATGTCAGGTGGCAACACTTCGAATGACATAAGTAACAACAATCAGCAATCATCACGCGATCAAAGGCTTTATGTCATAAAAGTCGGCATTACCTACAGTACACAATCGAACGCTAATCGGTCGCTTGACAAATGCACTTATTACTAAAAAAGCTTCCAAAATCTCTAAAAGTTCTGTATTGGAGAGCAAGTATTTCGCAAAAATCCTTATCATTTTGCTATTGCAAGATACGTTATTTAAGCCTGCCGGTATCTGCGGCTTGTTTTGACAGACAGAGACAAAAATCATTGGAATTATTTTAAAGCGAATAAAACTTGCATAAAAACGTTCACCTATTTTATATGGAGATTGGCTCTCGGACGGACAGCCATGTAGGTACTCAAGTACTCATGTTGCTCGGGCTAGTAGCGGCTAGATAGCAAATCCAAACCAAACAACAACGGAACACTTTGTGTTTTAGGTAGATAGCTTTAAAGTAACTACAATTACATTCTGATTTGTAACAGCTGTCTGTCTAATTATTAATATTAATGATAATTTATATCCGTGGTGCTAGGCAACTGTGCTTATCCCAGTTGTAAACAACTCTTTGTTCCTATTGGCCTTTTTTGTTCTGTCTCCTGCTTGATATGGATGGAAGTGGAAATTATGTATTTTTCCTACTCCTCCGTTATTCTTTTCTGATTAATTTCGTTGCGGGATCCAGGACATTTAAAATCATTCTCCGGGACTTCGTCGAGCTTCATTGCCTCGGCGCTTTTCTGGTAGTCGCCACTGTTGATACTGGCTTTCAGGAGTTGCGGTGGTTTGGGAATAGTGCGATGGGATTGTTGTCTGTCTAGTCAGACACGTGTCGTACCTACTTACAACTGGTAAGTCAACTTATAATGTAATAGAATATTCTTTATTGTACACCAAAACATTATACCACTACTACTAGTTTACTTTAACTGCTAGATATTATACAGGTCTCCATCTATTTCTCTATACTGGGTGAGTTTTCAAGTGGGCATGGATGGCCAAATCCGAAACTATGAGGAATAGCGAAAAACACTCAAAGGAGTCACGGGCCCGATTTTGACGAAAACTAAAACAAAATCATTTTATTTTTGAAAAATCAATATTCCTAGCCAGGAATGGAACCAGAAAGCACACATTGTAATATTACACCATCATAATTATAGTACCGCTAATACTGATAAAATTCTGGAAACTAATGTCATATGCCAAACTTGAGGCAAGATCTTATTACCCGACTGCCGAAGGAAGGTAATCTGTTTATCAGTCTATGTATGTATGTATGTATGTTTGTTCCTATGTGGCGTTCTAGAGACCAAACGCGTTGGCCGATTTTGATGATTCTTACGTCAATCGATTTGTCTTAACCCTGCGAGTGTCATAGGCTACATACAAATTGGAAAAGAAAAAATGGCGGCTTTTGGGCGCCATTTTGTAGGGGAGAATATTTTTTTTCTACCTAATCCATCGTGAGGGGTATTAAAATAAGGGTTTTAAGAGGTGATTTCAAAAATATATAATACTTATATGTTTAAATCATTACTTAAAGCTTAATAGTGAGGTACTTAACGTAGGAAAATAAGTATTTTGGTAATAAGGAATGACAATAATAATGACATAGATCAAACTTAAGGATAGGACTATCCTTAAGTTTGGTCTATGTCATTACTGCCCAGAATTTGATAGAAAAACTATGATAATACAGCATGTATTTTTTTAATCATTGGTTTCGATTTCTGTTTTCATCATTCGATTTATCAAAAATCCAATGATACAGTTTTAGTTTTCATCAAAATCGGCCTCGAGACTCGTTTAAGTGTTTTTCGCTATTCATCATAGTTTTGGATTTGGCCATCTACGCCCATTTGAAAAACTCAGTCTGTATAATCGAAAACTTATATTTTGCCTGACTAGAGGCAAGGCAAAGGGTTTGACCGCTGTCAATCGACCAATCACATAACCACATCTTTCATATAGAAGATTGTGACGGAGGGAGTTACATATACTCACGCTGTTATCACAATGGATTTATTATGGCTGCCCCATTTCGCCAGATTGAATCTGCAGCGGCCAACTTGAGCCCCACACTAGGTTCATAAGAAAATGATCGCTCAGTCAAATATATAAACAAAGCATCCTCCTCCTGCCTCGAGTGTGTCCTCCAATTATCCTGTCACAGACAGTTTACAAACCAAGTTCCAAACACCAGTTTAAACGTCCACCGGCAACGCCAACATCGCATTAAAAACAAAAGACGAACAAAGCAATCATAAACAATCGTCAACCGAAAACATCATCAACATAAAACGTTGTAAACCCTCTTTCATTTCCGTATTGCAACGCAACTGGCTCAGTTTCACTTTGTGGATTACAATCGCACTATGAATGTTATGCCTTCCCGCACTGGATGGCTGTAAGACAATTGTACGAGTGCACACGTGTGCCGATAAATACAACGCGCTCAATAGCCTGTCAGCCGGTGTGAATACACCCGGACTGTGTGGTACAGACCTAATTAGGTTACTGAAACCTTCTGTTGTGAATGTTGGAATGTTTAGTGCTTAATGTTGTAGTTTTGATACTTTTTTGACAGTTTCAGTCAGTGAGTAGCGTACTTTTAGGCAAGCATATGATCCGTCGTCCACCACATCATTGCTTACCATCAGGTGAGACAGCCATCAAATGCGAGCCTTCATACAGAAGCACTCAATTTTCTCATTCAAATGGGCACCTTGCTAGAAATTAATGGCGTGCAAGACAACAAAGGAAAATTAAGGATTGAATTTGCTAATCAACAGAATGGACTACTTATAAAATCTAAATGCATGCATGCAAAGCCCACAAGACTCGTTTCCAGCAATATCAATAGCAATATTGGTCACACAATAATCGCCTGAGCTAACCATACCAAACCAATCCGTCCAAAGTGATTATTGCAAAGTTCCCTTTGACGGTCCACCCTAGCACGTTATTTTGAAAACCCCATGCTCCACTATGGAAGCGTCCGTTTTGTAATTAACCAGTCGCACGCTGCACAGGCTTCCGATAAGTGATCTGAATCAAAAACAACGGCCCCGATATCCAATGTCAATGAACTCTGCCGCTGCAGACCAGTGGCATCAAATTTTTACATCAATACACAACTTTTGCTTTGTTTTGTATCGGCCAGTGGACGGTTGATTAAACAGGCTTACACTGATCCTATACCAAAGCCAACTTAAGCCGCGGGAATCTAAGCTTTACGTTGTCGAAATAAGAGCTTTGTGAACTGCTTTAAAAGTGTTGGCTTCCCTGCTAGTATACGCTTTGGAAGCTCCATGAGTCCCACTTACTGATAGGTCGATAATCCCTGCTAGTCGACATTATCATGGTTTTTGCTTGCAGTAGTGTTGCATACGCTGCGCTGGACACATTAAACTATGCCTCTGATAATTTGCGTTGTTTCTCATAGTAAAATCTATGTATTGAAATGAGGCTAATAGACAAAGGATTTTTGTTTTAAAACTTATCCGTTGACCACTTCACTTTCTGATATGATAAATCCATGGAAATCACACATAGTTCTTGTATTAAGCTTTAAGTAAGATCCAGCCCAAAATAAATCTATTGCTGGCTTCACCCAAGCATCGCCACATTGATTGCGATCGAGTGCGTTTCACATCCAGCGGACTCTCTTTGCCATCACCAGGTCATCGGTTTACCTTGCGGGAGGCCTTCTACCGCTGCGTCTTCCGGCACGTGGTCGCCACTTCAAAACATTGTAGAATACAAAACCATATTTAAATTAAGATTAGGTACTACATTCCTCAAACCGTTCCATTTATTGTCCACCGAAAACATGATTTCTGAACAACATCATCATCAGCATTTTAACGACCCCACTGCTGGGACACTGGGACTCTAGGAATGGGCCTTAATCCACCACGGGGGGTCCAGTGCGGGTTGGTAGATGTTACATGTCTTCAAATGACCGGTTTGGTTCAGTTGTAGGACATGCCGCTTTCCTCACGTTGTTTTCCTTCACCGGTTTTAGAGCAGTGGTGATGAAATAATTTAAACAAAGTAAAGCAGTGGTTTCCCAATGGTAACGGAGCCGTTAGAGAGGATTTCTGAACATATCTCATAAAAAATCTCATTAAAAATCTTAGTATCGAAATTAATAAGTCCAAAAACCGAAGGTAAATCGCGATAATAATCAGCGATACTTTTCCCCAATTATTGGAGGCGTGGCAGTACCTCCGTTGTGACGGAAGGCGCCACCTAGCGGATATTGCCCAGCCACCACCACGTCGCGCCTCTTTCCGCACTGACAACGTTCATCGGCTGCAAGCAACCATTCCTAGTTTCCTGAAGAGATAACTACTGTAATTACTGTATCAGACATTCGTTGATTTGAAGTGTGTGTCGATTTTAGACACACCTATGTATATTTCTGTCTCACAAAAGCCGCAACCAAGCAAACAGACGATCCATGACCAAGGCAAAATGTTTAGTCCTTGTCATAAGTTCGTATGATTACTAGGGACCCATCTGTTCCCGACAATTCGGATATGGAAGTGTCATCAGTCATCAGAAGTGGGATGAGATTAGCCAAAACAAGCATTTGAATGAAGATTACTTTGTTTATAAAGACATGTCTGAAAACTAATTTATTATTAATTAAGTTTTCATTTGAAAGTTACTAACACGATAACGAATATGGAACAGGAAAATTACATACAAATAAGAAACTATTAACTACTCCGGAAAACAATAAATGTGCAAGCTTGTGCTGAGATTGCAATTACTTCAGCACAGCCAGTAATTTATGAAATTTATAAATAAACCAAGCAAAGTATAAATTAATACAGAACATGTTCCACATTATAATATAAAAAATCGGCATATTTAGTATGCTATTTCTTAAGCCATTATGCCTCAATAGCTGAACGTATATGGACATAATTGAGAAAACAATCGAACGAACGATCTATTTATACTCTATATAAATGACCTGCCAAAAGGGACAAAACATCAGATGACACTTTTTGCCGACGACAGCACCGTTACGATTGACTGTAAAGACAAACTAAATTATCATAATGACATTACTAATACTATAAATTCAATAATACAATGGCTAAATAACAATAACCTTAAGATAAATATAGACAAGACCAAATTAATGGCATTCAACCAACGCAAGAATTTGACTATGAATATACACTACGAAAACAACAAAATAAATCAAATTAACACAACCAAATTCCTTGGCTTAACCATAGACCAACGACTAGATTGGAAGGCACACACGGTAGATTTGGCGAAGAGACTTAGCAAGTCTGCTTACACTTTATGTAAACTTGCGCCAGTCATAGGAACGGACGCTATTGTTACAGCTTATCGTGGCATGGCTGGTTCAATATTAAGATACGGTGTTATTTTTTGGGGCAACTCAACCAATAGGGAGCTGATATTTAAAACCCAAAAAAAGTGCATGAGGGCAAACCTTTTTTTGTTGAATGTAAAATACTGACATTACCGTGTATGTACATATTCGAAGTTGCAGTATTTGTGAAAACCAACCCAAATCTGTTTCCCAAGCTTTCAGATAGAAATAGCGGGAGTCGACGAAATGTCAATATGTTATGCTCGAGACAGTCCAAAACTGCACTGATGCGTAATAGTGTTTTTTGCATGGCACCTATTATTTATGATCACATACCAGAAACAATTAAAGTCTTAAACATTAATCTTTTTAAAAGCCAATTAAAGAAGTTTCTTATCAGTAAATCCTATTATAATGTTTCTGAATTTCTGAAGGAAAAAATTGTGTTTTAATCAATGTGGTAGTTCCGTTCTTATTATTACTATATTTTGTTTTTGAAATATTGACATTTCTGAGTATTATTATTATATTTTTTTACTGTAATTTATTTTGACATCTTATATAGTAATTTTTTTTTTTTTGACTCCTCATTTTAGAATCTTCGACTTTTTTTTTTATATATTATTGACCACTCTGTATTATTGTTTAAATTTGCGTTTTATTATGGATTGATTATTATATGACATTTAACATTTGGATACTTAACTAATTGACATGTACTGTAGAATTTACTTATTGAAATTGTGGAGATGTTTTTAATTGTTGCGTTTATTATGATGTTGATTCGGAAATGTGTATATGTGTATTCTGGCTCTTCTATTATTAATTTATTGTATCAGTAATCAATTATACTGGATATTTAAAATCATATTTGTACGCCTCATGGCAAAATATAGAGAGTCTCTTTCATGTTGTAACATCCCACACACGGCTGTGTAACCTATGTTTTACAAATAAAGTTCTGACTCTGATTCTGAAAGTATTTTTTGCACTTTTAAGTGTTTTGCTTTTGAAGTCGGTTTACAAAAAAAAAAAAATACGGCAGGCTTATTACGTATCTTTTGCAAGAGCAAATCGATAGCGATTTTTGCTCTTTAATACAAAAGTTTTAGAGTTGTTGCCGGTTTTTTTCTTAAATAAGTGCATTTGACAAGCAGCGAGCGATTAGCAAACGATTGTGTGGGACCTAGCATACCTACACTGCAGGTAATGCCGACTTTTATGACAAAAAGCGTATCATCGCTTTCATTTTGCTCTTGCAAAAATACGTAATAAGCCTACGGGTAACTAGACAAGCCCTGGACATAGGATTCTTATCCCGGTAGTGTGCCCATGGGATATTTTTTGACTTTTACGTGGACGAAGTCGCTTGCTAAAGTTATTAATCCTACGTCATATTAATATGAAATACTATGATACTAATTTGAAATTTTTTGAGAAAGAAAAAATATTTAATTGCCACTAAACGACATACAAACCATTACATTTCAAGAACAGTGGTAAAAGATTTTGAAAACTAAACACTTAACAATAGTGTTAGTAGTTCTTAAATTATGTTAGAAATGTAAAATAAAAGAAAAAAAAAAAGCGGGTGTAAATAAAAGCAGATGCATGTTCGTCTTTCACACAAAAACTAAAGAAGATTTTGACGAAATTATACCACAATATAGCATATATATCAGAAGGATATGGAGGAAGTACGAATTCCACGTGGGTGGAGCCTCGACTAGCAGCTATTTCTTTAATACACAGCAGTACTTTTACTTTACTCCTTTCAACAAAGGAACAAAAGTGAACAGCGATAAACAGGATTTACTTCAAAAGAACGCCAACTAAATACATAATTCGTCGTAGTGCTAACGCGGCCAAGTTTAAGATTGTACGTTTGTAATACGTGAAATAGGTACAAAGTGTTCTTCTAGAACAAAGTAGTGAGCTACTCCCTCTTCTGATGTCATGGAGGAGTGAGCGAATGGAGTGATAATCACACTAATATTATAAAGGTGAAAGTTTGTGAGTGTGTTTGTATGTTTGTTACTTCTTCACGCTCAAACGGATGGACAGATCTGGATGAATATAGTCAGGAATAGCACATATGATACTTTTTATCCCCGGAATATGTTCCCTCGGGATAAATTTCGACTTTAACGCGGGCGAAGCCTCTGGCAGAAGCTAGTTAATTAATAAAGTTGAAATTGTTTGTTTCTTTGTTTGTAGAAGGGAATCTCTAGGAGGACTGTTCCGAAATGATGTAGTAAGACAACATTGAGGTTTAAAAGAAGATGTAGCGACAAACATTTAAAAGAGTATGCTAAGATGGTTTGGTCATGTTGAGAGGATGAATGAAAGACGACTAACGAAAAGGTATTTACAAAGAAGACGTGAATGGAAACGCCGGGAGGGGACGCCTTATTGGTGATGTTCTTCAGAAAGGCCAGCATCCTAATTCCGCAAGTGAATTCGGCAAGGCATGACCGCCATAAATCGACCAATCACATAGACGGAAATCCATATTACGTCTTTCATCTCGCATGTGATTGGTCGATTGATGGTGATCAAACCCTTTGCCTTGGCGAATTCACTTGCGCAATTAGGCTGCAGGTTCGCAGTACTCATAACCAGCGTGCGTGTATGACTATATGTATGAACGTGAGTGAAGATTAATAGTCCAGTCAAATTAGACCAAAAATTAGGGGTGGGTTTACAGTAATTGTGGGTGTAAGTATTGAATTAAACAGGATCACAATAGATTGTGGAATAGTCCAATCGGGGAAACCACGTTAAAAAAACGTGCCAGGTACACTACCACCCAGGTGGCGTGGAAAAGTGTGCATAATATAAAGAATACAACTTTTCAACCGTTATATCTCAGAAACGTTTAGGAGAAAAATTTTAGAAACCATTTTTATAGATTATGGCATAATCTAATCTAAAACTAATCTAAAAAACGCAAAAAATCCATATTTGCTAACTTAAACCTTGACTAAAAATATTTGCAAGTGTGGTGGGGACTTTCTAAATTTCATTTATAATGGTGTTCCGAACATTCGTACCAATTTTCAGCTCTATGTCTAATTTGACCGGACTATAAGAAGTATGTAAGGATCGTAACAGATGGCTTTCTGTAGTTTCTGCCTAGCCCCATGGGAAAAAGGCGATGGTTTATGTATGTATGTATGATTCATCCGATTATAAAAAATATTTTAATGATAAAAAGGTAAACTATCATTGAGTGCTATGGCATATAGCTACTTTTAATTAAGGAAAAATGCGCTGTTCTTATGTCATAAGTAACCAGCCAACACCAAGATCGACGATGCGTGGTCAAGTTAGATAGCTACTTTAAACTGTTATATTGTGGCTCTGGTAATATGAATATGAGTCAGAATATTGAAGGAAACTGTTAAAATAATAATGGAAATATACATGGTGTTAAAGTGGTTTTCTAGTACCTACCTACTTTAAGACGCCAAAGGAATGCGGTCACTTAAGTATAGGTACTACAACAGTGTATCATTACAGATGGAACCCAGTCATATAGTTATATGTATGTGTATTTTAAGCAACATATTATTAGTATTTCTTTAGCAGGAGGAGTAACCCGTCTGGACAAAGTGGGAAACGATTATGTCAAGGATTCATTCTTTGAACGAACCCCTACATAATCGTACCGATTAGCGAGAAAGAAGCAGGTAAAGAAAGCAGATTGCTTTGGTACGGCCACATCCTGAGACGTGAATGAAAAAGGCCCTAAATATTGCCGATCGACCGCGAGGGAGGGGACGACCGCCCGCCATCTGGTGGTCAAACATACAGAAAGAGGTTCTGAAGGAGAACCTAAGCGCTAAGACAGCCTAGAACTCACTGGCGCAGACGTATAAGGAGACCCGACCCCAGCTGAACTGGGAAAAGGGTTGGACAAAGAAGAAGAAGTTTTGTAGTATTTGTTTGTTTTACTGTTTTGTTTGTCACAATTTGAATAATACACTAGCCATGTTATGTCTTCACCACCCTTGGTTGACTGGTAGAGAATGCCTGAGGCATTAAGTCCGCCATTGTATCTTGGTGCCTGAAGTTTTAAATAAATATATGCCTCCGATACTATACATTTAAAACTGATTTCGAGAACAATAAAATTAACTACACTCATTAGCACTCCACTAATTTTGCTACTCCTACTTTCAGCGTCGATTTACGATCCCTGTTTTCCCGCAAACATCCAACTTGCACATTTTATGTGGCTCTCTGGTGAAGTTTATAAAACCGTAAGAATATCATGGAATATTTACACACATACGTCAACCGAGGAATACTGGATATTTATGCACGGATGCAATGTTTTAGGCATGGCACGCACTGCGATTTTTTTTCGCGCATTCTGTGTCCTATGGAAATGTATGAAGCTGCACGCACTGCGGAAAAAAATTCGCGCCCAAATAGTACTAAAAAATTCGCGCGGAACAATATTCGCGCGAATGAAAATCGCTGTGCGTGCTATGCCTTACATAGACTTTGTGTGGTTTCTATCTGTATTTAGTCTGTAAATAAAATAGCGGTTGGCCACCGGCTTCGTTTCTACACAAATAGTGAACAAAAATAACGCGGTAAAAAAGCTCATCAAAATGCACAGCGCAGTTTTTGTGATTAGTTTGTACTTACAAATAGACAGGTTTGTTGATGATTTTAAATGTAACCAATCACGATTTTTAGATATACCACCATTTAGTTTTACCAATTTTTAACCCCCGACGGAAAAATAGTGGTATTATAAGTTTAACGTGTGTACCTGTTTGTTTGTGTACTTGTGTGTCTGTCTATGGCATCATAGCTCCTAAACGGATGAACCGATTTTGATTTCGTTCTTAGGGTTCCGTACCTCAAAAGGAAAAACGAAACCCATATAGGATGACTTTGTTGTCCGTCTGTCTGTCAAGACTCAAGACCCTTTATCTCGGGGACGCGTGGAGGTATCGAGTTGGATTTAATATCATATAATCAAGTTTGCAACTCCATGCAGCTGTGAAAAAACTTCTAGATCAACGCAATCAAGAGATACAGCCGTTAATGACGCATATTTTACACTCGCAAGGGAATCCAAATCAACATGGTACTTCCTGTTGACCTAGAATCATGAAATTTGGAAAGAAGCAATGAGTTATAGCACAAATAAAAGAAAAATAATCCGGAAACCGTACATTTATTCCCACATAAAAAAAAAACTTATTTGCAGTTAGTAAACTGACCGCGACTTATGTCGATGTATAGGGACTACACGTTTTCCAACGGCAAAGCTAATTTTGTCCCTCAATTCTGTTTATCTTATCGTTAGATTATTGTTCGGTACCCTCATAGTTTATGAACTTCAATAATGTTATTTAATTATTTTGATGAATGTAGCTGTTTGTACGGAACCCTTAGTGCGCAAGTTCAACTCTCACTTGGCCTGTTATTCGTTTGAAAGGTGACTACATCGAGAGAGTTCTTAGCTGTTTGATGAAAATCGGTTCACCGTTCTAAAGTTTTGGGCATAATTACGTGTTCAATAAATTGTCGATCAAAACGTGTCTACTACGAGATAAATTATGTAGCATGAATATTTTTATTTTCTGAATTTAACTTGCTAGAGAATGGGGTAGTAACTGAAGGTAACTCAAAAAAGTTATTAAGCTAGCTATGTAATACGCGCAATTAAATTTTCTCGGTATTCCAATTTTCTTCCGGATTGACTTGTTCTTCGAGTCATTATTTGTAAACGAATGATACAAAGGTTTTTTTTTGTGTTTGACGTCTCGCAGTTCAATCAGAGTGGTTGGCTACTGCTAGAGACTAAACTAGAGCCAGGCAAAAAAAGCTAAAACTAAGCGACCACACTGAGGGCTACCCCCTGTGGGGTCGAACCTCGGCTCAGGGCGTCGCTGGGGGACAACTAGCTCTGGATCTTGATTAAGTGATTCTACCATTCGTTCGGCAAATACCGACGTGGAGAAGAACGGACAAGATGATACAATGTGGTTCAAACTTAGTTTATATACGAGTCCTATTAATGAGTCACTGATTACTATTACCAGAAGATTATATCTGCTCCCCTCCATTCCGCAAACACCCCTAGTAGCTGAAATTCATTGTTTTACATATTCTTCTGTAAAAAAAGTTAGTTCTTGCTTTTTTTTTAATAAATAAGAAATGGAATAACTTAAAAAAAAACAATTAACATTCCAAATAGAACAATCTCATTAAAAACAAATCTAACAAGTTACATTCCTGCATTTTTCCTGTTTTCATTGTTAAGCATAGCAGCGTCCACAATACGAGATTACCAGTCAACGGTACCTTTACTTATAGTCTGGGAGCTAGTGCGACGCTGCAAGATCGACAGCTTATAAGACTTATTTACGTGACTCTGAGAAATGAGTTTTTAAATGAATTCCCTCCGCGTATGCGACGGCGAGTTGCAGTTACCTCTGTGTTAACAACGTTATGATAGAGAAGCCAGATGGGTTCTTGTGTGAGTTGTGTGACGGTGATCGAGGGTGTTGTGGTTTCTTGAACGGATAAATAAGGACATGCGTATAAAATAAAGATATTTACGTTGTAATATAACTCATCTATACTAATATTATGAAAAGGAAAGATTTATATTTTTGTATGTAACGAATAAACTTAAAAATTAGTAGACGGATTTTCGAAGTATAATAGCGTCCGCTAGTATACCTATAAATATAGGAATGAGACTAAATGAAAAATGTTAGAGTATGGCTTCAGCACAGTATACGAGTTTTAGACATTTAAATCTCAGGTTCTCACACATGCAGTAGACCACTGATTGTATCCTATAGATATGATATACTTACGATTAGCGAGGTTTTTCAAAACATAAATAAAGCTGTCAACTTAAACTTTCCTTTGTGTTTATGACAGTCTCATCGACCAAACTGGCTGAAAATTAAATCTCTCGGTATGGAGTAAATCTCGCGTAACGAGCTAATTAGCCTAATTTAATAATTTGTAAAAGGCCGCATATATGGAGGAACGTTACAAATATTATCTTTGCGAAGAGGCATATAAACTGAACCCTTTTACGCCGGTGCTCGTCAAAAAGATAAAACTGTCGAATATCCTCGTCGCGTTAATCCCCGTCAAACGCCGAAAGATCATAAAGTGAATTTGCATAAAATTTAGTCCATTCGAAGAGAATTCGCGACCGACGCGGGATTTTTTATGCGCGCACATTAGGGGACATTACGCGATACGCCTCCCACACCCACGCTCGCTGAAATAATATTTTTCAAGCTGTTGAGTTGCTTTTTATTTCGGGGTTCGCGGCAAATGAGTTTCTAAGCGTAAATAAATCTTTCACTGCCCTCTGCGGGTAAGCGGAAACTTCCATTATTATCATTTTATATAAGGCGGCGTTCACCGCCTGGCGGCGCGGGCGCGTGTCACAAACCATATAACGCTAGTTAAAGTACAGCTAACCGCAGTTAAATACGGAATAGTTTGTTCGTGCGTCGGTAAGCGGTTACTTTTATCTCGTTGCGGGCGGGCTCATATTGCGGCGGGATCCAATTGCTGAAAATGAATTAGTTTCTCCGTGTGTTCAACAGAAAATGTTGTCCGCGCCATTTGCAATTATGGCGGTCGCTTTTGCAATGCGAGCGGCCGGTAGGGGGAGAAGCTTTATGACTTTTTATTTATGTTGATATTAAAAAATGCTGTGGGAAGCAATAAGTAGTATGCAAGATAATAAATTGCAGACGAAGCTACTTTATTGATATGTCGAATCAACGTGATCTTTTCGCTTTTCAGTTAATATCGCGAACATTGAAATGCAATTTATTTCGCTCGTTATTTGCGGTTTATCTTCCTTTGTGCGAGCATGTTTCAGAAGCGCCAGCCGTTCATGCACATTTATTTATAATGTATTTTTACATTCGAGTTTCCGTCTGACATTTGTAAATTCCGTTCCGTTAAAGCTTTCTGAAAGTTGACCTGTATGTGTGAAGCGAGTGAACACGATATTTTGAAGTAAACTTGTGTCGACAATATCGATACAGCGTGCTCCCAAAATAAACTTGTTCGATGATACAGGATGTTATGATGGAGAGAAACTTAATTTGCTAGCGCATAGAGTTGGTCAGTAGAATTGTGTTAATATCTTTGAAAAGGTGGCCATGACTATAGGTAGGTAGATATTATACTTTTTAGCAAATTCATACTTACCTAGGTATTGAATAAATGCCAGATTGTCCTAAGACAGATAATGTATGGCACTTTTCGGGAAAAAGACATGGGTTGCATTTCATTCTGGATATTGTTATGTCATCAACACGTTAAGAAAATCTTAGATATTTGTATCAACAATTATGCTAAACATAAAAACTTTTTTTACGATAAAATGAGGAGCTCGTGGCTAATTAATAACTAAGCTTGACGAGGTCGGTCCATGGATGGGTGACTATTTCAACATACCGAGTTTCCTCCGTGCCTCGGAAAACACGTTAAGCCGTTGGTTCCGGCTGTCATTTGAAGATCTTTGACAGTCGTAACGGGTTGTCAGAAACTTGAGATCTTCAGATCTCACGGTACCCCTTGGCAAGACACCAGTCTTGCCAAGGTGTACCGTGTTACTCAGTTACTGGGTTGTGGAGATCAGATAGGCAGTCGCTCCATGTAAAACACTGGTACTCAGCTGAATCCGGTTGGACTGGAAGCCGACCCCAATATAATTAGGAAAAGGCTAGGCGGATTGATGAGAAGCTGGTTAAAAATACACTTAGACGAAGTCGCAGGCAACAGCTGATGTACAAGTCTTGATACTGTTCCATTTACATCATGACCTACTATTACTACAATTATTGTTAATACCTGTCTCTTATCGCCAGGCTTTCCCATTGAGTCTTCATTTGATAAATTGCACGATATAAACGGACGACTGACGGATCCTGATAGATGAAATAACGATAATGCCCGATATGGATATTCGCACGAAAATGAACGTTCAATATTGCGATTTTTTTTTTTTTTTTACTAAGTGGCGTCTCGCAGTTCGACCAAAGTAGCCGTCCACTGCTTAACCGGACTAACTTGTGGAGACTAATCTGTTAGCCTCCGGCCAGGCTTCAATTTTCTAAACCTAAAGCGACAGCACTAAGGGCTACCCCAGTTGGGGTCGGACCTCGGCTCAGGGCGTCGCTGGGGGGATGGCTAAGGCCGGATCTAATAAAGTGATTCTACCATCCGTTCGGAAAAGCCTACGTGGAGAAGAACGGACAAGTGAATATTGCGAAATATTACGGTGGCTTTAATACCAAATGTATAAATAATTTTATCTACACTAACAACGTAATGTTCCAAATACGAATGCAAAAAAATTTGTATAAACACGTACTTTTTCTCGTGGATAGGTGAAATTAAAAAAATACCATTACAGTGCAACATGTTTCTTCGATTTTCAAACAATTGCATCATTCAATAACTTTTTAATTTTTATAGCAAAACTTTAACTTTTTAATTTATTGGCGCGTATGGGCTTATTATTTACTTTATGTAGACAAATAGTGTCATTGTCTATGGATGCGCGCGCTGCGCAGTCACGATGCGTAATGAGAATCTAAATGGCCTGCCATACATATTTTTTCCGTTTCCACTTTTATTTATTTATTATGTACTTTATTGTAAACCACAAAAACATAAAGGACAAACATTTACAAAAACAAGTGTACAATGGGCGGTTTTACCGCACAGGGCAATCTCTTACAGACAACCTTTGACCACTTTTGTTTTATTCCAACTGTATGGATGAAGATAAAGAAGTGTCACGGCATATAAGTGGGTATTAAAACACGAGTGTGATATTATTATCCCACTCGTGTTTTAATAATCCCTATTATATGAATGTCATAAATGAATGTTATTCCTTACCTCACTTAAAATGACAATAGTAATTCTCAGTGTTTAAGTAATGTAAGGAATACACGGTAGACTCAACTTTTATTACTTGTAAATTTTAATTATAATTTGTGTACGACGTTCAAAAGTGCCGTTTTTTGGCCTAGTTAAATAAATACGATGTGTATCAACACGGTCTAGGGATATTTCATACTCAATTAAATAACTCGAAAAGTACCGGCCGCATTGGAATCTTTTATACACCGATTTGTTTGTAATTTATCTCAGACTAATTCCAAATTCAAATTTTTGAAAATTCTTTTGTTTCGGTGGCATAAAAATGTCTTGATGTGTAGGAGAGGGAATTTTCATTTGTGCGAAATTTAGAAAACAATACGAATTACGTTTAGTTACAGTTTTTTTTCATTTTTAAACGAAAGATAAAGTTAAAATTGAGGTATTGTAGCCATGCAACGCCAACATTTGACGAGGGCGGAGATGTTACGAGCTGTGGGAATGCTGGAAGCTGTGTCTGTTCAGCGTAATGTTGCTGAGGCCATAGGGACCCACCTAAATGTAATTTCAAGATTGTGGACACGCTATCGTGCCACAGGTGAAGTAGCGGAGAGGCACCGGGGGCCAAGTCGCATCACTACCCCCAGACAAGACCAAATTTTGCAAATTACTGCGCGAGCTCAACCAAATGCAACGGCGACTCAATTGGTCCAAAGGCTGCGAGTGGAACACCAAGTGCTTGTGAGTGACCAAACTGTAAGAAGGCGACTGCATGAAAGCAATCTACGCTCTCGTAGACCACTCCGGGTCCCACCTTTACGGAGAGGCAATCGTGGACGACGATTAGAATGGGTTCGGAACCACGTGGACTGGGGCCGTGAGCAATGGTCCAATGTGCTGTTCACGGATGAATCCAGTTTTGGCTTCCATCCAGATTCACGAAGGACGCGTGTTTGGCGAGTTCCTGGACGATGGAGCCGTCTTCAGAACTCTCAGGTTCACCCATACCAAGGAGGAACAATTATGGTTTGGGCAGGAATTCGTCTTGGAGGACGGACGGATCTCGTTTGGGTGCGGGGCAATATGACGGCAGAACGATACGTCCAACAGGTGCTGAGGCCCGTAATCTTGCCCCACAGAACACAAATGGGGCAAGATTTCCTGCTCATGCACGACAATGCCCGGGCACACACGGCGAGAACAGTAGCAGCTTGGTTACATACACACAATGTTAGGGCCTTAGACTGGCCTGTTCAATCGCCAGATCTAAATCCCATTGAGCATGCTTGGGATATGCTTCAAAGAAGAGCTCTGAAGGAAGTTCCTGAAAATCTGGCTACAGAAGATCAACTGTTTGCGCACCTCAGAACGACATGGGACAATATTCCGCAGCAAGACATTGACAACCTTGTTCTGAGCATCATGGGCGCTTTCTCAGACTACTAACTTCAAGTTTATAAACACAAATTAAATGATTTTTCTATTTTTTTCAGTTTTTACTCATAAATTAAAAGTTAATTCATATACGGCTTCCGTCTATGCTTCATTTTTTCCATAAAATCCTGAAATTTTAATCGAAGTACCTTAACCATTATTAAAAAATGGTAGAATATTAAATAACGTATCTTTTAAATATATACATGTCATATAAATAATTAACATTGTTATAGCGGTTTGAGAAACCTCTTCATCCTTGTGTCTATCATGAAAAGTGGACTGTATTTGAAGGGTTCTGGCAATAGTGCGTTGAAAATAAGCGGGAAAATATTCACGGATCAATTCGGGCGATCTAGTATGGAAATGAGGGAAGTAGTACGCCTTACCTTGTAGTGGTCGATGCCAGCCCACGTGTGGCAGCGAGCTGGTGTTCTTCTACTCCAAACTGGCGACCTTCAGGATCCACACACTTCACACAATTGTTATATATCCGCGAGGCGGGTGAATAGACACGGTTCACAAGGTTCTCAGCAATCTAACTAATTAGATGCATCAGTCTCCAGCCAGGTGGCTTGGAAAGCTGGCGGTTGAGATACGAGGCCCGTTCACGTTGAAGTTTCGGTTCGTTCTGGCGACCTGTCATTAAGGCGTACATAAAGGGAAAAGGAATGAGGAAGGAACGAGATAATTAAGATATCGATCGCCCGCGAAATCTCAAATGCGTTTGTCTATGTGTTTTCGGTCATTGATTTATGACATTTACAAGAGATGGCGCTACCATTTTCCCGGCCTTAAAGGGTCACCTTTAATGAAAATTAAACTTAGCCCTATGAGGTGTACTACCGTATACCTATTCAGCAATACGGACTAAGATGCGGATTTTTATATTTCAATTATTAAGATTTAAGATAAATACTGCGAGTTGCATAATACATTAAGTTGCATACCTATAGTTAAATCTTAATAGAAAATTATGTTGCGTCGCTAACTAACTAAAACTAAGAGACCTAACTATCAAGCCAGGCCTTATTGAGTCGGTAATGGACACAGACGCACAACAGGGCGCACATAGCTACCCTTTGCGGTTTTCACAGTAACAACACGGGTTGTACCGTCCTTGGAGGTATGCAATTTATCAATAATGCCTAACGGCCATGAAAGGGGCGGAGAGTTATCAGTAATGATAACTACAATAGTACCCTCTTGTATAGAAGGTGCAGGACTATTCCATTTGGATCTAGCCTGAAGTTGATGTAAGTATTCTGAACGCCAGCGCTGCCAGAACGACTGCACCAGTTTGTCAAGTAGAGTATGTCGCTGAAGCAAGCTGAGCGAATCTGCTTCAGGAGCGGGAAGGGACAACAATGGCGCGGTGTGCAAGAAATGCGCAGGGGTCAGTGCTGATGGTTCAGTAGGGTCACTACTCAAAGCAGTAAGTGGCCGCGAATTAACTAGAGCCTCAACTTGACTAAGGACAGTTATAAGTTCCTCGTAGGAGAGGATTTGTTGACCTATAACTTTAAAAAGGTGAGTTTTAACTACCTTAACCATACTTTCCCAACATCCTCCAAAATGTGGGGAAGCAGGCGGAATAAACTTCCAATCTATATGATTGAAGGAAAGTTCTTCCTCAAGATGAGGACGAAAATCTTTAAGAAATTTGTGAAGGTCGCGTAAATAAGAACTTGCACCTACGAAACAAGTACCGTTATCGGTATATAAGCATTTAATAGGACCGCGTCGCGAAAGAAAGCGTTTTAAGGCTGCAAGGAAAGTCACTGTACTTAAATCTGTAGCCACTTCAATGTGCGTGGCACGCGTCGTCAAACACGTAAAAATGCAGACTCGCAACATCGATTAAGAAGAGGAAAAGTTCTAGATAAAAATGTAGGCAGTAAACTTATGCCATGAACTCCGGTTTCATACTGCAATCACTAGTCACAAAAAGTACGATGAATTCTGCATCATTCGTCGTAGCGTGGTTGCTACGCCGTAGCTAGCGCTACGCGGCTACGCTGATTGCAGCTACACCATCGCAAATTGCTAACCGACTACGCCTAAATTCTTCACAAACCTTTCCTACATGGAAAACATTTTTGGACTGCACACATCCTGCTTTTTGCTCACAACATACGTGCTGTCAGAAACAATGAATATTTCAAACAGTAAAAAAAAATATAAAAAAGTGCCGAACCCGTTTGAAGTACTGAAAGGTATTTTATTAAATAAAATAGATAAATCCGCGAAGCTCATATTGCAGTTTGTTGGTTCACATTATATTTACTTTGTATGACGGCCCCATTTACTGCAAGTGTGCGACAAGCCCACCGACGAGCTCCAACGAACACTTTTTTTACAAAAAGCCCTGAAACAAACTGACGCAACTTTTTAGAACCAAATAAAATAGAACGAACTAAACGTTCCCTGGAAACAATTTAGTTAATTCGTTGTTTTTATTGGCTTCTTTTTTCAGAGCCAAAGGGTCTACTTTCGCTACATAATTAAAAATTCTGCATAGTAGTAGATAGCTAGGCCGCGTTTTTCTTTTCATAAAATATTAAATTAGACAGGTCGGTTTTTATTCCGCAAACGAACGCGAAGTATTTTGAGAACTAATTTCGAGGGGTAGCTATCAAAAGGTAGGCTATTGAGAGTCATGAAAGCACGCTAAATTCAGGATGGAAATCCAACTTTTCGACGGGGTTTTTTCATCGGGGTATGAAAACGGCGTGTGTGGTGTATGGTACGGCTGCACGGGTGTAGTATCTCCACTAGTTCGGTTTTCAGAAGAATAATTTTTAGGGAGTGTATTTTTTGCTGTGGGCAGTGGCCGGCGGTACCGTTTTATTGCACACTATTCCGGCGTATAAACGTGGCGGGGGGCGAGGGAGTAATGGACCGGTTGGGGACGTCCACCCCTTCCCTCGGCCGCCTATATTGGCTGCGAATATTGAATATTTTTGCCGTGTTGTGAGCTAGGCTACGCTCGGTTAACCACTAATCAGTATGCCGTGATGTACGACTGTTTATTACCGCACACTTTACATAATACGGCTGTATTCGACGTATTTGTAAAGGTTCGAATGGTGTTTTAACGCGAAATAAAATCATGAAGAAAATTATTGGTTTTCATAAAGGACCAGTAAATTTTACTGTATGGGCCACAGGGGGGTTACCACAAGCTCTTAGAGTAAGGTTATTTTGAGTGTGTGTAAGGGACAGATGTATATGACTTGTACACATCTGTCACTTAAACGATCTCAAAATAACCTTACTCTAAGAACTTGTGGTCACCCCCTGGTCTATTTACTAAAATTTTGTAACTAAGTGCCCATTTCACCAATGAAACTAATCGCTATTAGTCCAACTAATTTCAGTTTATGCAAATACAGCGTTCTGATTGGTAGTTTCTCAGCTGTCTCAACCAATCAGAACGCTGAATTTGCATAAACTGAGTTTAGTTGGACTAATCACGATTAGTTTTATTTGTGAAATCAGTCCTAAATGATTTAATCCACGGCAAAAACCCCATGATTTGCTTCTATACAGGCTGACTTTTAATTCGAAGACAATCTTTCAGGGGATGGGGGTACTCATAAATATGAACAACCTTCATTATGGAAGCACCCCAGAAATCTCACAAAAAATACATAATGCATTAATTAAGTATTTATCTACATCAAAAATTCTCAATAAGAGTTCCATAAAATAAATAAACACAGAACATAACTGAAACATTGACAAACATCCCTCCACCAATACGAGTACATGACAGGGTTTTTAGCGATATTCTCTCAAACCATAACAGCCCCGTCTTGGGGCGGGGTAGGCAGAGAGCTGGGTTAAGTAAACGAAGCCCCATTTTAGAGTCCTTACAGCTGTAACAATAACACTTGCTTTCAGTTTGGGGATTCTCTCCTCCTCCACAAAACTGTACAAGTTTTGTGTAGATGTGTTGTTTTAACACTCTTTTTTCTGGGTTGTGTTATATCCTTATCCTTAATATTTTTTTTTCTTTACTTGTATTGAATGAAAGTTTGTATTTATCCGTCCTTAACCAACAAAGGGTAAATAGGTGAATGAATTTGGATGATTTTTGACACAGAGCTCTGATTTCACGTCTATGATACATTTTATGCTGGTAGTATGCCACGGATTTTCTTTTTATTATTATTTATAGATTCACTCTTGACCACCATCTCACCTGATGGTAAGCGACGGTGAAGCAAACTTTCCTTGACCTACCTAACCTATTCACTCGTGACTTAAAGACCCCAAGGTTTAGCTATCGGGGCACTCAGACTCCGGCAGCGAATTCCACTCCTTAGCAGTGCGTATGGGTGGGATGTCCACCATGTACCGATGGCGCATCGCCTTGCGTCTTGTCCGGTGATAGAACGGTAGCCAGGGTGGGCAGGGTTTTGGCAGGGTAGCCAGGGTAGGCAGGGTAGGCAGGGTAGGCAGGGTAGGCAGGGTAGGCAGGGTAGGCAGGGTAGGCAGGGTAGGCAGGGTAGGCAGGATAGCCAGAGTAGCCAGGGAAGCCAGGGTAGCCAGGGTGGCCAGGGTAGCCAGGGTAGGCAGTGTAGGGGCATGGTAGCCAAGGTAGCCAGAGTAGCCAGGGTAGCCAGAGCAGCCAGGGTAGCCAGGTTTGGGGCAGGGTAGCCAGGGTAGCCATGGTAGCCAGGGTAGGCAGGGTAGCCAGGGTAGCCAGGGTAGCCAGGGTAGCCAGGGTAGCCAGGATAGCCATGGTAGCCAGGGTAGGGGCAAGGTAGCCAGGGTAGCCAGAGTAGCCAGGGTAGCCAGAGTAGCCAGGGAAGCCGAGGGTGGCCAGGGTAGACAGGGTAGCCATGGTAGCCAGGGTAGGGGAAAGGTAACCAGGGTAGCCAGAGTATCCAGAGTAGCCAGGGAAGCCAGGGTAGCCAGGGTGGCCAGAGTAGCCAGGGTAGCCAGAGTAGCCAGGGTAGGCAGGGTAGGGGCAAAGTAGCCAGGGTAGCCAGTTGATGGGAGCGAAGCCCCGAGGATCAGCTAGTTTATAATATTAGTAAGACTAAGATTATGGGATCATCTCAGCATAGTATCAGGTGGCAATACTTAGTAACTTAGCGCTGATTTTCACCCGACTACGGTGAAGCAAAAGGGAGGGTTATGTTTTTGACCGGTATGTGGGTGGGTAGGTATGTATGTATGTTCATCTGTTCTCTCATAACTACTAAGCTACTTTCTATAATTTGACAAATGAGGTGTTGTTGGAAGCGTCTTGTTTGTCTGCTAGTTATAGGCTATGCGAAATCACATTAAATTGAATATGTGGCCCTCTAGGGGGCCCGAAGACAAGTACAATAAAAAAAAACGCTCTACCCCTTAATGTGTGGTATCAGAACAGGTATTTTAAAATGAAGGTAGGCTTTCTTACATTAAATTTTGATCAAGCGTACCGTCTGCGAGACAGATCCCGTCAAAGTCCATCAATTTCCTTCAAAATCTGACCTGACCAGACCTGAAATTTGACCTGACGTTCAACTGGTAGTCTTTGCGGATGACACCAACGCCGTAGTAGCAGCTAATGACATCCAAGAGCTTTAAAGGTGACAGTTACAGCTGCAGTACAGTTCTGGCTGCCTTTCATTCTTGGTTTAGTGCAAATATGCTCAAAATTAATATCACTAAAACAAACGTAATGCTATTTAAAACAACTGCGCGTAACGATGATAAAATTAATATAGAACTGGATCGAGTTAGAATTGACCTTGTTAAGTTTCTTGGCATTTATATAGATGCAACTTTTAAACTGGAAAAGAGAACTAGCGGCACTGGATTCATCATTGTCATCTGCTTGCTATGCTTTAAGAATCCTTAGGGACGAGGTTAGCATTACACATCTTAAAATGGTGTATTATGCCCTGATCGAGTCCAAATTAAGGTATAGCATACAGTTTTGGGGCAACAGCTATCTCTATAACTGTCAGAGAGCATTTATTTTACAGAAAAGGGCGATACGTACTATTGTCCGCATTCCTCAATAGGAGAGCTGTAGACCATTTTTTAAAGAACTTGGCATTCTGACAGTCCCTAGCCTATACATATTGGTTCTATTATGCACCTTTAAAAAATACATATATAACTTCGAAACAGACGAAAATAGGCAGATAAGGGAAAATACACGAAGGAAAGACTTTGAAAATAAAATAGTACCTCAATTTGGAATCGTTAAACATAGTCCACAATATCAGGCCATTAAAGCGTTTAATAGATTACCTCTTGACTTGAAAAGCATTTTGTACACAGGCTCTTTCAAAGCAAGGCTCAAGGCATTTCTTTTGGAGAAATGTCTATACTCTGTAGATGAATTATAGGTTTGTGTTATTTTTGTGATGTCAATTACCAATTATTAAATCATAATCGTATTATTATTATACTTAAGTTTGCATGTTATTTAATGTATTTATTTTAAGCTAAGTGTTTACTTTTAATGTTAATGTTATGTTTTATGATGTTAAAATTTCGAACACAATGTATATTGTAACTGAATAAATTGAATTGAAAGTCAAGAAAATTTATTTTTACCCGACTACGGCGCAGCGTCGCAAAGTGTTTGTTGATCGGTATATAACTATGTATGTATGCATTTATGTTTATTTGCTCCCTCAGGTTCTGCAAAAACCCCAAAATATTTTATATAAAAATAAGTTTAGAAGCTAAAACCCGAATACTGAAAAATTGCGCTCTAAAAAGTACGAAACAAGAAAATATGCCCGTAAATTTACCGTGGTCGTATACTACTTTGCAGAATGTAATATTTTGTAACGGTAGGTGGCATACGACCAAGGTAATTTAGTTTTCTAGCTGCAGTTCCTATCTGACCTCCTTAATCTAGTAACTGGGTAACACGAGACCTCTTGGAAAAACTGGTGTCAGACTGATTTCCAGCTTCGCGTAACGACTATCAAAGATACAAAACACACCCGGTGCCTACGGCTATTTTTGACAGTGAAAGAAAAAGCATTTAGCTCCTCAACCGGCGCAAGAATATATAAGGCTTATGTTTAAATATCAGAGCTTCAGAATAAAACTATTGCATAATTTAAAGGTCACATCTAAAAACATTCACCTATTTTATATGGAGATTGGCTCTCGAGTGAACAACCAAGTACCTACTCAGGTCGTGTCGGGCTAGTGGCTAGCCTTGCCAAAACAAGCAACAACGGAACACTTTGTTTTTTTTAAGGATACATGGAAAGTTGGTCTGATTTGTAACATCTGTCTAGATAAAAACCGGTATTCACAACTGCAAAGTCGACTTATGAGATAACTGTCATTGTGGGAAGCTGGCCGTTAAAGATTTTTAACCGACTACAAAAAAGTTTATTATTATTTGACCAATGGTCTGGAGAGAACAGTTTGGGTTCATTATCACTATCAGACACATTTTATATAGTTCTTCTCGAGTCCATAACTTATGTTTTGTCCGTCTAGACTAGTAACCCGGACATCTCTTTCATTAACCTTTTTTAAGTTCTGGTGAGTGCAAGTTGCTGATTACAACGGGTGGGAGAAGGGACGCGGCACGCTGTGTTTGGGATAGTTCCTATTTGCCAAATTGGTTTCGCTGCCAACTTGAAGCCACAATAAGTTCATATGAAAGTGATCGCTCTGCAGTGCATTTTAAAAACATCACAGCATCCCTGAAATAATTAAAATTAAAAATCTCTTTAAAACAAGCCAATATAGACAAAAAAGTACGAAATATAATTTTCTTCCAACTATGCTTAAATTTCATCACAATCACACTAAAAACTCAGTACAAAGCGAGTCTTTAATGCTTTAGAGCAATAAAAATGTATGAAATTTCATTATTGCACAGTTTATTTTTTAATCGCACCATAAGGTGCCAATCTCAATGGATTAGCTCTATTCAGCCAACCGATATCAATACTTTTTTTTTTACGTACGTATTATTCGTTTCTATCCTACTTGTTCTAAATTTAAAAAATTATTGCTTCTAGCTCTGATTTAAAAATGAAAGAAATTTAAAAAAGTGATTTGGTGGGTACTTTGTTAATTTTGCTTGACAATATTTTTGGAAACGATAAAGTGTGATACTATCTGATTTTGAGTGCTTCGGCTTCGAAAAAAAATGGAATCATCTAGCGACACATTAACTCCGGAAAACATTCTAAATGAAGCCGACAGTGTTATAGAAAATCTTTTAATTTCAATAATTAAACTTCTATTTTAACTGTTTGATATGAGTTTCTTTTATCTACTATTCCTATAGGTAATAGTTGAAAGAAAAGTAGATTATGCACCTCGCCTTAAGTAATTTATATTGCCCTCGTGCCTGTTAGATTAGAGCCCTCGCTGACGCTCGGGCTCTAAATCAGGCTCTCGGTGCAATAATGAATTACTTTGTGCTCGATGCAATAATCTACTATTATCTACTAATTTATTTTTTCTTCTGACTCACAACGTATTGTTCCAAATATGAATTAAAAAAATATTGAATGAACACGTACTTTATATTCCCGGATAGGTAAAATATAAAAAAAAAAAAACATTACAGTGCAACATTTTCCTTCGATTTCCAAACAACTGCATCATAAAATAACTTTTTAATTTTTATAGCACACTTTTACTTTTTAATTTTTTGGCGCAGTAGTGTCACTGTCTATGGACGCGCGCGCTGCGCAGTCATGGTGCAATGAGAATCTAAATTGTCCGCCATACCGCATATTTTTTCGTTACCACTTTTATTTTATTTCAACTGTATGACTGAAGATAAAATACTGTATGCTACGGAATATAATTAGATGTTAAAAGCGTGTAAATATTATCACATTCGGCTCATATGAAAAATCCACGCTCTTGTTTAATAACACCTATTATATGACCATTGCATAAACTACTATTGATTTTTAAATTCAAATCCAATGAGCCTTAACTCGATATTGCTATCTTGTTTGGTTGAGGAGTTGCTATGGCCACCTTCCGACTCCATCATAAGACCAGCTCAATAGTACCATAATATTTCAATGTTTCCATAGTTAAGTACGTCAAGTTTCAACTTAATCGGATGTCAGAAAATCGACTACTATATAGTTGCCGGACAAACAAATAAAAAGCTTCTAATAAAAATAACTAATAGTGTTAAATACAGGTCTTCTGGTCCCAAGCCAGAAGTTATACACCGGGGCCCATAGCGGCGTTGGGACTCCTGGACACTGTCTGAACCTGTATCCCACGAAACTACGGTTCGCGGCAGTGGAAAGCTATGGATTCGCTCGTTATTGGTAGATATACCGGTTCCTACTACGGGTATAAGGTGGCACAAGGGTTGGCCGGTAATCTTATTCGCACTTACCTTAGATTCCTGCGGTAGACTCCTGGGCGTCGATCAATCTCGTGCCGTGAGGTTAGGGATAGGAGAATATATATATAATAAAGGACAATAAGGGATAGACTGACGGCTGTCTGGACCGAAGAATCCAGCCGGCGTCCACCAGGTAGCACGTTTCCCGCAAAAGCACTTCGATGCGTGTGAAATATATACAAAACCGACAGCGTTGGCGTCCCACTAACCGATTGCGAACGGAGGGCGCTATTAGCTATTACAAATCAACGAAATATCGCTCGATTAGGTTATCAAAATACAAGACACCGAATTTTTCGCGTGTTTAATCCAAATGTTCTAACTACACAGTTAGTGTCAGCTGTCAAAATCGTTGAAAGCCCACGGACACGGTGTTACAAGTAAATACTAAAAAATGGGAAGAAACAAATAGTTTAAAAAAACTTAAAAACACGCTAATAGAAAAGCAAGCCAAAAAGTAGAAAATCATTTTCGATAAATTTAAATTAAGAATAGTTTGAAAAACAAAAAACAATACTTATTATAAAAAAGCGTGGGGTGCATGAATAACTAATGACTCTGCTTTTACAAATATCTGTCAATAAAATATTATAACAATTGACATCGAGCACCTCATGCTTTTTTATAAATATTTGTTTTTTTGTTAATCACACTATTAATTTTTTGTTAATTTATTGTAAATTATTTTCTACTTTGTTGTTTGGTTTTCTATTAAAGCGTGTTTTTATTTTTAAATATATATTATCTTTTACTTTTTAGTTCAATCGCTAATCCTGAAGATCCTGGTAAGGAAAATTGGGCAAACTATTTAAATTATCGCATTGTCATCGGTCCTTGATACGTGTGCAACGTTTTAAATTAATTCGACGTTTAGAAAAGGGTCAAAATCACGATTAAAGATTTCGTTACATAGATACATACGTACCAAGATAAAAAAGCGTGTTAACAAAAAACTAAAAACAAACAAGGCAATCACAATAGCCAACCGAAAACATCATCAACATAAAACGACGTAAACACTCTTTCATTTCCGTATAGCAACGCTACGGGCTCAGTTTTACTTTGTGGATTACAATCGCGCTATGAATGGCATGCTATCCCGCACTGGATGGCTGTAAGACAATTGTACGAGTGCACACGTGTGCCGATAAACACAACGCGTTCAATAGCCTGTCAGCCGGTGTGAATACACCCGGACTGTGTGGTACAGACCTAATTAGGTTACTGAAACCCTCTGTTGTGAATGCTGGAACGTTTAGTGCTTAATGTTGTAGTATTGATACACGTAGTAAGTACATTTCGCCACCCCCGGAGAATAAAATGGTAATAGCAAAATCACTACTTTTCAGGAAAAATAAAAAACTGATTTTCGACTATATCTTGCCAACTAATTTGTGTAGAGAAACGAGAAATAGGACAATGGTAGCTAATTTTTTATGCTTTATAATGCTTTTAAAGAAGTTTTACTAAGGTTATTTGAACTAAAGATATTTCGAATTTAAAAAGATACTAAAATTCTTGTACTGTTTTAGTTTATTAATATACACTTACAATTTTAATCGCGGCAATTACCAGAACCTATGAATATTGCAATATTACATTACAATAATATTCATTGAAAAATGGATGCCAGATTAATGGAAAACAAGATCATTTGCAATTTTATTCTAGTTAATTTTCAATTTGCATAATTAGGTAACAGAAACTTAAACTTTTATTCTAGGGTTTAAAATGAAACAACGTTATTCTAAAAAACTATTATTTTAATTAATAAGTATAGAAAAAAACCATAAGAAAAAAATCAGTCTTCGTGAACTTCATCGGAATCCTCATCATTAAGTTCTTCAGAGCAATTAGCAAATATGAGGGAGTTATAAAAGGCATGGTAGTAGCTAGGGATTGCTTCTGCCCTACAGAGACTCATAAGGTCGCCGTGTAAAGCCTTACTTATTGAAAGGGGTTTGTTGTAAGCTGGTTTCAATAATTGTATCTCTGTAAGAGAGGTTGAAGCATTATGTTTACCCCGCTTGTTTCTTGGCGCAATTCTTGGAAGCGGTTCGACATTCAACCGAGAATAATCTGCATCATAATCATACTTGAAACGTAGAACTGTAGGCTGTGAATGCAAGACACTTACTTCCATTATTTTAGACCATGCTACTTTATGTCCCTCTTCATCTTTGGCCCAGTTCTTATTCTTGATTAATTCTTTTATGTCTTTAAACTCATTTTGTGTCATTTCCTTCACAGTGTACTTCTCACCATTAACTTTTGCATTCAAAATAATTGCGTAAATCTGTTCAGGTGTATAAACAACTTGATGTTTTAGCTCTCGTTCTATATTAGAGTGCATTGAGTCACCTTCGCTTTGACCATGCCCCGTTTCGAAAAATCGGTGTGTGATATTGATTTTCAGTTTCTGAGCGGCAAAAATATAGAATGCAAAAATAAATCTATTTTTATTTTGACCTCCGCAACCGTCAGAGTAAAATGAGATGTTTTTGATACCTCTTCCTGCTTCACCCATGAGAAATTGCCATAAACAGCTACCAATTTCTATTGCTCCTCTTTTTGCGATTGCGTAGTGCCAAACATAGCAGTAACCTTTCAGTCGAGTACTGTCAAATATTGTGAAGTTATACACAGGGTATTTCCTCTTATAGTGAAATATTCCCACTTGAGATTGAGGAATATTCAACACCTTCTCTAAATCAAAGATTGCAATAGTTGTATCTGAAAGGTCAGCTGATTGTTTTTCTTCGTTTTTTATTTGACGCACGCGTTCTTTATTCTTCTGGTGCTGGTTAAATTTCTCTCGCAGAGTTTCTTCTGTACGAGGATCAGCTTGTCGGTAAAGTGCACATTGACCACATTGGTCTTTTTTGGGGCGATGAAAGGAGTAATTAAATCTGGTGTTAAAAATAGTTTCGTACTGTCTTTTAGATGCCATGCGGCAAGAATAGTGCCCTTCAGTATACCAAGCCTCGTACAACCGGTACATTTTAGATATATTAAGTAATTCGGACAGATATTGTCTGGCCGATTTCTTCCGAGTATAATGACTCTCCACAGTAGGAAATAATTGAATGTGCTCTTTAATATTGTCTTCGGTTTCAAGTGACATTTTGCGAGGTCTATTATCATGACAACCTCTATTGTCACTCAAACCTTTATCAGATTTTACCTTTTCTAAGGCTGTATAAACTGTTTGATGTGATATAGATAGAGTATTAATGAAGAATGTTTTACATACTTGCACTTTTTCTGTGTCTAAATAAAAATAGTATTTAATAGTCTGAGTGCGGTTGTTCTTTCGGTTTATTGTCACTTTTTTTATGTCTTCAGCTATTATATGCTTAGCGATGAATTGCCATTGTAACTCATGATCAGCGAGTTGATAGTATTGCTGCATTATAGTTTCTCTTTGCTGTTGGTTGATCTTGTCTCCACATTTTTTTTGACACTTGCATTCAGCCTTTATCGTTTTTTTCTTAAACTCTTTCTTTGACCTGCAACCTACGTAAGCTTCTCCTGAATTCTTTAACCTTTTACTCTTATTGTCTTGTTTTTCTCTTTCATTTCGAACCCGTTTTCTTGTCAATTTTTTCGCGTTAGTAGCACACAATACCTGTTCTAAGCTTGCAGCAGCAGTTTCAGCTTGAGTTATCACTTCACCGGAACTGTCTATGTTATTTCTTTGGTAATCATCTTCATTAAAACTAATAATATTATAATTAATTGCTGAATGGTTAACCTCTACCTCTGACTGAGAAACATTTGTCAAATCGAAATCTTTTGAGCTTGATGGCACATTTTGGTAACTAACTAAGGTGCACTCAGTCAATTTACCGTTGGAAGAGTCACATGGTTGCAAAGTCTCTTCTAATTCAAAAGTAATAGAAATAAAAATTTCCTTATTTACAGTAAGTTCACTGCCCATAGAAATATTTAAGTCTTTCTGTTCAACTTCCCCTGGGTAGATAATGCTTGCAAAACTGGAAGATGCGTCGACCATATTATTGTCTTCCTCAGCGATAGCAGAAAAGTTTAAACTACGTCTTGATAAAGTTTTTCTATTAATATTTTCATTACCGAGCATTTTTTTTGTATCTGACAATGGTCTATTTTCATACACTATCAAAGGTGATGCTACAAAATCTACTTCATTAAAAATGGAAGATATGTTTGATATGCTCGATGGTGATTTTGTAATATTATTAGCAGCTGATGTTAAATAGTCCGAATCTCCTCCAAAACTTAATGAGCTTTGACTCCGCTGTCTTAGAATTTGGAGTCTCTCTGGACTTGGCAGATAATATTCACCGGATGAACTCGGAGAGAAGTCTTCATTCCCTTGTTTATCATTTGGATTGTAGTACGTTTTCTTTGTTAATTCTGCAGACCAGAACAAAAGAGTTTTTAATTCGAACCAGTAGTTTCTGAGATTAGCCCTTACATACAAACTTACAAACAAAAATATTACCTCTTTATAATATTATATAATATAGATATAGCCTTCCTCAATAAATGAACTAAGTAACTATCTAACACAAAAATATTTTTTCAACTCAAACCAGTGGTTCCTGAGATTACCACGTTCAACCAACCAAACTATTTTGCTTTATAATATTAATATAGAAATATAGATTAGTTTGGTGAACCTAGCTTCTTATATTTTTTGCTTTTTTATACTTACATTAAATAAAAAAGCAAAAAATATAAGAAGCTAGGTTAAGCTAGAAAAAAATGAGGTAGGTAGGTACCCATAATACGATAGCTTTTTGTTTATTTTAACATAACCATAACATGACATAACAATCACACCTGTATTCCCCGAAGGGTTAGGCAGAGGTGTGTAATACACCCACGTTTCGCCAGTTATGTTTTAAGTCCCATGTAATAGGGGGCGAGCCTATTGTCATCTACCGGGCACAAATCCAGACTCCGTGCTGCTACTGAGAAGTTCCAACTTAATGGAAAAACCCAATAACACTTTGCCCGACCCGGGAATCGAACCCAGGACCTCGAGGTTAGGACCCGCGCTTGCGGCCACTCGACCATCGAGGCAGGAGTTTATTTTTAGTATAATTATTTTAAATACAGGCAAAAATTACTACTTACCTACCTACCAAAAACATAAAATAATATTTAACACTTACCGCGTAAATTATATTCATGTTTCGTTATTTTGTCTTGATCTGTAGTACCATTTTGGGGTGGGTTGTGATCTAAAACATTTAAACGATACGATTTAATGACATTGAATTAATACCTAGATAATAACAAACAGTGATGACAAATTGACATGCATATAGATTAGTTAACGCAAAGAAACTTCATTGTAGGTAATGAGCATTAGGTAGGTTCCAAGGAAGATCAACTGTTTCACTCGAAGTAGGTACCTATTTAAAAATAAGCAAGTTGGTATCTAGGTAGGTAGGTGTGTCGAATTTGCAGCTATCAACATCGGGTCACAGATCGAGTACCTACTTACTTAAATAAGATTCTATGGCCATTCTATCTACCTATCACTAATTAAAAGACAATGATACTGTGTAAAAGGCACAGTCGGTACTCACCATCATTAGTAAGATGTTTGGAATCGTCACTTATTTTAGACACCATACTCATAATAACGTCTAAACGAGGATTCCGTTTATTCATTTTATTATTGCAATTAGGTTTACCACTTTTCACTTTAAAAAAACACTGAATTTACACAAAAATAATAGAAACAACCGCAGCTAAAAAGAAATTACGCTCACGCAATGACGGTTACAAGTGCACTAGAGAAGGTCGAGTAGGTAAACAAACATTGCCACGTGCCGAGCGCCGCACGCAATGAATTATCGTGCTATCACTCTCTAATGCACCTATGCACCTATGACCGAAAAGAATGGCAAGATGTTTCCGTGTTTACTTTTCTCAGTACTTTTTACTAAGGACATGTTAGTCACCGAGCCTAAATGTATTATTACGAGAACAAAATGGTAATAGCGTTAACAATTTATTTTATCTATTTATTTTCCGAGAATCCTATTGTAAAAGTATTTGGCATATATTTTATGAAGAAACTTTTTTACCAATACTATGATACATTATTTTTCGGGTAGAAAATTGATGATGAATATTATTGCAATATTTTATAACTTTTTAAATACAGGCAGGACATTCACGAAAAAAATTGTGTAGATGTATTAGGCACCGTAGACCTCAAATATGACATAACACTAAAACTATGGTAATGACGGTTATCATTTTGTTCTCCGGGGGTGGCGATTTTTGACAGTTTCAGTCAGTGAGTAGGTTTCTTTTAGGCAAGCATGCTCCGTCGTCGACCACATCATTACTTACCATCAGGTGAAACAGCTATCAAACGCGAGCCTTGCAATAAACAAAAGCACTCAATTTTCTCCTTCAAATAGACTCTTTGCTAGAAATGAGTGGCGTGGAAGACAACAAAGGAGACAGATTAAGGATTGAACTTGCTTGTCAATAAAACGGACTCCTTATAAAATCTAGATACACGCATGGGAAGCCCACAATACTCGTTTACAGCAGTATCTTTTTGGTCAGACATTAACTGCCCGAGATAACCATACCAAACCAATCCGTCCAAAGTGATTATTGTAAAGTTCCCTTTGACGGCACATCCTGGCACGTTATTTTGAAAAGTCCATGCTCCGCTATGGAAGCGCTCGTTTTGTAATTAACACTCTTTATCTCAATTCGCACGCTGCACAGGCTTCCGATAAGTGATCTCAATAAAAAACAACGGCCCCGATATCTAATGTCATTGAACTCTGCCGCTGCAGACCAGTGGCATTAAATTTTTACATCAATACACAACTTTTGCTGTGTTTTGTATCGACCGGCGGACGGTTGATTAAACAGGCTTACACTGATCCTATACCAAAGCCAACTTAAGCCGCGGGACTCTAAACTTTACGTTGTCGAAATAAGAGCTTTGTGAACTGCATCAAAAGTGTTGGTATCCATGCTAGTATACGCTTTGGAAGCTCCATGAGTCCCACTTACTGACAGGTCGATAATCCCTGCTAGTCGATATAATCATGGTTTGTGCTTGCAGTAGTATTGCATACGCTGTGCTTGGACACTTTAAACTATGCTGCTGATAATCCGCGTTCAATTCTCAAAGGGATATCTATGTATTGAAATCAGGGAAGTTAACAAAGCATTTTAGTTTTTCTACTTATCCGTTGACCTCACTTTTTGAAATGTTATTTCCATGGAAATCACAAAGAGTTCTTGTATTAAGCTTTAAGTAAGATCCAGCCGAAAGAAGTCCAATGCTGGACATAATCTTTACCCAAGCGTCGTCGGTCCTTTGCGTCTCACATCCAGCGGACTCTCTCTGCTCTCACCAGTTCATCGGTTTACCTTGCTGGAAGCCCTCCACCGCTGCGTCTTCGTCGATCGCCACTCCAAAACATTGTAGAATACAAATAACTATATTTGAATTAAAATTAATTACTACACTCTGTTAAACCGTTTTATCATCCACCAAAAACATGATATCTGGTCAACACTGGATCAACATAAGCATCAGCCCTTTAATTTTCCCACTGCTGGGACACAGGCCTCCTCTCTATGAGAGGGAATGGGCCTTTATCCACCATGCGGTGGTGTATGTCACATGTCTTTGATTTTATTTATTCTTTTACATGCCGGTTTCCCCACGATGTTTTCCTTCACCGTTTATAGAGCAGTGGTGATGAAATAATTTACACAAAGGAAACGATCTACGACAAGTAATTCGAGGCCGTTACCATTGGGAAACCACTGCTCTCTGATTTCTGAACATATTGTAAAAAAATAAACTCATTAAAAAAAATAGTTTCTAAATTAATTAATAAGTCCAAAAATCGAAGGTAAATCGCGATAATAATCAGCGATACTTTTCCCCAATTACTGATAGCGAGGTAGTACCTCCGTCGCGACGGAAGGCGCCACCTAGCGGAAATTGCCCAGCCACCACCACGTCGCGCCTCATTCCGCACTGACAACGTTCATCGGCTGCAAGCAATCATTCCTAGTTTCCTGAGGAGGTAACTACTGTAACTGTATCAGACATACGTGGATTTGAAGTGTGTGTTGATTTTAGACACACCTATGTATATTTCTTTATAGAGAGATAGAACAGTCTCACAAAAGCCGCAACAAAGCTAACAGACGCACCATGACCAAGGCAAAATGTTCTGTCCTTGTCATAAGTTGGTATGATTACTAGGGACCCATCTGTTCAAAACAATTCGGATATGGAATTGTCATCAGAATCAGTCATCAGAAGTGGGATGAGATTAGCCAAAAGTAGCATTTGAATGAAGATTACTTAGTTTATAAACATATGTCTGAAAACTATTGTACTAATTTATTTTTAATTAAGGTCTCATTTGAAAGTTACTTACACGATAACGAATATAGAACAGGAAAATTCCATACAAATAAGAAACTATTAACTAACTACTCCGGAAAACAATAAATGTGCAAGCTTGTGCTGAGATTGCAATTACTTCAGCACAGCCAGTAATTTAATAATTTTTTAAATAAACCAAGCAAAGTATAAATTAATAAAGAACATGTTCCACATTATAATATTTAAAAAAAACTGCATGCCTCAATAGCTGAACGTATATGGACATAATTGAGAAAACGGCAGGCTTATTACGTATCTTTTGCAAGAGCAAAACGATAGCGATTTTTGCTCTTTAATACAAAAGTTTTAGAGTTGTTGGCGTTTTTTTCTTAAATTTGACAAGCAGCGAGCGATTAGCAAACGATTGTGTGGGACCTAGCATACTTACAGGTAATGCCGACTTTTATGACAAAAAGCGTTTCATCGCTATCATTTTGCTCTTGCAAAAATACGTAATAAGCCTACGGGTAACTAGACAAGCCCTGGACATAGGATTCTTATCCCGGTAGTGTGCCCATGGGATATTTTTCAACTTTTACGTGGACGAAGTCGCTTGCTAAAGTTATTAATCCTACGTCATATTAATATGAAATACTATGATAATAATTTGAAATTTTTTGAGAAAGAAAAACGAAAGAAAGAAAGAATATTTAATTACCACAAAACGACATACAACCATTACATTTCAAGAACGAGAACAGTGGTAAAAGATTTTGAAAACTAAACACTTAACAATAGTGTTAGTAGTTCTTAAATGATGTTAGAAATGTAAAATAAAAGAAAAAAAAAATGCGAGTGTAAATAAAAGCAGATGCATGTTAGTCTTTCACACAAAAACTAAAGAAGATTTTGACGAAATTAAACCACAATATAGCATAAATATCAGAAGGATATGGAGGAAGTACGAATTCCACGTGGGTGGAGCCTCGACTAGCAGCTATTTCTTTAATACTGTTAAATACAGGTCTGCGGATCCCAAGCCAGGAGCTCATCACTGGGGCCCATTAGCAGCGTGTCACTCCTGGGTCCAATCAGAACCTGTACCCACGAAACTGCCGTAACACAGCAGTGGAAAGCTAGGGATTTGCTCCCTATTGCGAGAGATACTGGTACCTATCTCACAGGTGAAAGTGGGACAACCATAAGATGGGTCAATTTGACTTACCTTAGATTCCTGCGGTAGACTCCTGGGCGTCGATCGATCTCGTGCCGTGAGGTTAGGGATAGGGGAATATATATATAATAAAGGACAAAAGGGATAGACTGACGGCTGTCTGGACCGAAGAATCCGGCCGGCATCCACCAGGCAGCACGTTTCCCGCGAAAGCACTTCGATGCGCGTGAAAATATACTCTAAACCCACTTTAGGGGCGCCCCACAACGCCGATTGCGAACGGCGGGCGCGATTAACAAATACAATGGGTGAAACACATCTCGATTCGATATGTTTCGACAAAACCCCGACTTCCACGTGTTCACGTTATAAGCTTTTTCTTTCGACTGTGTAGTGTCAGCTGTCAAAATCGTTGACAGTCCGCCGACACGGTGTTGCAAGTAAATACCAAAGATCGGGACCAAACATCCCCCCGTCTCGTACATAAGGATTTATGTCCGCTAATAAATGGGCAAGCGTGCTACATTGCCACTGCTCGCTTCAAAACCGAAACTCCGACCATGACCTTTGCAACTCTGGGATCTCCGTCAGACCCATAAATCAAATCTACAATGCGTCCACGACGCCAATATAAAGGCAACAAATTAGGTTCTTTAACAAATACAAGGTCTCCGACTTTGGGAAGGACAATTTTGTCAGACCACTCAACGCGCCGCTGCGAAATATGCAAATATTCTAAAAACCAACGATGCCAGAAGCTTTGGGACATCTGTTGGAGCAATGCAAAACGCAGTCAATTGCGAAGATTCAATTTCCCTGAAGGGGTATTTCGGCAGGGCGCTGAGGGGTCGACCAATCAAAAAAATTACCAGGGGTCATGACTTCCAGGTCATTTGGGTCTGAGGAGATCGGACAGAGAGGTCGCGAATTGAGGACGGCCTCAACTTTACAAAATACCGTAGCAAATTCCTCAAATGTGAAAATAGTTTCACCAACAACACGGCGGAGAAGCGGTTTTGCTACTATACAAATTTATTTACAAAAATGCCAATTAATTTCCATTTGGGCCATGGCAAATCTCAAATTCTGTTTATCCTTATTTAGATAATTACAAATATCGTTTAAATATCTATCAGCGCCCTTATAATTAGTACCGTTATCAGAACGGATCAAAGATGGTAGTCCTCGGCGGGAAACAAATCTACCTAGCGCTGCAACAAACGCATCTGTGCTGAGGGCAGTTACAAGTTCCAAGTGAACCGCCTTGGAGGCCAGACAAACGAACACACACAAGTAGGCCTTGACAGCCTTGGCGTTCCGAAGTTGAGAAGTCTTCACCAAGAAGGGACCAGCGAAATCGGTTCCGACCGAAGCAAATGGTCTGCTCTCCGTCACTCGGACGGATGGCAAATCACCCATTATGGGTTGAGTGGGAGCAGCCTTCAACTTATAGCACTGCATACATTTAAAGATGATGCCACGAATAGTGCGTCTGGCCGACAAAATCCAAAATTCACGCTGCAAAATGGCTACGAGGGCGTTGCAATCCGCGTGTGTGTTATTAATGTGTCGATCGGACACCAACAATTTCACCAACGCTCCTCCTTTAGGGAGCAACAAAGGATGGCGAGCACTATAAGGCAAGTTCGAATTCCGCAATCGTCCTCCGACTCGGAGCAAACCAGATTGGTCTAGGAATGGATTAAGACGAGCGATTGAGCCTTTCAAAGCTGAGCATTTCCTCAGGGCTTCAATAGTCTGGTCAAAGTGGTCAAAGTGCTCGACAGCACGAACCAACAACATCAGGGCCTCTTGGCGTTCATAAGACGACAAAACTGAGGATAACAATTTATTATTATGGTTCCGTCCGTTACGTATGAAACGCCGGACCCAAGCGGTAACTCCCAACAATTTCGACAAAGAACTGTATCTGTCCAAAAGATAATCCAAATTATATGCAGGTTGCGTTTCAACAATTCCAATACGCAAGCCTGGCAGAACCTCTGGAGAGGAGAACCTATTCTGGGGCCAGGACGACTTGCAATGCGTCAACCAGTCTGGTCCCCACCAAAGAGAATGGTCAACAAGGGCAGGAGCCTCGCAACCACGTGACGCGCAGTCTGAGTGGATCAATTCTCCTGGGACATGTCTCCAGATCAGTTTAGTCTCAGAGTTCTGAATCTGTGAGACTCTATTCGCTACAAGAACCTCTAAAGCATGAGCTGAGGTGCGACGCCAACAAAGGACTATGCCATTATCAGTCCTTGCTTCTCAATCCGCGGGGCGGAGCCCGTAAGTCCAAAACCAAAAAACCGTCGGTACAACTACTAACAAATTCGTCTGCAGAACCCACTTGGTCCCGGACAAAATCAAAACCAAAACATCCGCACCCATATACGGGTCCGGGTACCAACCACTTCGGGTCGGCAGGAGTTAGGTCCGACGTCAATTTCACCACTGCAGGGTCAATGGTTACCTGCGGGTGTCTGCCCAAAATATCATTCAAAACAACGGCCTTGGCCAAGTTTCTTGGCCCACAATGAACAGGCGAAACACAAATTTCAATATCTCCCCTTTGACCAACCGCTTCAATACCACCCATATGGTAGAAGGGTGGAATCACGTGGGAGACCCAATCTCTCCACTAAACAAAAGGATACAAGACAGCCTTGACAAACCGAATCAAAAAGAGCACGAACTAACAAAGATTACTCTTCGGGCCACAGATCATTACAGGGACAGCTGGCAGAAGGACTGTCTCTGGCTGGGCGGCTGTAGTGGAGGAGAGGGAGGCGACTACCTAATTTTGAAAACCCCTCTGGGGTTGGTAGTCGTCCTGAACAGCGGACGCCTCTTCCAATTGAGGAGAGGGTGGAGGGGTGCCCCCGCCTTTACGAGGTATACCCCATCGAGGATCCATCTGGGGTTGGTGGGGATGCGCTCCCCCGCCTATGGGGGAGCGTCCGGCATCATCAGGGCCACCAACACCATTTTGGTCCGGACACAACACGCGGTGGTGCCTACCTTGACAGTGCGGGCAAGGATCCGACCTCTGGCAATCCCGCTGCAAATGCTGTCCCAGACAAGTGTAGCACCACTTGCGGCTGTTAGCGATTCCACGTCGGTCCCTTGTGTTCCGTTCTAGGAGCTTCGGACAGGACGTGACCATATGGCCATCCGTGTTGCAATATAAGCAACGCATACTGCGATCCTGAGTCGCTACAAATTTATGAGGCTGGCGTCGTGGCTCACCCAACCCACAAGTGGAGGGGCGCGCACCAACACGACGCTGGTCCGGAGTTGAGCACTCTGGGGCCCGCGAGGGACCTTCAACAACAGAGTTATCCAAAAGACGACACTCCTCATCCAAAGACTTCAACAAATTATCAAAAGGGGGGAGGTGTGTGGCATCATCCCCACCATATTTCCCATGTGCAAAACCCCTCAACTTAGCGGTTGCCTCAACAATGTCATCAGAGAAACCGTAAAACTGCGTGAAGTCTACCTCAACCGCAGCGGCTAACTCAGTGTCCTCGGTGGACAATAGCGCCAAACACTCCGCAAAGCATTCATCCACCCTGGCTTGACGGGCTGGGAGTTCTCTATAATGGGCCAACAAAGCCTCTGATCTATCAGATCTACTTATTAAAGAGGCCACCAAGGTCACCCATCTCAATTCCGCTCTAATCTTACAAGCAAATATATAGGCAGTCATACTTTCAAAATGCAAGCAACGGTGATTAAATATTATTAATACACAAAATTTTCAACAATTTAAATTAATTATACAAGTGTGTAACCAAAACAACAGTTTGACAGTAATTCTCTTACCAAATTAAATATCAAATCATAAAGTCTGTAAGAGAAACAACAAGTTAATTCAACAAATAGTACTGAACCCTGTTACATTTACTTAATTATTTTCCAGTACAAATTTATTATGGAACCGCAAATATCAATTTATAAATTATCAAAAACAAGCGGGTATGGAACCCCAAATATCAATTTATAAATTATCAAAAGCAAAGTGGGTATCTCAAGAAAATAAATTATCAACACACAAGAGGGTATTCAAAAAAAAACAAAATTATCAACACAAAAGTGGGTAGGTTGATTTTACAATAGAATTAAATATTCAATTTACTTTAATAGTTAAAAACAATGACTTTAACTTGAATCAATTAGAATATTACTGTCAATATCAAACAAACTAACCAATTTTCTTATACAATTGGCAACAACACACTTTACAACAAAAACTTCTGTAGCGGGCACTAAGTATGTTTATAATGTAAACAAACTTACAAACCCAAGATAGAAGGTTCAAGGTCCAACAATAACTATGATTCAATTAAATACAATTAGGGAAGACTATTTAGTCTGCACCAAACCTATATTGTATACAACAAATAAACAAATTTCAATATAAAACTGTAACCTTCTATCCCGGAGTGACAATATTAAGTTGTGAGTTGTACACTTTATTTCAACAAATTGGAATGTAACTGTGGGGGATTTTTGCCCCTAACAAGACACAACCAACTCTGAGTGACTCAAAATGTACCACCTTCCAACCCAGTATTCTCAACAATAAAAAGCAAACCGACAAATAATACAGCGTTCACTGTGAACGAGTGTCCTAGCATTTACTATGATCGTGGAATGAACCCACGCTCTTGCTACCAAATGTTAAATACAGGTCTGCGGATCCCAAGCCAGGAGCTCATCACTGGTGCCCATTAGCAGCGTGTCACTCCTGGATCCAATCAGAACCTGTACCCACGAAACTGCCGTAACACAGCAGTGGAAAGCTAGGGATTTGCTCCCTATTGCGAGAGATACTGGTACCTATCTCACAGGTGAAAGTGGGACAACCATAAGATGGGTCAATTTGACTTACCTTAGATTCCTGCGGTAGACTCCTGGGCGTCGATCGATCTCGTGCCTTGAGGTTAGGGATAGGGGAATATATATATAATAAAGGACAAAAGGGATAGACTGACGGCTGTCTGGACCAAAGAATCCGGCCGGCGTCCACCAGGCAGCACGTTTCCCGCGAAAGCACTTCGATGCGCGTGAAAATATACTCTAAACCCACTTTAGGGGCGCCCCACAACGCCGATTGCGAACGGCGGGCGCGATTAACAAATACAATGGGTGAAACACATCTCGATTCGATATGTTTCGACAAAACCCCGACTTCCGCGTGTTCACGTTATAAGCTTTTTCTTTCGACTGTGTAGTGTCAGCTGTCAAAATCGTTGACAGCCCGCCGACACGGTGTTGCAAGTAAATACCAAAGATCGGGACTAAACAAATACACAGCAGTACATTTTCTTTACTCCTTTCAACAAAGGAACAAAAGTGAACAGCGATAAACAGGATTTACTTCAAAAGAACGCCAACTAAATACATAATTCATCGTAGTGCTAACGCGGCCAAGTTTAAGATTGTACGTTTGTAATACGTGAAATAGGTACAAAGTTAGTGTTCTTCTAGAACAAAGTAGTGAGCTACTCCCTCTTCTGATGTCATGGAGGAGTGAGCGAATGGAGTGGTAATCACACTAATATTATAAAGGTGAAAGTTTGTAAGTGTGTTTGTATGTTTGTTACTTCTTCACGCTCAAACGGATGGACAGATCTGGATGAATATAGTCAGGAATAGCACATATGGTACTTTTTATTCCCGGAATATGTTCCCTCGGGATAAATTTCGACTTTAACGCGGGTGAAGCCGCTGGCAGAAGCTAGTTAATTAATAAAGTTGAAATTGTTTGTTTCTTTGTTTGTAGAAGGGAATCTCTAGGAGGACTGTTCCGAAATGATGTACTAAGACAACATTGAGGTTTAAAAGAAGATGTAGCGACAAACATTTAAAAGAGTATGCTAAGATGGTTTGGTCATGTTGAGAGGATGAATAAAAGGCTACTAACGAAATGGTATTTACAAAGAAGACGTGAATGGAAACGCCGGGAGGGGACGCCTTATTGGTGATGTTCTTCAGAAAGGCCAGCATCCTAATTGCGCAAGTGAATTCGGTAAGGCATGACCGCCATAAATCGACCAATCACATAGACTGAAATCCATATTACATCTTTCATCACACATGTGATTGGTTGATTGATGGTGATCAAACCTATTGCCTTGGCGAATTCACTTGCGCAATTAGGCTGCAGGTTCGCAGTACTCATAACCGGCGCGCGTTTATGACTAGATGTATGAACGTGAGTGTAGATTAATAGTCCGGTCAAATTAGACCAAAAATTAGGGGTGGGTTTACAGTAATTCGCATAGAGCTGAAAATTGGTGTAAGTATTGAATTAAACAGGATCACAATAGATTGTGGAATAGGCCAATCGGGGAAACCACGTTAAAAAAACGCGCCAGGTACATTACCACCCTGGGCACGCTACAATTGCGGCGATAAGGCCCCTCTTTGAGGACTGGCTTGAGAGGCGCCACGGCGTCCTCACCTTCCGCCTGACGCAGGTCCTCACCGGACATGGCTGTTTTGGGAGGTTCTTGTTCCGGATAAGGCGGGATTAAACGCCCGGGTGTCACCATTGTGTGGATCGCCTGGAGGACACGGTGGAGTATACGGTGGAGGTCTGCCCCGCTTGGGCGGAGCATCGTCGTGTCCTCGAGGAGCTGATCAGCGGTGGCACCTCTCGCGTCCAGTCCAGGTTCAGGCCATGGTACGGAGCGAGACGGCATGGGAAGCTGTAGCCTCCTTCTGCGAAGCAGTAATGCTCGCGAAGGAGGAGGCGGAACACGTGAGGGAGACGCAACGGAGACTCCCTCGCGCCCCTTGCCACCGCAAGAGAAGCCCTGGGCATTGGGAGTCGCAAGCCTATTCCCGGCCACGTAGGCGCAGGCTTGTGGACGGCGAGTGATGGGTAGCTCACCGTCCGATAAGGACCAGGACTGAGTCAACGGCATTTAGTGTTCCAAGCGCGCCTCAAAGAGATGTCAGCAAAAACTGACGAGGCCCGCTAGGGCCGATGTCTGTCTGGGTCGCGGATAAATTTGAAAGAGAATTACCGCGGCCCTGGCACAAGCAACTGAAGGAAAACGGGTGGGTTTTACTCAGTAAAAGTCTGACAGAGCGGGAGAAGTCATTAGATGAATTCACAGACAAAAAAAAAATAAAAAAATTACTCTACCACCCAGGTGGCGTGGAAAAGTGTGCATATTATGAAGAATACAACTTTTCAACCGTTATATCGCAAAAACGTTTAGGAGAAAAATTGTAGAAACCATTTTTATAGATTATTGCATAATGTAATCTAAAACTAATCAAAAAATCCATATTTGCTAACTTAAACCTTGGCTAAAAATATTTGCAAGTGTGGTGGGGACTTTTTAAATTTCATTTATAATGGTGTTCCGAACATTCGTACCAATTTTCAGCTCTATGTCTAATTTGACCGGACTATAAGAAGTATGTAAGGATCGTAGCAGGCGGCGTTCTGTAGTTTCTGTCTAGCCCCATGGGAAAAAGGCGTTGGTTTATGTCAAAATCAATTTATTTTATTTTACATAGGCCTACATGGGCACTTATAAAACGTCGACAAAAGGTGCACGGTTCGGGTTGGTCGTTTCCTATGGAGAAGAACCGACAAGAAACTCCATGGTTACTCTTTTAAAAATGGTTTGGTTTTACAATATTTCCATGTTACAGCATTAGTACTATGGGGGGACAACGTAGGCCCGACAATAAGTCGTAAGGAACTAAAAAAAAAAAGGTTTATATAATATATAACAAAGTTAACAAATGTTAACTAACATCTAGAAGGCCTACAATGTTCACACATTCACAAAATAATCGGTAAAAGAATATATACAAAGTTAAGAAAAAAATATATATTTATATAATAAGTTCATTTATTTTCTCTCACAATGGTTTTAGCACTAATCAGTTCTTAAATGTAAAAATTCACATTGTGAGAGCTGGTGCCTGATGTAGGTTTAGTTAAAACCTGTGTTACAGGTCACCAGACCCCACTTAGTGGCCTCATGCAAATTAACAGGCAGGTACCATGTATTTCCACTAAACAATTAAAACAAAAAAACAAAATAAAAGGAAAATAAAAGTAGCAACAAAAGCAGTCAAAAGGTGTGTGGTGAATATGTATGTGAATTATTGTGGTAAATTTGTAGGTGAATTGTGGCGAATGAGTGGGTGTATTATGCTAAGGTGTAGGTGAATGTGTTGATGTAGGTGAATGTCTTGGTGTAGGTGAATTGTGGTAAATGTGCTTAAAATTTAAATCAGGAATTATGAAACCATAAGAGCATACAATATCGACCTTCGCAACAAGGACGTAGGACGGTGATGGAATTTATTTAATTATCTGAAGCAGTTTCTCCTTGTCATCATAGCAAAGGGTTTTCAAGTATTCAGTCACTTTTTGCTTACAACTGGGCTTAGGTAAAGGATAAATATTTTGACTGCTGTTAATAACATTATAAAGATAATCCCCTAGGTAACCGATAAACTTGCGGGCTAGACCTGAACGGAAAGATTCTGTTCTGCACACAGTACCCTTTCTTCGTTTGTCTTTCAATAAATCCGAGTCATAGACCAGCTGCGAGTGTTTTTTCAGGACTGTGTGCAAAACAAAAATTTGTCTTATAGACAGAACCCCCCACCTCCTGTACAATCCACTGTAGGAAAGCGAAAGGGAAGACCCGCAGCAACCTTAAGTATGGCACGTTGAGCTCTTTCCGCCTCTATCAAGTGCGTTTTAGCAGCACCTCCCCAGGATATGATGCAGTAGTCTATAAGCGACTGGCACAAGGCGTAATAGACCATCTTGATGGTACGAAGGTCGGTTACATGTTTTAGACTCTTAAATATGTAAATGAGTTTGCGCAATCTCGTTACCAGGACGTTTATATGCGGTTTGAAGCTGAGAAATTGGTCCAATATAACTCCAAGATATTTATTGTGATCGGTTCTTTGGAGAGGAGGACATGCACACGGCTGGTATGTTGACCAGCACGTATGGGCCGTTATATAAAGAGAATGTGGGGGTAACGCGTTCGATAATAGATATATAACTAACAAGACTAAATTTAACATGTGGCACAAATGTTGTTATCAGTGCTGAAACTATTCTTTGCAAAGGGCTATAAAGATGATTGCGAACTATTGTAAAAAGTCAAATTAAAAGAACAAAAGAAATAAAAAATGAGATTGAGAATAGTTAGAGACATCCACATATTTGTGCCGTTTATGAGTTACCAGGGAAGCCGCATGCGCAGAAGGAGCTAAGGCCAAAATTTTTATCTTCAACGTAGTCCTTGATTTTATAATATGCTTTTTTAATAAGGACACGTTTGATGTGATTTTTGAACTTTCCATCGGTCAGTTCTATAACTGACTTTGGCAACTTGTTATAAAAGCATATACTATTTATAAGAAAAGACTTGCTAGTTTTAGTTAATCTGAATTTGGGTATTACAAGTTCGTACTTACTGCGTGTATTTAAATTATGCAAGTCGCTTCTAGTTTTGAAAATCCCTCGATTTTTGCGGACATACAAAATACATTCCAAAATATAAGGTGAAGGTAGAGTCAGTATATCGATCTTTTTAAATTTATCTCTAAGGGACTCACGAGGACCCATGTTATAGATCGCGCGGATTGCCCTCTTTTGTAATATGAAAACTGAGTCAACATCTGCTGCTGATCCCCACAGCAGAATGCCATAAGACATAATACTGTGGAAATAAGCATAGTATACTAACCTAGCTGTGGCTACATCGGTTAAGTGCCTTATTTTCCTTACTGCATATGCAGCTGAACTTAACCTTCCCGAAAGAGTTCTAATGTGCGCGCCCCACTGCAATTTTGAATCGATAGTAATCCCTAAGTATGTATGTATGTATGATTCATCCTATTATAAAAAATATTTCAATGATAAAAAGTTAAACTATCGTTGAGTGCTTTGGCATATAGCTTCTTTTAATTAAGGAAAAATGCACTGTTCTTATGTCATAAGTAACTTGCCAACACCAAGATTGACGATGCGTGGTCAAGTTAGATAGCTACTTTAAACTGGTATATTGTGGCTGTTAATATGAATATGTGATTGTATTATTGTAGGTGTGTTGAAGGAAACTGTTAAAATAATAATGGAAATATATATAGTGGTAAATTTTCTAGTACCTACATTAAGACGTCAAAGGAAGGCGGTCACTTACACTAGTCAAAAATTCTTCCATACAAACGTAGTCTAGAGATTACTCCACTGTTTGATAATGTACGTTCAAAATAAAAAATAATATATCAATTTGTATCATCATTATCTAGCGCTGTATGGAAACAGAAAAGTATAAAAATATAATATTTGAAAGTTATGAGCGTCGAAAGTGAAAAAGAGAAATATTTCAACACTAATTTTAACGCATCTTTGGGCGGAAATAAATACCATAAGAAGAAGGAAAATTGCAAAACGGCCTCCATACAGGGATAGATTAGTAATTCAACAATGCAAATAATTTTATTTTGAAAAAAATATACTTTTAGTAGTTTTTTCATGATATCTAAGACTCCCAAAGGTCTGTTCATAAAATTTCGCGCGCTCTTTTTCGTCCTAAATCATCATCCATTTAGCTACAATTATGCAAAAGTGCTAATTCGTACGAAAACTAGCTTCTTACTGCTCATCACAGCATCAATCTCTTTCGCACGTGTTGTCGGATGAGACAGCATGCATTTTGGTTAAAATGAACTATTTTAGAATAGTTCGTGCCGTTGACTAAGGGCACCTTAAGTATAGGTACTACAACAGCGTACGATGACAGATGGAACCCAGTCATAAATATATGTATGTAAATATATTGTATGTGTATTTTAAGCAACACATTATAAGTATTTCTTTGTTTTACTGTTTTGCTTGTCATAATTTAAATAATGCACCTGCCATGTTATCTCTTCACCACCCTTGGTTGACTGGTAGAGCCTAAGGCCTAAGGCATTAAGCCCGCCATTGTATCTTGGTGCATGAAGTTTTAAATAAACATATGCCTCCGATTCTATACATTTAAAACTGATTTCGAAAACAATGAAATTAATTACACTCCTTAGCACTCCACTAATTTTGCTACTCCTACTTTCAGCGTCGATTTACGATCCCTGTTTTCCCCGCAAACATACATCTTGCACATTTTATGTAGCTCTACTCTGGTGAAGTTTATAAAACCGTAAGAATATCAATGGAATATTTACACACGTCAACCGAGGAATACTGGATATTTATGCACCGATGCAATGTTTTACATAGACTTTGTGTGGCTTTGTCTGTATTTAGTCTGTAAATAAAATAGCGGTTGGCCACCGGCTTCGTTTCTACACAAATGGTGAACAAAAACAACGCTGTAAAAAAGCTCATCAAAATGCACAGCGCAGTTTTTGTGATTGGTTTGTACTTACAAACTGACAGGTTTGTTGATGATCGCGGTTTTTAGATACAGCGCCATTTAGTTACCTATTTTTAACCCCCGATGGAAAATAGGGGTGTTATAAGTTTGACGTCTGTACCAGTGTGTTTGTGTATTTATGTATCTGTCTGTGACATTATAACTCCGAAACGGATGAACCGATTGTAATTTCATTTTTAGGAATCCGTACTTCAAAAGGAAAAAACCGAACCCTTAAAGGATAACTTTGTTGTTCGTCTGTCTGTCTGTACATCTGTCTGACAAGACACTTTATCTCGGGAACGCGTGGAGGTATCCAGTTGAAATTATTATCCCCTTGCAGCTGTGAAAATATCTAACTTTTATATCATTGTAAACATGAGATACAGCCAGTAATGACGCACATTTTACACTCGCAAGGGAATCCAAATCTACATGGTACTTCCCGTTGACCTAGATCCATGAAATTTTGAAAGAAGCAATGAGTCATAGCACAAATAAAGGAAAAAATCCGGAAACCGTAAATTTGTTTCCACATAAAAAAAAATAACTTATTTGCAGGTAGTAAACTGACCGCGACTTATGTCGATGTATAGGGACTACAGTTTTCCAACGGCAAAGTTAATTTTGTCCCTCAGTGCTGTTTATCTTATCGTTAGAGTAATGTTCGGTGCCCTCATAGTGTTATGAACTTCAGTAATGTTATTTAATTATTTTGATGAATGTAGCTGTTTGTACGGAACCCTCAGTGCGCAAGTTCAAATCGCACTTGGACTGTTATTCGTTTGAAAGGTGACTTATGTTTGATGATAATTGGTTCAGCCGTTCTAAATTTTTGGGCATAATTACGTGTTCAATAAATTGTCGATCGAAACGTGTCTACTACTAGATACATTATGTAGCATGAAATAAAAAATTGTCGGGGTTTTTCTAAATATAACTTGCTGTAACTCAAAAAAGTTAGTAAGCTAGCTATGTAATACGCGCAATTCAATTTTCTCGGTACTCCAATTTTCTTCCGGATTGACTTGTTTTTCGATTATTTGTAAACGAATAAGAAGGTTTTTTTTGTGTTTCGCAGTTCAATCAGAGTGATCTAATGCTTAACTCGGCGATCCTGTGGATACTAAACTAGAGCCAGGCACAAAAGGCTAAAACTAAGCGACCACACTGAGGGCTACCCCCTGTGGGGTCGAACCTCGGCTCAGGGCGTCGCTGGAGGGACAACTAGGGCTGGATCTTGGTTAAGTGATTCTACCATTCGTTCGAAAAATACCGAAGTGGAAAAGAATGGTCAAGATGATACAATGTGGTTCAAACTTCGCTTATATACGAGTTCTATTAATGAGTCACTGATTACTATGGTACCAGAACATTTTATCTGCTCCCATCCTTCCCATCCATTCCGCAAACTCCCCTTGTAGCTGAAATTTATTTCTTTACATATTCTTCTGTAAATAGAGTTAGTTTGTGTATATTTTTCTTGTAATAAATAAGAAATGGAATAGCTTACAAAAATAAATTAACATTCAAAATAGAACAGAAAATCTCATTAAAAACAGATGTAACAAGTTATATATTCCTGTATCCTTGCTGTTCTCATTGCTAAGCACAGCAGCGACCACAATACGAGATTACCAGTCAAAGGTACCATTACTTTTAGTCTGGAAGCTAGTGCAACGCTGCAAGATCGACAGCTTATAAGACTTATTTACGTGACTCTGAGAAATGAGTTTTTAAATGGATTCCCTCCGCGTATGCGACGGCGAGTTGCAGTTACCTCTGTGTTAACAACGTTATGATAGAGAAGCCAGATGTGTTCTTGTGTGAGTTGTGTGACGGTGATCGAGGGTGTTGTGGTTTCTTGAACGGATTATAGGAGCATGCGAATAAAATAAAGGTATTTACGTGGTAACAGAACTCATCTATACTAAAATTATAAAGAGGAAAGATTTATATTTTTGTATGTAACGAATAAACTTAAAAACTAGTAGACCGATTTCAAAAATTCTTTTACCGTTGGGAAGCTATACTATCCCCGGATGATAAAGGCTACGTTATCCCTGTATTCCCACGGGAACGGGAACTAGAAAGTATAATAGCGTCCACTAGTATACCTATAAAAATAGGAATTAAACTAAATGAAAAATGTTAGAGTATGGCTTCAGCACAGTATACGAGTTTTAGACATTTGATTCTCAGGTTATCACACATGCATTAGACCACTGATTGTAACCTATAGATATGATATACTTACGATATGCGAGGTTTTTCAAAACATAATTAAAGCTATCAACTTAAACTTTTCTTTGTATTTTGCCGTGCACCTTTTGTCGACGTTTTATAAGTGCCCATGTAGGCCTATGTGAAATAAAAAATTGATTTTGATTTTGATTTATGACAGTCTCATCGAGCAAACTGGCTGAAAATTAAATCTGGAGTAAATCTCGCGTAACGAGCTAATTAACCTAATTTAATAATTTTAAAAGGCCGCGTATATGGAGGAACGTTTCAAATATTATCTTTGCGAAGAGGCATTTAAACTGAACCCGTTTACGCCGGCGCTCGTCAAAAAGATAAAACTGTCGAATATCCTCGTCGCGTTAATCCCCGTCAAACGCCGAAAGATCATAAAGAGAATTTGCATAAAATTTAGTCCATTCGAAAAGAATTCGCGGCCGGCGCGGGATTTTTTATGCGCGCACATTAGGGGACATTACGCGATACGCCTCCCCCACCCACGCTCGCTGAAATAATATTTTTCAAGCTGTTGAGTTGCTTTTTATTTCGGGGTTCGCGGCAAATGAGTTTCTAAGCGTAAATAAATCTTTCACTGCCCTCTGCGGGTAAGCGGAAACTTCCATTATTATCATTTTATATAAGGCGGCATTCACCGCCTGGCGGCGCGGGCGCGTGTCACAAACCATATAACGCTAGTTAAAGTACAGCTAACCGCAGTTAAATACGGAATAGTTTATTCGTGCGTCGGTAAGCGGTTAATTTTATCTCGTTGCGGACGGGCTCATATTGCGGCGGGATCCAATTGCTGAAAATGAATTAGTTTCTCCGTGTGTTCAACAGAAAATGTTGTCCGCGCCATTTGCAATTATGGCGATCGCTTTTGCGATGCGAGCGGCCGGTAGGGAGAAAAGCTTCATGACTTTCTCTTAATGTAGATATTAAAAAATGCTGTGGGAAGCAATAAGTAGTATGCAAGAAAATAAATTGCAGACGGAGCTACTTTATTTATATGTCGAATCAACGTGACCTTTTCAGTTAATATCGCAAACATTGAAATGCAATTTATTTCGCCCGTTATTTGCGGTTTATCTTCCTTTGTGCGAGCATATTTCAGTAGTGCCAGCCGTTCATGCACATTTATTTATAATGTATTTTTACATTCGAGTTTCCGACTGACATTCGTAAATTCCGTTGTATTTTTAAAGCTTTCTGCAGTTTGACCTGTATGTTAAGTTTTCCGGTGACATGAACTGGGTCTGAAGCGATAGTGAACACGATGTTTCGAAGTAAACTTGTGTTGACAATATCGATACAGCGTCCTCCCATAATAAACTTGTTCGTTGATACAGGGTGCTATGATGGAGAGAAACTTAATTTGCTAGCGCATAGGGGAAGTCAGTAGAATTGTTATGGTACCTTTGAAAAGATGGCCATGACTATAGGTAGGTAGGTGTTATATTTTAAAGCAAATTCATACTTACCGGATTGTCCTAAGACAGATAAGGTATGACACTTTTCTGGTAAAAGACATGGGTTGCTTTTCATCCAGGATATTGTTTTGCCATCTACACGTTAAGAAGAAGATCTTAGATATTTGTATCAAAAATTATGCTAAACATAAAAACTTTTTTTACGATAAAATGAGGAGCTCGTGGCTACATAATAACAGCCGCACTGGTCGATCATCAAGGTTAAGCAACGCTTGACGAGATCGGGCCGTGGATGGGTGACCATTTAGACATACCGGGTTTCCTCCGTGCCTCGGAAAGCACGTTAAGCCGTAGGTCCCGGCTGTCATTTGAAGATCTTTGACAGTTGTTACGTGTAGTCAGCAGCTTGAGATCTGACACCAGTCTTGCCAAGGGCGGTACCCCTTACCTTGTTACCCAGTTACTGGGTTTTGGAGATGAGATAGGCAGTCGCTCCATGTAAAACACTGGTACTTAACTGAATCCAGTAAGACTGGAAGCCAAACCCAATGTAGTTGGGAAAAGGCTAGGCAGATGATGTTGAAAAAACTTTTTTTACAATAAAACACATCCAACTTCCAAAACACTACGAAGTGAAAAATAACTTCAATTTCGGAACTCGGTTCTTCCGATTTTATTTCTTCGTTTTTGACACCGACTGCCGAAATTGAAGTAATTTTTCCGATCCCTCACCAAATTTATATGGGACCACATGAGAAGCACCAGCTTTCAAATAAAAAAACATCAATATTGGTATAAAAGTTTTGATGAGACACACATAAAAGAAATTACAGTCGAATTGAGAACCTCCTCCTTATTGAAGTTGGTTAAAAATACACTTAGACGAAGTCGCAGGCGACAGCTAATGTACAAGTGTTGATACTGTTTTATTTACATCATGACCTACTATTACTGCAATTATTTTGAATACCTATCTCTTATCGCCAGGCTTTCCCATTGAGTCTTCGAATCATTTGATGACGACTGACGGATCCTGATAGATGAAATAACGATGATTCCCGAAATGGTTATTTGCACGAAAATGAACGTTGAATATTGCAAAATATTTCGGTGGCTTTAATACCAAATATGTAAATAAGTTTATCTACAATCACAACGTAATGTTCCAAATATGAATTCAAAAAATATTACATAAACATGTACTTTTTTTTCGCGGATAGGTAAAATTAAAAAAAATACGATACAGTGCAACTTTTTCCTTCGATTTTCAAACAACTGCATCATAAAATAACTTTTTAATTTATTGGTGCGTATATGCTTGTTCATTTAATGTAGAAAAATAGTGTCATTGTCTATGGACGCGTGCGTTGCGCAGTCATGATGCGCAATGGGAATCTAAATTGCCCGCCATACCACATATTTTTTCAGTTTCCACCTTTGTGTTATTTTAAACTGTATGAATGAAGATAAAATAGTGTAATGGCATATAAGTAGGTATTAAAACACTCGTGTGATACTATTATCACATTCGTGTTTTAATAACCTCTATTATATGACCGTTTCATAAACTATCTACTATTCTCGGTTTAACTAAGGTAAGGAATAACATTATTTTTTACTCACGGGTCGGCAATTACAGACAATAAAACTAGTAGTTATGCAGTATTATTTATGTCGTGGTGGCCCAGTGGCTATCACCTCGCCTCTCGTGCTTGAGGTCGTGGCTTCAAATCTGGGCAAGTACCAATGTGACTTTTTAATGGATAATTTATGTACTTTCTGTGTTTATCTTGGACATCGCTGACAACGGTGAAGGCAAACATCTAGAGGAAACCTGGACTTATATAGGTATAAAATTATCGTACCGTATGGTGTCGGATGTAAAGAATTTCATAATCCCATATCTTCTCGTGGGTGTCGTAAGAGGCGACCAAAGTACATACCAAAGAATGGGCAGCATCGTTCTCTGTGCACTTAAACAAAAAACTGACGACTGTACATGGCAACATACAACACGCGAACACTCTGGACCGACAATAAGATGGGCGAACTTGAGGAAGAGACGCACGGGAACAGTCAATGTGGCGGCGCTTGGGGAAGACCTATGTCCAGCAGTGGACGTCTTTCGGCTAATATAATGTTACATTAGTACTCTATTAGTCTTATTGCTACAAGGGGTTCCAGTGTGAGGATAATCGAATAAAATAAATACCGCCGACCTTTATGCTGGAAACTGTTAGTCAGCTCATCTAGTATAATATTAGGTCATTACATATGAAATTGGTGGTGAGGAGGGATGAAACGCATGTTACTAAAAGAGTTATGAATATAAATGTGGATGGAAGGAGAGGAAGAGGAAGGCCAAAGAAAAGATGGATGGACTGTGTGAGGAGTGATATGAAGGAAAAGGGAGTCAGTAATAGCGTGACAGGGGACAGAACGGTATGGAAGTAACCTGTAACATGGGATAAGGGCAGGAATATGATGACATATGAAATTGGCATTTTGTAAGGGAGGAGCAAATAGTCGTTATTTTTTAATATAATATATTTATTTAATCAAAGTATGTACCATTGCTATCTATGCACTTTTGCCATCTCATAGGTAGTTCGTTGATCCCTGTACAAAAAAAAACCATTCGGACGGGAATCAATAAAAGACGGGAATCAAAAAATTTGAAGGCGCTTTGGATCGGAGTTGAATCCAAATTTCGAAAAAAAATGTAATCTGTTGGAGCAAGCTCCGGGGAGTACGGTGGATGTATTAGACATTCCAATTGAAGCTCCTCTAATTCGGTAGCCGTCTGTTGTGCAGTGTGTGGTTTAGACTTGTCCTGAAGCAGCAGTGGCCAAGAGCGATTGACCAGCCTCGGCTGTTTAGCAGCTAGCTTTTCCATCATGGTTTGCAGTTTCTGACAATATACATCCGCCGTAATCGTCTGGCAAGATTTAAGAAAGCTGTAGTGAACGACACCGGCACTAGTCCACCAAACGCTCACAAGTATTTTTTTTTTGTCAAATCTCGCTTGGGGCAGGATTTGCCTGGTTCGCCAGGATTGCTGAATCCTGGCGAACCAGCCAAATTCTGCACTGAGCTCTTGTCAAGAGATTTGCCATGAGCGTTTCCGATTATTGTACAGGATCTAGACACGCGGCAGCGTGTCAAGCAAAGTTCAAGCAAAATAGGAACTGGCGTCGCAGCAGCTACAGTGTGTAATATTACACGAACCATTTGGAGCCATTTTTGTGATCTTAATAACTCAAAATCTATAAAACATAAACACATTAAATTTGGTTTATATATTAAAATCCCCAATATGAACTATAAACTAAAATTTCGTAAATATAGCTCAAACAGTTATTTAGATATTAACGTCCAAAAATCGTCATTTTCATCACTGACTGACCTATAGATCACAACTCTAACCCAGTTCCAGATGACCTAGAACGTTCAAATTTGGCATCCAGATAGGTAATTGGGTGAATACAAAGGAATAAATCAGAAACCAGTAAATTTGTATCATTATCTTAAAAAAATCAATTAATTGATACTATTAGGAACATTTTATTATAGTGCCTGTAATGTAAGAATCAGTAATCAAAATTGATGACAGCCGGTCTTAATGTTGATTTTAAGGTCTTCACGTGAATATATAACGAGTGGAATACCACCCTTAATCTTTTTATAATCCAAACATTTCAGTTTTACTACTTATAAGTTATAACTACTTATAACAAAGAGTATAGTCGACTTTCGTATTTATTACGATTTTGTTATGAGGAATTAACTGTAAATATGAGGCACAATAACGACCAAATTTTGGGCGAAATGTTGATTTTTTAAGAATGGGTGTAGTATTAAGTCAAGAAAGTTGCACTTTATCTAATCGACTCCTCAAATTAACTGCAAAAAATCAAAACGACCGGCTTAAAGAATATATCTTATTCTAGACTGCTGTCCGATGATACAGTATGTTTAATGCCCACTAAAAAAAAATCTGTAACCAGTTTATTGATACTGCAATATGGGCGGGGCAACCAGAAATTAAATTCGATAAACGAAATAGACAGTTCACAATATTTTAAAAACGAGAAAATGTAGTACTCAAAAAGAACGAGGATGATTCGTCGCTAACGGCTGGCTTAGAAAATGTCATCTCTATAAAATAGGTACACGTGTACAGATGTAAAGAAACATAGATACTGGTACAGTTAGGGACTGATAAACGGATCCATTGGAAAAATATAGAAGGTACATTGGGACGTTGACAACAGCAATAGTGCACGTAAAATTACAGTACAATTTAAGCATAATTTAATTTACAAACTAGAACGAGTCAAGACCATGTTTCAGATAATAAGTAATGTACCCATATGTTCACAGGGAACAATGCTCTATTTGCTTAGCATATGCCCTTACTATCCGCAAATCACAAGGCCTTAGCCTTGACAGCGTTCTTCTTGACATAGGCTCCACTATATTTAGGGTCTCTGGAGAGTCCAACGTAAGCCTGCCCAGACTTACGTTGGTCTCTCCAGAGTTAAAACCTTAGATGGAGTACATCTTATCAATTTAGATCCAAGTCAAATCAAGGCACAAGAGAGCTCTATTGTAGAGTACAACCACCTGCGCATGTTTTACCACCCCGACTTGGCTAAATTAAGTATAAACAGAAAACGCGTACAAAAATCCGGTTACTGAATGGGCAATTCACTTGAAAATTTCAAAGGTAAATGAAAATATAGAAAATAACACAAAAAGACAATTAAACCCCGTAAACGTAGGAAAATACAGTAGATTAACAAAAAACATTTGGTATTAATTTTATTATGAATAAGTACCTAGTAATAATTTCTGTAAAAAAAGTAATGATATCCCATCGAAAACATAAATGTGAAAAAGGGAGCCCAGTTCAATACTAAGAATATGCGCGGTTCTTGACTACGCTGATAAAAGAATTGGGATCTAAATGGGTGGCAAGTTCTGTATCCTGAAATTTATTTACAAGAACATAAAACATTCTAAAATAAATTACGTATCCCGAGTGAGCGTGAGTAAAAACTCGCACTAAGGCCTCAGGGTATGCATTTTGTAGCAGCCTAGTTTATCAAGGTATTTTTTTGAACTCGTTCTATCCGCAGCGAGTGGGTCGCGTAGTGAGGCCTCCATATTACACCACTGCAGTATTCCAGAATGATTCTTATAAGGCTATTGTATAGGACTAATTTAGTATGTGAGCGTTGAAATACCTTTCCATTGCGAATGACAAAGCCAAGCATACGTTGGGATCGACTGATTATGTTCTCAATATGTGGTACAAATGTGAGTTTAGAGTCCGAGATAACTCCCAGATCTCGTACAACATCCACCTTAAAAACTATATGACCAACCATTAAGAAAGGCTTATTTGGAAGAAGTTGTGAATATTCGCCGTCAGATGGCTCTCAACCAACTAAAAATAGTATATTGATCATAATGTGGCAATTATAATGATAAAGGTATTTATCAGATTGTTCGATAGAATGAATATTACAACCGTTATAGTATTTGTGATAACCAGCCCGGTCAAATCCTGAACTAATATTTTTCTTTAGTTATCTGCTGTAAATAATTCGACTTTTCAAATTTATGAAGTTATATTTTAAAATAGCAAATATTGTTGTAGCAGAAAAAGCAAGCAATGGTGTTTTAAAATTTATTTTAGAATGTTTTATGTTCTTGTAAATAAATTTCAGGATACAGAACTTGGCACCCATTTAGATCCCAATTATTTTATCATCGTAGTCAAGAACTGCGCATATTCTTAGTATTCAACTTGGCTCCCTTTTTCACATTTATGTTTTTGATGGGTCCACTTTTTATCACAGGTCATTACCTGATCCTTTCATTATTGTGCCGGTTGAGTAATGTAACGCAGCAGTCGACGCGCGTTTGCCGGTTTGCTGCACTCAATTCATGAGGTACCCACCTTTCAAGGTTTTTTCACCTTCCCAATTTGCTTCAAGTGGATTAAGGCGCTACCCCGAGCAAAACGTAGCGCTAGCCGTTGTTCGTGCAGTTTTTAGGAGCTATCTAAACGTTATTTAAAATGAAATATCAACTAATAAAAATACATAAAATTTCTACATATTATTGATTCAAAAATTGTAGAATTCTTTTTTTTTTATTGTACTATATGTTTCACTAATTTCCTTCCAAAAAATCCATAAAAATGAGAAATAATGATTGATAGCATGCATTTCCTCGTAAAGTGTTCATTAATATTTTTTGTACTTACACTAATGGATAGACAATTTGATAACGAACATTTTGTAAGTTTAATTTTTTTCAAAAGACCTATATTTGATTTTATAAATTCTAAAATCTGGGCGTATTCACTACTGTAATTCATGCGCCACTAGTGCGGCTAGGCCAATAGGAACGCTCATATCTCATGCAAATTTTTTGGTCAGGGTACGGCCTTAAAACAGTTTTATCAATAACTCCGCAGTCTGCAGCTAACTCGAACGTGGTTTGCGATGGATCCGCTTCCATAATTGCCTTCAATTCTTCATTATCAACTTTAGTCTCCGGCCGTCGACGGGGCTTGTTCTGCAGGTCGAAATTTCCAAAACAAAAACGTTGGAACACTGTGTTTTTTTTTTGCGACAACGTCGTACATATACATAACGTCATACACATAATTAATCCTTCGAGCCGTTTCTGCAGCAGTGGTGCCACGATGGAACTCGTACTCGTAAATAACGCGATATTTCAAGTTTTCCATTTTGAAAACTGACTGGCGCAAAGAAAAAACTAAAAGAGGAAAAAACAAATGAATTACGGTTTTCCAAAAACAGAAGCATGAGTAACTAGCTGTATAAATTTAAAATTGGAATCCAAATCAAAGAGTAGATATTTAAGATCAAAGTGGTCAGTACGACAAAACGCCAATTTCATAGGTAAGGACCTAATACTTAGTCAGTCGATTTCATTTTCAAGATACATTATAGAAAACCATCCATTCCTAAAATATTGCCCAGTTTTGGGATCCTATTTTAGGAATGGATGGTTTTCTCACACTATGGAGCACAATAAACCTCTCGCGAAAGAATTTAAAAAAAAGGCCAACAGCTAATAACAATAACCATGATACAAATACCGCAATATCCATTCCGAGCAAAACTCATAAGTAAAGATACACCAAACCCTTGCGTAAAAGCAGGTCCGTATAAGTAGGTTGTAAAGAAGGTAGGTAGGTACCAGGCTGCCGTCGGTAGGCTAGAATGCCACTATCTAACAAAATACAATTTTGAGTTACTGACAAAATACAAAAAACACGTAAATTTATCCATACTAAGCGCCACTTGCGCGTTCATGGGTTATCTTACTAATTCCGAGATAGTATTTAACGCCGTGTTATTTATGACATCTAAGAATGATATTTTAATTTAACCTTGTATTAGCTAACTAACTTTGTACATCTGACTGTGAATATGTACAATCTGCACATCATATCTTATGGGAGTGTATTCTTTGGCAGAATGAACGCAATACTATGTTGAATAATGTACAGGCTGTATCAGGAGCTGTTTACTATACGGACCTTGTGGAAACTAGAACAAATTTCCGTGCGTTCAAGCGCTTTTGCCATACCTATTATTGGAATCAAATATAACAGCTCACAATGTTAGGACCCATTAATATTTATGCTAATTTTTATCCGTGGTGCTAGGCAACTGGGCTTATCCCAGTTGTAAACTACCCTTTGTGCCTATTGGTCTTGTTTGTTCTGTCTCCTGCTTAATATGGAGGGAAGTGGAAATTTGTATTTTTCTTACTCCTCCATTTTCTTTTCTGATTAATTTCGTTGCGAGATCCAAGACAGTTAAATTCATTCTCCGGGACTTCGTCGAGCTTCATTGCCTCGGCGCTTTTCTGGTGGTCGCCACTGTTGATTCTGGCTTTCAGGAGTTGCAGTGGTTTGGGAATAGTGCGGTGGGATTGTCCCAATAAAAATAACTAACTTTGTTTTTAATTCACGCAAGCGGGCCAAATATTATAAATACGAAAGCACAGACCCCGTGTTAAAGAAAGATTGCTAAGAAAGAAAATTTGGTTCAAATAAATCCCACTAGATGGCGACATGTATACACGATTCTATTGAATACAAAATTAACATTCTATAAAATTAACATTTTCTGGAACTGAACATAAAAATTGTATGTTCTTGTTTAATCAACTCTCCTAAGTACAAAATTATGGAATATTGGGCTCTTAATTCACATTTCAAAGATTATTTGAACGGATCATTTAAAATTGATGCCAATAGATGGCGCATTTTAACGGTTCTGAGGCATTCCACCCGATTGTTAAAATTTGCATTGTAACACATTTTGGTTCAAAAAAACTGTAAAAACGTGCCAAAAAATACTATAAAACGAATTTTCAAGAAAAAAATATTCACGAACCTAGTAAATCCTTTTACTTGCAAGTCGCTGCTAACACCATCTATTGCCGTGAAACGAGATCGAACGCGATTGATGTACTTACGAAAATAACAAGATTAATCAGATCAAAAACGCTAGTTACGTCGGCATGGTTTCTTTGTATGGGATGAGGCACCTGTATGCTAGTATTATATTATCTGTGACGAAAGTAACTCTGTTTGTTTATTTGTTACATTTCAAGCCTAAACGGCTGAGCCAATTTAGATGAAATTTGGTACGGAGATATTTTGAGACCCTGGGAAGGACATAGAATAATTTTATCCCAGTAGTGTGTTCCCTTGGGATGATAAAACACTTTTTATGCGGGTGAAGCCGCGTACAGAAGCTATCTATAAATCATATGCTGGAGTTACAGAACAACACACTACCCTCATTAACAAAGTAGCATATCTTTCTGAAGAAAAATAAATAATATTGTTTATAATTAAGAATATAAGATAACAGTAGCGAATTGTGCTTCAAAGTGAACATAAATAGGTGAAATACCACATCAAGTGTTATCCACGGAAACAGTGAAAAGAATTCAACGAAATGATTAAAAGTCCCAGGAACAGTGACAGTGCAAAACTAACAGTTTAAAACTGCAATAAATATCATACTGATGATTAAATTAACTTTAAGAACAATACCAAAACTATAACAATACCAATAACAACGATGAGTGAATGCAAATTTTGACTAAAAGTAATAAATCAGTGACACTAAAGATTCTGTATTGCCCTGTAGCGGTGAGTAGAGTAACTAATAGACATTCAAGATTTCGATCTGTCAATTTGTTTCCACACGATATCAACAGAGGTAGCTTTCTTAAAATATCTTCGACGGGACAAGAAAATAATTTGTCTATTTATTCAATATTATAAATTGTACAATGGAAGAAGAAAATGTAACGATTCGTCGGCAAAAAACTACTGCGAATGACTCACTGGACATTTCTTTCGAGTCAACAAATTCTGAAATTATTAGAAGATATAGTTTACCGGACTTGTCTACAATATATGACAGTGACATAGAAGATTTAAAAGGGAAAATAATCCAGATTAAAAGCGAGTTAGAAAGTGCACACACGGAAATAGAAAAACTTAACATAGAGAACATGACGCTAAAAATGGCTTTGAATAAAGAAAGGAACAAATCCAAAAAATTACGAGAAATATACTCGGAAGCAAAAACTAAGGTAATAAATAGTAAAAAGAGTGAAAGTAAAAGAAAGAAAAGGATGTCAAGAAACCTACATCAACATCAATCTTTTAATGAGGCAATCAACAATAGTTGCATAGATCTTGGGCTCAATGAAACTAGTGAAGCGATAATAGATGGCACCACCAACAACATATCAACACTGGATGGTGTACCAGGACTAATTTGCAGTGACACTACTACTTACAAGGAACTTGAAGAGGAAAACAAGCAAATAGATGGCGTTACCAGTACCTTATTGGTACCACCTATAACGGTACGTCAGCAGCGCAGACTTTGTATAATAAGTAGTAATAAAACAAATAAGGTATTAGCTATAGCACAGCGTACATTCCCAAATCATAATATATGTCATTATTTATCAACAAGTTGTGGAATTATACAGTAGATAGATCATCTGGAGCATAAATTGTTAAACTATACAAAGAATGATTATTGTTTGATTTTTATAGGCGAGAAAGATTTTAGAAAAACTGTCAATTACTTTAATTTAATTATTAGTTTAAGGTATACATTGTCATTAATATATATTAATGACAATAAAACATACTAACATTTTACTCTGCTTACCGACCTACAAATTTGATGGATGTTGTTCTATGTTTAACTCCAGAATGGAAACATTTAGTAATTTATTATACCATGATATTTGTACTCATGACTATGCGATGCTATTTGATTCGAATTTAAATCTGACATACGATAAGACAATGTTTTATAAGCGCCGTGGAGTTCTCAATAACCATGGAATGAAAAATATTTTTGACAATCTGAAGTGCTATCTTGACATTCATACAGACCCTTGCCCTATAAATATTGGGGATCCAAATTCAGAAAACTGTACTGAGTTAAGAAAGGATCAGTTTTCTCGTTCCTACCACAGTGAGCAGTAAGAGGAAATATAATAGTGAGGTTGAAACTCCTAACCATAACATACGACTTCTGCACCAAAATATTGCAGGGTTATTGAACAAACTTTCTTCGATTGAAATATGTTTAACTGAGTTTAAGGAGAGCCATAAAGAGCTAGATATATTATGTTTTTCAGAAACATTTATTAGTAATAATAACGAATTAAATGCATGTATTAACAAGTTCAAACTTGCAACTTCATACTCACGAAATACGGCAAATAGGGATGGGGTGTGTATTTTAATTAAACAGTTCTTAGAATACAAAATAATTCAATTATGTAAAGAAATGGCATTAGATAAAATATTCGAGTGTTGTGGCATAGAAATACCACTTCATAACTGTATTGTTGTATGTGTTTATAGGACACCTAATTCGAACATCGCAATATTTTCTAATAAACTCGAGTCTCTATTGCATAAACTAAGTGACAGGAAAAATAAAAGAATTATACTGGTCGGAGATCTAAACATAAATACCCTTACTACTAACAAAAAGCCACTACACTAAAATCAATACTTTTAAACTGCAACATGACTTTAAAGATAAATACTCCGACTCGACATTCTTCTTGAATTGACCACATCATCACTAATATATCAGACTCGTCAGGTGAAACATGTGAACTACATCAATCGGACCATAATACTGCTCAGATATTGACATTCACATCAAAAATATCATCGAACAAGCTTGCTCCATCCCATTGTTTTATGTACAAGAGAAATTATAAAGAAGAGTACATTGGAAAATTTTGAGAATGTCTCTTGAGCCTGAAATGGCAAGATATTTATGATGAGATAGATCCTAATACGGCTTTTAACAATTTTCATGAAACTTTTTGCCTATTTTATAAATTAAATTTCCCTTTGCAAAGAATAAAGGTAAACTATCAAACTCCTCCTTTAGGATGGTTAACTAAAGGTATAAAAAAATCTTGCCTCTCTAAAAGATATCTAAAATCGAAATATCATGAAAATAAATCTAAGGAAAATAAATTGGTGTGGAATAAATACGCAAAAAAAATAAAAAAAAATTTATTAACTTGTCCAGAAGACAATCTTCCAACAAATTTATTTTGAGAGCAAAAACCAAATGTAGCGCTACATGGAAATTAATTAAAAACAAACCAAAATGTAGAAATTCACAATAAATAGAGGCCGTTAAACTGAATGGCGCTACGATAGAAAAACCTGAAGAAATAGCGGAAGCTTTTAATAATCACTTTATTGATACTACAAATATAAATATAACTAATAATAAAAACAATATCACAAAGAACACTAGCAATGGAAGTAAAAGTTTATATCTTGAACCTTGCACGTCCAGTGAAATCCAGAAAATAATTGCATCACTAAATGATACGAACGCAGTGGGATATGATGACATTTCCACCAGCATTATAAAATCATGTGCAGACATATTGTCTCCTATTATAGCTCACTTGATTAATTTAAGTTTTTATGAAGAAAAGTACCCGGACAAATTAAAGTTCTCAGTTGTAAAGCCATTATATAAAACAAACAGTAAACAGGATTTGAACAATTATCGTCCAGTGACCTTAGTATCTATATTTTCAAAAATATACGAAAAAGCAATGTATAGTAGGATTGTCTCATTTATATCCAAATACAATATAATAAGTCCGGAACAAAATGGTTTTCAAAGAGGAAAGTCAACCGCACTAGCTTGTTATCAACTAATAAAATCGATTACAGAGAATATAGATAAGAAGATACCGGTCACCGCAATATTTTTTGACATGAGCAAAGCTTTTGACTTTGTAAAACATGATATACTTTTGGGAAAATGTGAGGGTTACGGGATAAGAGGAAAAGCGTTGAATTGGCTAAAAGATTACCTAACTAATAGACAACAACGGGTTGAAATCTTAGGCATTAAAAAAGTCAGGGAATTATTAAACTATAAATCGCAATACAGGACAAATACTTATGGCGTGCCTCAAGGTAGTATTTTGGGGCCATTGCTCTTTCTTCTATACATAAATGATTTGCCGACAGTGACGAAGTATAAGTGCGTGTTGTTTGCAGACGACATCTCATTGATAATAACTAATAACAATAAAAATGAACAATTTGAGGACAAAATAAATGCTGCCGTAGAAGCTATTATAGAATGGCTGGAACAAAATAATTTATGTGTTAATGTTTCCAAAACAAAATACATTAATTTCTCCAATTACAAAATGTCAAATGAAGCAATGAAAATTAATGGACGTGATAATAAAATTGAAAAAGTAGACCATACGAAATTTTTAGGCATAGTTATTGATCAAAATTGTAATTGGAAAAAACATATTGAAAATTTATGTAATAGGCTAAACAGCTTTGCATTTGCACTGAGAAATCTCAGGAAAACTGTTGGACATAATGCCGCTCTATTGGCTTATCATGGATATGTCTCATCTGTGCTAAGATACGATTTAATCATATCGGGTAATTCCACTGACATCAAAAAGGCATTCATTGTGCAAAAAAAGTGCTTACGCGCGGTGTTTGGTGTAGACCCATTGGATTCGTGCAGACCTATTTTTAAGAAACATAAATTATTAACATTAGCTTGCTTATATATAATGGAAATGGGAGTATTTGTAAAAAAACATCCTCACCTATTCAATAAAGCTGATAGCGAAAATATTTATAAGATGGGTAAAATCTCAAGGGATCCAACAAAATTGGCAATACCAAGATGCAGAACAGCGTACTGCCAAAAAAACACTAGGCGAATGGCAATGAAGATATTTAATAATATACCGAAGGTTATTAGAGAAATGCGAACTAGCTTATTTCAAAAGCATCCTATAGCATGGCTTGTCGAAGGTTGTTTATATACTATTGAGGAATTTATGAACTCTAGGACAAATGGGAAAATTACATGACATGAAAAATAAATTTGTCATGTTTATTTTAATCGATTAAATGGTTTGGTTCTCATGTTGACATCTATACAATTTTTTTTTTCTTTTTTGACATTTGTAATTCGATTTATAAAATTTATTTATAATTATTGATTTAGTATTTTTTTGACATTGGAATTTAATTGTATTTAAATTGAGTGAATTATAATTTATTAATGTAATTTAATTATTTTTCTTTGACATTTGTAATTTAAATTTTATTGTATTATAATTTTTGATTTAGTATTTTTTTGACGTTGGAGTTTAATTGTTTTGTTTAAATCGAGCAAATTAGAATAATTATTATGACCACAAAATTTGCATGCCGAATTTAGTAGGTGGAATATGAAGAACTATTGTGTGTATATTATAAGATCTGTACAATACCATATTTCAGGCAAATAAATGAATCTATCTACTAATGTCAAAAAATTGCTCTAATTGCTTACTTTCAAATGTTTTAGGTTTATATCAATGAATCCTATCACATTGCAGGGAATTTAATTGCGTAGTAACATAATTAATTGTTTATAGTCAATTGTTTAGTAACGAATAGTAGAAAAATACTGCTTAGACATATCGAAGTATAATTTTTTGCTAATTACGATGGCTTCATCATCTGCCTAGCATTTTCGCAACAATGTTGGGGTCGGCTACCAGTCTAACCGGATTTAGTAGAGTACCAGAGTTTTACATGGAGCGACTGCCTATCTGACCTCCACAACCCAGTAACTGGGTAACACGGTACCTCTTAGCTATACTGGTATCAGATCTCAGGATTCTAAATACCCGTAAAAACTGCCAAAGATCTTCAAATGACAGCCGGACCCAACGGCTTATACGTACTGTCCGAGGCACGGAAGTAACTCGCTATGGAAAAATGCTCACCCATCCACGGACCGACCTCGGCAAGTGTTGCTTAACCATGAAGATCGACTCGTGCGACTGTTATTATTTAGCTGTCACGAATGTCATGTCATGTCTTCGAATTTTTGGTTCTAAGACATGCCGGTTACCTCACGGTGTATTCCTTCACCGTTTTGAGAGCAGTAGTGATGAAATACTTTACACAAAGTAAAGCGCCTGCCTGGATTCTAACTCACGACCTACAACTTGTAAGTCGCTGCCGTTACCACTGGGCCACCACAGCTATCTGAATACGACGACATCAAAAAACTAAAATCGGCCAAATGTCAGATAGTGTCATTTTAGCGCAGGGTGGGCGCGGGTTTCGCGACAAATCCAAAGTTATTCCCAATATCCGGAGACGCAGCGCGTATATCACACTACGGATACATGCTGCAGTCATATACTACCAGCTACCAAGAGCTAAGAAACATTGGCTTACTTTGAAAATTAACAATAATATTTTCGTACAGGTTAAGCGGCGAGAATGAGAGACGACAATATTGCCATCGCGGGTGAAACCATGATGATTCTGGCACGGAAACTTGGGGCAAATCGGCACAAGAAGAGAGAGCCGAGATGCCCAGCAGTGGATGAAGTCGGGCATTGGATGACGATGGTAAAGTTAGCTATTGAGCGATTTCCGTACGCTCATACTTGAGCAACAAAATTTTATTTTACTGAAATTGTCATGTCTAAGACATCGCCTCTCGTACTTGAGGTCGTGGGCAAGTACCAATGTGACTTTTTCAAATGCATATGTACTTTCTAAATTTATCATGGACATCACATGCAATGTTGAAGGAAAACATCGTGAGGAAACTCGGACTTATACAGTTAATGGGTTCCCAGAGGCGGATTCATTTACTCTGACACCAGGGGTCTACTCTCTAAGCACGAAGCCCTTCGTTACGGGCGTTTCCTAGTCCGTATTACCTACGGACGGATGATTCGTTTGGGTCCGAACTAAGAATTAATCCAAACTAATATTATAAATGCGAAAGTAACTCTGTCTGTCTGTCTGTCTGTCTTTCTGTCTCTCTGTCTGTCTGTCTGTCTTTGCTTCACGCCTAAACTACAGAACCGATTTGTGTGAAATTTGGTACAGACATAGTTTGGAAATTGAGAATGGACATAGGATAGTTTTTATTACAAAAAATAAAATATAAAATAAAATTTATTCCGGCCATACAGCGCCATCTATTGGTCAAGAGTCGGCATCAGAAGTCACTATTCCACGCGAACGTAGTCGCGGGCAAAAGCTAGTGACAACATAATTTGACAGTTTTACCTAGTCCCGATGTGTTTTTACCAGTCCGAAAAATTGAAATTACACTTGGTTTAATCACTCCGAAGTTTCGGAATACTTTCGGACGGGCACTTCGTTGACGGAGATAGGGAGTAGACCCTCTTGCTAATGGCAACACAAATTTATTTTATTTCTAGTATTATCTGTTGTAAGGAACTGACTTACGTCCGTTTCTATTTCCTGTGGTCTATGACCAACACCTATTCATGCGAGTTATAGAAAAAAAGCCAAGCAAATTGTATCAATTACCAGCCTCAAATTAAATTACAGTCCACTGAATAACAAATAAAAATAATAAAAAATCTAAAACCAAATTTAAGCTTTTAACATCCCTGAGGTGGCCACACATCCTCACACGAAAAGAAGAAGACAGAAATTATATAATTACATAGTCTCTACATGTCTCTTCAAGATACAGGTTGCCCTAGTTTGAGAGGCAGGGTTCCTTACTCAAAATGGTTACAATGAAATCATTCTTACAATAAAGCTGATCGTAAACTGTAATGTAACCTTTTTTGCACCAATAAACAGTTTTTATTATTATTTTTATATTATTATGTAAAATAATAATATCCAGCAGCATCCAGTTAGACTGGAACCCGATCCCAAACGTTGGGCAATGCTAGGCAGACTGATAGATCTCTTGGACCAGAGGCCCATAAAACGTTCATAATATTAGTATCTTATGTCGTTAACGTTATTTCGGTAAAATATATCAAATCACCCCAATCATGCACGACCATTTTTTACCTTATTTTTACCGACTTCTAAAAAAGGCGGTTATCAATTCGACCCGTATGTATGTAATATTGTTGGAATTGCACAATATTTACATCTGTTACACTATGTGGGCTTCTAAATACGTGAGCCAAATTTCATAAGTGTATGTATGTTTGTATTTATGTTTGTCCACGCATTTCTCCGAAACTTGTAATCGGATCGTGATCATTCTATTTATTGGATTAGGTATCTCTTAACTTAGGGAATAGTACAAGTTTCATCAAAATCAGTTCAGCAGTTGTCAAGATATGGAACATAATTAACCAAACTTCTCAACGACAACAGCACGAATTTGTAAATTGTGTTATTATGTGTATTTTGTCAATCCTTTCGGTTTGTACTATAGAACTAGCTCACTTCTAAGTGATGGTTTACCAAAACTAAAAACAGAAAAATAAAATCATTTTCACAAAAAAAATCTATTCGGCAGATGGTGTCACAAAACGGGGAAAAATAAGAGGTACCTACCATTGACGCTGACTTCCGAAACGAAAGTAATTTTTGCTCTTTTTAGTGTTTTGCTTTGACAGTCGGTTTATGTTTTGTGAAAAAGCTTTTTCTGTTAAAAATATTAAATTCAAGTCAAGTAAAGATTAAGTTTTGCTCGAATAGAGGAAAAGATTCAGTATCCTGCAAAAACAAAAATAGTTAAGAATTTTCACTTAAAATCTAAAAGCAAACACTTCACTTTCCTTATTACCGTAAAGGAGTACTTATACTAAAAATCTAATATGCGCAAATAAAACGTAAAAGCCTGTATCTCCTCAATTCCTCAACATTCTGTACAGGTATCCGAAGCAAAATCGAGTTAGACCCTCTTCGCATCGCATCAAAATCCTTCATTTCGTAAATCTTGGCGACGCAACATATTATGTAAGAAAATCTGAGCTACCTTTGCACTTACCCACGCATACAAATCTTATTTGTGCTCGTTTCGAACGAAATTCGTCTCATGTCACCATCGCTACTTTTATTACTTTGCTACCTGTAACCGAGTAGATATACCTAGTCGGATATAGACGGATACAGGCAACACTGTGGCTAAGTATTCGTTCGGATATTCCATCGAATCTCTCGATCTTAGAACGTTTCAGGTTAAATTAAACCGGTATAAAATGTATTGTCTCCTGTTACGAAAGCGAATGGTTACGGTGAACAAATGAAAAACGTTTCCTTTTGGTGAGAAACACGTTTATATAGAAGCTATTCAATTATGCCACGGAATGCTCTTGTTATAAAGTGCCCTGAGGTGTGACGATAATAAGTGCTAAATTATAGTATTAGAATAAATGCGAGCTTATTTCAGTTTTGAACAGACGGTAGCGTCCCCAAGACCGAATACCGGCCATGGCATCCAATATCACCGTCGACCTCATCATCGCTTACCATCAGGTGATATAGTGATCAAAAATAAAAACTTATTCACACAAGTGTCTTTGCTACCTCTTCTTTATATCATTTGTCGACACCGACTGCCGAAACGAAAGTGATTTTGCACGTTTTAGTGTTTTGTTTTTGAAGTCGGTTTATTTTTTATGAAAAAGTTTTTTTTCAATTTTTTTAGTTTTAGTACCCCATCACTATTCTAAAATACGGTACTTAAAGGATTGACAAAATACCCATAATAACTCAATTTTCACATCCGTGCTGTATATCGCTAAGGAATTCGGTTTTATGCTCCATATCTTGAAAACTGCTGAACCGATTTTGATGAAACTTGCACTATTTCCTAAGTCTCAACTTAAAATAAAAATCGACTTAATTTATAAAAATAAATGACAAAATAAAATTATATGCATTGTTGAATTACTAATCTATCCCTTTATGGAGGCCGTTTTGCAATTCTCCTTCTTCTAATGGTATTTATTTCCGCCCAAAGATGCTTTCAAATTAGTGTAGAAATATGGAACTTTCGACGCTCATAACTTTCAAATATATATATTTTTTTTACATTTTTGTTTTCCATACAGGGCTAGATAATGATGAGACAAATTGATATTATTTTTATTTTGAAAGTTCATCGTCAAACAGTGGAGTAATCGCCAGACTACGTTTGTATGTTAAATGGTGGTAAATTTGAATCTAAAATAAGTTCGAATCGTTGCAATTATCTTTAATTTGAGTTGTTAAAGTTGTTTTATTAGCCAAATTTTTCTGAACATGCAGAATTCTGTAAGGGAAGGTGAGCAATTCCTTCCAGGCACTTTGTGAGTTCTCCTGGGTTGCAAGACGGACGCAACGTGCCAAACTTAGTGCGACAGACCGTCTTGCACCCCGGGGAATCCACTTTAAAACAGGAGTAGAATTTTTTAAATTGTATTAATGTGTATACTAGCAGGGTTGAAGGTATATATAAAACGACCAATCTGTATACTGATCTAAGTAATGTAAGAATATTTGCTAAAACTCACAAGACCCTATACCAAATTGGCAAACAATCTCCCTTGCGACTTCTATTTCGACGTCAACGCCATCTAGTTGCGTCATTGTAAAACTTAAAAAGACACAATATTTTTGTTGACCTAATCAGCGATTTTTGCTCATTAACACGGTCTTAACATAAATAATTACAGATCTATCATAATAATGTGACATGCAAACAATATTATATAATTAGTAAAATATATAGGTATTATTGATGTCCGAGGGTAAATGATTATGATTGTTATTAATTTTTCAACCTCTTATTAAATATGTTGCTTATTGAGTAGAGATTCTTTTCCAATAGCCATAATTTAAGATACCTTGAAAATTTATTAACTGGTAACATGTTAATAGTGTCAGGAAAGCATTAAATATGCAACCACACATTGCATAGCTATTTTTATTTAGTATATAGTGCTGTCCTAGAAACTATTGGCAAAACTATTCTATTCTTGAGCCTAATACTTTTTGGATACATTCCATGACCTTTTTAAAGTCCGGGTGAATTTTAACAAATTTTGCGCTTTAAAAGATATACAAACTTGGAAGGGTTAGTGTCTTGAACTAATTGAAAAAGGATTTGCAAGATTTCCATGGCCGTATACCCGCTATGGCGTGGATGCATTTTTCTATCAGCTGCCTAAGACCCCCATTAGCCACCCCCAGGCACTTAACCAAACGTGGTGATTATAGATGGTGGTAGGTACTTGTTTAGATAAATATCTCTAAACAAGTACCTACCTAGTGGTATTTGCAGAAGCTGGCAGAATCTCCTGTTTGCACACTAGGCCCGGCTAACAGGCTGATAACAACGAATTCAAAAATGTACCGTTTCTCAAAACACTAAAATCCATGAAACACAGCATAGATTTTACGAAATCACACTGGATTGCAGGTTGGCTGGAGGCTTGTCTGCAGAATACAAATCCAAGGTGATACCTGACCACTGCAGCTAGACCCCTCGTGTATTTTAAAAATACCCTCGTACAATCCGAATAACATTAAGTTTCGGGAACGAGGGAGGTCTCGTATTGATGGACGCACACCACGCGAGCAGGCAACCACCTGAGATTTCAATTTTGCGACGCTGAATAAATTTATTCGTATTTCACCGCCTTCTTTGTTGAACTTATCAACATAAAGCAATAGCGGAATGGGAATGTAATGTGATTCCGTTGCTTAAGTAATATTGTGTAAATGCACTTGGAAGTTTTCTGTCTTCCTTCTTCTACGTTCTTCTTAATCTTGACTACTATACTAAGGTAGGTATATATCACAGGCCATTCGTGACTGAAGTATTTCGAAGGGTTTTATAGTTTCAAATAAGTTTGCCTACGCACTTACTCTACTATACTATTATAAACGTGAAAGTTTGTGAGGATGGATGGATGTTTGTTAGTCTTTCACGCATAAAGTACTGAGCGGATTTTAATGAAACTTTACAGAAATATAGATTATACATCAGAATATAACATAAATTATAATTTATGAATATATTGGGAGGAGTACTACTAAAACGTGGGTGGATCCGCGGGCGGCAGCTAGTCTGTCATAATTAGCGAAACAAAAGACAGATACCTGATTCAGGTACCGCGACAGCTGATGGGAGAACCCGACCGTAAATAAGACTCATCGAGAGATAAAAATAAGATGTAACGAAATCATAACACAGGCATCGCACTACAAAGCAACAACAATCACATATTATCGGATGAATCTACATAGTATATTACAACTTAAATTCTATAGGACAACAAATAATTCCTCTGAAAATCAGTAACGAGCAATTCGATCCGAACAAACAATTATTTCCAACCAAGATAATTGCTTTATTGTTCCAGTGAAACGATTGATAAACTGCTATCATTTTACTTGCATTTAATTACCAGTCAACGGAATAATTACGACGTAATGGCCAAAAATAAAGCGAATGTCGAAAAAAGCTGTCACTTTTTATATACGCCATATTGTTTGGAATATTGCCAAGTGGCTCTATCTGTTGGCCAGACCGCACGCCCACCGCAGAGCTTATATCACAAATATTTTAATAGTGATATGGCAAACGAAATCTGGCAATATTACATTTTTTGGTGTAACTTCGAAACATTTCCATTACCTACATTTCTCTTGCTCCTTTCTCTGAATAATTCAAATATTCTAGACGTGAAGGTATGCGAAGGAAACCTCCATTAAGGTGATTGCAACAAAATATTATTGTCTCTTTCTTTTCAAGTAAATTTTACTTTCATATTTATACCTGGGATATTTTTTAAAGTAACCAAGATTACAACACTAAATCCAAATTTCTGAATTAAGAATTTGAAGTTGAGTACGTATTTAATAAACTCTCTTGAAAATCTATCAGGCATTGCAGTATGATTTAACACGTTCTTAACGCCAAATTATCATTTTAAGAAAGTCACTCATACATTCTCCAAACTCTAGTTTGAAAACCTATCGTTTTCACGTATGTTTCGTTATTCACGTAGAGATTCACACGATCTAGTTCAGAAGCTCACTCTCTCCAATACATTCACCAAATTATAAAAAAAAAACTCGACAAATAAGGATAAAAAATATCGTCGACAATACGGTTGAAGGAAACCAGAGAAAATAATCCGCAGCGTATCTTGTGACTCGTGGTAAAGTGAAATGACTTATTGAGATAAATCGTTTACCGAACACTCCAAATCGAATTTCTACCGACACCCGCAGAATCATGCTTCGATTCTATATAAATCTGTTTCTTTAAATTACGTTTATTTTATGTTGTTAACGGGTGTATTTCAAATGTTTTCATAAATCAAATATATTGCCAATATAGAACGAAACTTTGTGGCCATTTTGTAGGACATTTGAATTTATTACCAACTCCGAATTCGGACATAAAATTGACCTTAAAATATTGTAAGGACTTACTTGGAACTCCAGAAATTAAAACTATAAATAATATTACAGCAAAACTCTTTATATCAAAATGTAATTTTACCAACGTTGAGTTTCTGTTGAGGTTCTATTTTTTCAGTCGAAATGAAAATTTATCATTCATTTTGTGTTTTCTTTTACAATTTCAACTAGAGAACAGCCTAATTAATTACTCACAGACTCATTAAAATGGCGTTTTGCTAAGTGCCTTTTTATTTTGCGAAGCCCTAAACCCATTTCATAAGAAATATCTACTAACGCTGATTTATAAACACGCTTTAAAACCAACGTAGTCGGGAAAATAAAGTTTAATTAAACTAAACGAGCACAATACGGTACTTAATCTGCAATAACTGATTGGAAGAGTCATGATTGTGTCTCAGAGTAAACACCTTAAGCCGGCTGTGATTACGGGGACGAGGGATCCGTACGCTCCGGACGCCCGCACGCCCCGGACACCTCGGGCGGAGCACGTTACACCAGAATGCAGAAAATGTGTTCTGTTTTATTAGAGAGGCCAATAAATTCTGTACGTGAGCTGACGCGATGGATCACCTCTGCCGTCACGTGAAAAGATATACCCTACCTACCTATTCACTATGGACCTGTAGGTAGGTAGTTATTCTACTTTACGTGAAGAATAGTAATAAAATGTAATTCCCACGTATTAATTTGTGGTTTTTCCGACCTCATTCGTACTCTATCGGATCTGTTAGTCAATCAGACCCTGATGCGGAAGTCGATTCGCTAGAGTAATTTCATTAAATATAATTTTATGTCTCATGCATGATCATATGACTCGTAATGTTTCATAAATGTGTTGCGCCGACCCCAAGTAACATGGGATAAGGGCAGGAAGATGATGAAGTAGTATAGCTATCGCAGCCAGCCATCTGGTTAAATTAGCTTGCTGTCTGCTAAAACGCCATCCAATTAAATGGCTAAATGACAACTAGCCAAGTCATTGAGCGCAGCGTTTGAACTTTTGAGCGAAGCGCAAAAAAACTGAACTAAATTGGAAACACTTGGTTGAGTCTTGGTCAGTCATCTTCAAAGGACTGACTTTCAATAAGTAAAGTTGTTAAACAATGAATGATTCTAGTTCAATAAACTATTGGCCTGGGCATTCAATTGGATGGCTAATTTAACCAGATGACTGCGACATAGCTACTTTCTATCTAGAATACCCTTGGGCCCTAGACAAAGTGAAATTCTATCAGCTAGTGAGTATTTTCTTTGTATATATGTATAAGTTTGTACCCGTGACTTGTCAATCCCATACATTATGAACATTTTGTACAGTGCCATTCTGAATGGCATTTTGTCCCAATGGTGTTTGTCTGTTAATATGATATTACAAAGATTTCTGAAAACAATATCTATAATTCGTGGAACGTATTCTTCGGATCCCTTAAGATATTTTATTTATTTATTTACACATTAATTATTATAACACCTTTACAGAAACTTTCAAGGCGATGTTATAACATACATATAAAACATTAGAATACAATACATCAATCGTTACAATAAGACATACCAATACATCAATTAAATGGTCAGACCGTTTTCAATTAAATTTTGCGCTACTTTGACGAATCGCGGCAGGTTTTGGCAAAATATATATTCCGATAACGTTACAGAATTTATGAAAAGTATGACTCGCGTCATAGGGGCAAACTTAAGTAAGTTAGTCCTAGCCAACGGTACGTCTAACAGAGCGGGGCGGGCGCGCCCACGCACCCGTCCGGCGCGCACAGCCACAGTGCCTCCAGCACCTCTGGGTGGTGCAACAAACCTAGCAGTACGCTAACCACATACATGATCAGCGCAACATCTCTTCTAACTGCCAGTCTGGTATATCCAACCATACCCAGGACGAAAAGACTCGGGTATATGAGGGGATAAAAAGGGTAAACCCCATATTCTTTCAAATACAGAAACCTATATGACAAAGGGAAAACGTATGTCTCCTAAAATATTCTCAACAAGTCAAACTCAGAGGCGTTATTATGTTATTACCTACTTTTGCAATTATATAGATTCGTTATAGATTACCCCTTCTAGCAGTACAACAATGTCCGTCGTCGCACCGGACCTCCGACAACGCAATGCATCACCCTCCCCTCGCTTTGCGCAACGCATAATGTGGCACGCCCCTAAAAAATATATGTAAAACGACGCAGCGTTGACGCTGCGACGACGCAACGCACTAAAGGAACCTTCGCCTTAAGTCCCTTATAATACTCGTGACCTTAAATTCTGAAATTGCTGTAATTTGCGTCTACCGTTCCCCGTCTAACGAAAACATTCATACCTTCCTTTTATCACTCATTAATACTCTCCCTACCCTAAGTTCCTACAAATCAGTTATCGTAACTGGAGACATTAACCTGGATATTAAACCTACCACCCAAGAATCACGATCCCATGAATATCTTAGCACCATGGCATATCATGGATTCCTACCAGCTCATTAGAGGTGAAAACTGCCTAGACCATATCATGATTCGATCAAAGGCTACTATTGTCACTTTAATCTACGACACAACGGTAACTGATCATTGCTCTTCCTTATTATGTATTAATACTAAAAAACCAACAACAACTTCCCAGAAAACGTTATCTAAGGTAAACTACGAGCAACTTGACATCTCCATGGAAAACGTAGACTTTACGCCCCTTTTCCTTATCTCTGACCCTAACGATGCTATCGATAGACTTATAAAAATGACGAAAAATACCATAAATAAATGCACGACAATTGTCAAAGTCCCCGCAAGTAAAATAACTCTGAAGCCGTGGATTACGCCAGGCTTGCTGCGGTGTATTCGGAACCGAGACTCCCTACACAAAAAAGTCAAACAGTCTCCAGACAATCAAACTATAAAAATCACATATAAGCGATACAGAAATTTTTGTACAAACCTTTTGAAAAATAAAGAGAAAATACGATTCAGAACAATTAAATGCAAGGCATCTCAAAATCCTAAAAAACTATGGGACACTATAAAAACAATCACAAATACACAAAAAAAAAACCCCTTCCAACCAACTTCTAACTCACACCTTCTCGCCTGATCAGTCTTGCAATGCAGTAAACGAATTCTTCGTCAGTATTGGGAAAAAACTCGCAGAGGATGTTCGGAGTGTCCAAAACCATCCCCTTCCCACACAAACTTCAACATTCAGTAAATCTTTTGTCTTAGAATAAACAGATCCTGATGAAATTATAAGTACCATTAACCAGCTAAGGGTCAATGCTGCCACTGGATGGGATGGCATACCTCAAACTTTCTTAAAAAGATATGCTCGGACCCTTGCACCCATACTATGCCACATTTTTAACCACTGCTTTGATTCGGCAACCTTCCCTACTTCTTTTAAAAAGGCAATTATCCATCCTATCTTCAAGGGTGGTGACGGGAGCTTGCCAAACAACTACCGCCCGATTGCTGTTCTTAGTGCCTTCTCTAAGGTGCCTGAACGCCTCATAAACAAGTGGCTAGTTTCCTAACTCGAGAACTTCAAACTCTTATCAACTACAACTGTGATAACCAAGCAACTGTGATAACCAAGGAAGTAGATAAGGGGAACAAATGCCTAGTGGCCTTTCTTGACCTCAGGAAAGCCTTTGATACCGTCTCTATCTCTTAACTTATACACAGGCTGGAGAACTTAGGATTTCGAGGTTCTGCTCTCTCTCTTCTCAGCAGTTACCTTCAAAACAGAAAGCAGGGGGTAAAAATTGAAAACCATGTTAGTGACGAGGAGAACGTGACGTATGGCGTCCCACAGGGCAGTGTCCTCGGCCCGACGCTATTTTTGATTTACATTAATGAACTCTGTAACCTTATTATCAACGGTGCGAGGATACTGTCCTACGCGGATGACACCGCTATTATCTTCTCTGCTAAGACTTGGGACAAGGTTAGGCTGGAGGCCGAAAGGGGACTCGCCAGAGTTAGTGATTGGCTAAGGGAGAATCTACTTACTCTAAATACCCTAAAAACCAACTTCGTCTGCTTCACTAAATACGCAAACTCTCAGCCTGCGCCTGACTTTAAGATTAGAATACATTCCTGTCGTACCCCAACCCAATCTACCTGTAGTTGCCTTGTAATTCAGAAGGTAAATTCCGTCAAGTACCTAGGTATTATAGTAGATCAAAGGTTAAGCTGGTACCCACACCTCGAACTAACTATAGGGAGATTAAGAAAACTCATATGGGTTTTCAAATCTTTGAGACACGTTATGAGTACAGAACTACAAAATAAAATATATATCGCACTGGCCCAATCTGTAATCATATATTGTATCTCGGTATGGGGTGGAGCAGCTAAGTCGTATTTTATAGAACTAGAGAGGGCACAAAGATCCTTGATTAAGGTCATGTACTGTAAGCCCTACAGGTTCCCTACTGAAACTTTATACGCAAGCTCTAAGCTACTCTCCGTCAGAAAACTGTATATATTACACATGGTACTAAGATATCACAAAATTCTACCCTTTAGCCAAGCCAAACTTAAAAAAAGACGGTGGGATATAGTAGCCCCAACATACTCAGCACGCTCAACTTTTGCTAGTCGCCAAAATGTAACTCAAGCCCCACTCGTTTATAATAAAGTAAATCGCATACTTAAAATTTACCCTATGCAGTTGTATGAGTGTAAGAAGACATTGACGGAATGGATCTTCACACTTAACTATGATGCCGTGGAAGGCATTTTGGCTACACTGGGTTGAACGTCATGTATACACATACACACACTCACACACACTCCTACACGCACACACACACAAACACCCACACTCCAACACTCATTCACACATACACACGCCCATTCACACACACACACCCACTCATACACACACGCATACAGAGAAAATATAAAATATACATTCACACATAAACCGTATGAACACACATCTATACAAAACACACTCTACTTTCACACACTGCCATAAGCACGATCTTCATTTTTCTTTTTATTAGTTTAATAAAAATGTGTAACTTATACCTAATTAGCACAACGAAACAATTGTAATTAATCGAGGAAGAGCGAGGTTTATCCCATCACAAGTATCTTCGGATTACTTTCTGGGAAGCCCCGTCAACTGAATTGTATAGATTTAAGATAATAAACACATTTTTTTTTTTTTTTTTTTTATCACCCCAACAATTTGGCTTCCGCAGGAATAAATCCACTTGTGATGCTGTCCACTTGTTAGTCAATAACACAGTTGAAAACTTGAATGCTAACAAAAGAGTTCTTACCGTCTTTCTGGATCTTGCAAAAGCGTTTGACACCGTTCCCGTCTCCACTCTTCTACTTAAGCTTCAAGGTTTGGGTGTCAGGGGAGCCCCTTTGGCTATGTTCGAGAGTTATCTTACCAACCGCTCACAATTTGTTACTTTAGACAATCACAAAAGTATCGAATTACCCATGCAGTACGGCGTGCCTCAGGGAAGCATTTTGGGACCCACACTCTTTCTTGTTTTTATTAATGACCTCTGCAATCTTCAAATTACAAAAGCGTCAATAGTTTCATTTGCAGATGATACTGCTATCACTTTCGCCGCAAACTCTTGGTCGGACCTCCAAGTAACTGCATAAGACGGCTTTAGTTCTGCCCTTAAATGGCTTTCCCCTCACTCTTTAACTCTCAATGCCAATAAAACAAACTTTATTACTTTTTCTATCACGAATACTTCCCAACCAAAAACCCCAATCTGTATAAAAGCCCATTCTTGTTTCACACAATCTCAAATTAATTGTCAATGTCCTACCATAACCTCAGTGGAACAAGTTAAGTATCTTGGAGTAGTTCTGGACAAATTTCTTAATTTCGGGTCTCACATTAATGCCCTATCTGGTCGCATACGCAAGCTTATCTATATTTTTAAAACTCTGCGTCATGTAGCCAACCCTTCAATTATCCGAAACGTTTACTTTGCTCTTTGCCAGTCAATCCTTATTTACTGTATTTCTTGCTGGGGTGGTGCTGCAAAGACCATACTTAAACCTCTGGAGATAGCACACAGAGCTATTCTAAAAGTGGCTACGTTCAGACCAATTATCTTCCCAACGACCGAACTCTATAAATCTTGCAAGCTACTCAATGTTAGACAACAATTTATCTTACAAATAGTCCTACTACAACACAAGAGTACACCGTTTAAGAAAATAACTAAACGCCGAAAAGACCTCATATGTACAATCCCATCACCACGCACAGCTTTTTTAAAAAAATTCGCTCACTATCTTGGCCCGAATTAATTGAATTATATAATAAAATTAATGCAAAAGTTCCGATTTACGAATTAGGATTTCGTGTCTGCAAAAAGACTGTCCGCTCCTATTTACTAAACCTTAATTACATTGAAACAGAAGAACTCTTAAAGTAGTGATCACGCTAACACAAACATACATCACACACAACATAGATAACTAACACACACTACTCTAATACAAATACACTACTCACAATCACTCTGAAGACAAATATATTTTATTTTAATTCAAAAATAATTTTGAACTAAACATAATTTTTATATAATTTGCTATTTTTTATTGATTGATTATTGTAATTTATTTTATTAATTCATAACTGACATTCGATTAAGTATCTACCTCAAATTTTTATTTGAATTCAATTGTTTTTAAAGTTTTCTTATTTTGTTGATTGATTTTAATAATAAAATGTTGACAGCATGTTCATAGTTATAGGTCAACCCTTATTTTTACGACAGGGGATTGCAATCTGTTTCTTCTATACACAGGTGACTTCATCTCTTATCTAGAAGGACAGTACTGCATCTACTAACTAGATTAAGAACTTTAATGCTTGTCTCAAATAACCGTGCAATGTATCTAGTCCTAAGTTTATGAATAAATTTAATTTAAATTTATAATAGAGGACGAACAAATAACAAATAACCTATTTTCATTAACTGGTCTGCTATTCCACACTCCGGGCTGCTACTAAAAAGAAAACTGAAAAGAAGAATTCAATAAATTCTAATGAAAACCCAGTTGAGGTAGGGATCCGTACAAACAGTTTGCAAAACATGAAAACAGAACAATTACGTGAGTTATCAACTCATTCGCTGTTGTTCTCAATAAAGTTGAAAGGGGACGAAGTTACTTAGAACAGGCCAAGTTAGTACAATAGAATAACTGGTAGAGTTGAATTGAAGATAAAGATAGACTAATATGCTATAGGTCATATTCCTATATAACTATTATACGCAATATTAGTTGTAAAGGAAGTACACCTAAAAAGTTTATTGGAACTTCAAAGTCAAACCGAAGTTATCTATGACAATGAGTATGAACTAATTAACCTCAGTTTAAACTTGGAACGTTGACTAAGGTCCATAAATAAACGTTGTTATAACGCGCATGGAAGCGAAGCTGTCATTAAAATCATTTCTAATGCCGTAGAAGTGCGATTAAATATAATAATCAGTTTTGCATAGCCCCTCTTTTCGAAAAAAAGGAGAATAATATTTTCCGAAAAATAAAATTCAGTGGTTGATAAATCCCGGAGCTATCTTAAACCGCTCTATAAAAAAATGTAAATAAACTCGCGCTTAAATCCAAAAAACTATGAAATTTGGCATATCGGAGACCACAAGCCACACCAGCTCCTCTAGTGGTGAATTCAAACGCGGTAGCCCCCATTCCGAGTGTGTATAGAAATTGTCGTTATTAAAGTTCAAAGTCTGAAGAATTTTGATGAAATTTAGCAAGCGTGTAGATCACCAACAATAGGACAATATGTTATGTTATGTTTAGGTTGTCTGTAAGAGATTGCCCTGTGCGATAAGGCCGCCCATTGTACACATATCTTTATAAATGTTTTGTCCTGTAATTATTTAAGTGGTGTACAATAAAATAAATAAATATCTTTCAACCGAAATATATACTTTTTATCCCAGTATTATGTTCCCGTAGGACAATCACGCCAGATCCAAGTCTTCGTCAACCGTCTTCGTCGCATACTCTGCATCTACTGGCCCGAGACCATCACCAACGTAGAGCTGTTGGAGAAATGTCACGAGAGCCCGATCGATAGCCAGATCAAGCGTCGTAAGTGGAGTTGGATCAGCCACACGCTGGGAAGGTATTCTGATCAAATACCCTAGAAAGCGCTGAATTGAAATGCAAAAAAAAACGTGGCCGTACCCGTCAAACCTGGCGTCGCACCGTGTTGGTAGAAGCGATGAGCATCGGTATGACGTGGAGCCAGGTGAAGCGTGAAGTTCAAGACCGATCGCAATGGAGGACTATCGTAAACGCCTTCTGTCTTCTTTAATAGGTAATGAAGATGTTCCCGTGTGTTTTTTTTAATGTTCCATAGTCAACAAAGAATCCTTATAACTTCGCCATGTTCGTCTGTCCGCCCGTCCGTCCTTCCGTCTGTCCGTCCATCTGCAGCTTAGCTCAGAGACTCTAAGTACTAAAAAGCTATAATTTGACATGGATATTAATCACGCCGACAAAGTGATAAAATAAAATCATGAAAATATATATTTGGTACCTTCTGTACCTTCGGTTTGCCGACGATATAGTGGTTATGGCTGAGACATGGAGGACCTCAGTACAATGCTCGATGACCTCAGTAGAGCTTCCAAAAGAGTGGGTCTTAGGATGAACATGGACAAAACCAAGGTGATGCTGAATGCCCATGTTACACCCACTCCTATCAAGGTCGGAGACTCTATACTCAAAGTTGTGGGCGACTATGGTTACCTGAGACAAACGATCCAGTTGGGTAGGGCCAACTTCGAGAAAAAGGTCAACCGTCGAATCCGACTCGGCTGGGCAGCGTTCGGGAAGTTGCGCGGTACCTCCTCGTCCAACTTACCACCGTGTCTCAAGACGAAAGTATATGACCAGTGTGTATTGCCAGTGATGACATATGGCTCTGAGATGTGGTCGCTTACAATGGGATCTTACTTCTCTATTCCGATCTACTTAAATCAGAAATCTTACAATCACTCAAAGGGAAATGGAGAGGGCTATGCTCGGAGTTTCCTTGCGTGATCGAATCAGAAATGTAGAGCTCCGCAAGAGAACCAAAGGGTTACTGACATAGCCCGAAGAATTGCCAAACTTAAGTGGCATTGGGCAGGGCACATTGCTCGCAGAACGGATGGCCGATGGGACAGAAAGGTTCTGGAGTGGCGACCGCGAACCGGAAGACGTTGCGTTGGAAGGCCTCCCACCAGGTGGACCGATAACCTGGTGAAGGTTGAAGCGATATGCTGGTTGCGAGATCATCTGATGATGATGGTGACCTTCTGTACACGTAAAGTGGGTTTGATTTTTTCTCGTCTCATCTTTGGTGTGGGTTATCGTTGGATAGGCTATTCAAAAATTTCACGGGTCTTTGAAAACCAGTATTCGATTCAGACATCCGTTTGTGTCAAATTAAGCTTAATATTGCAAATTTGCAATTTTAGGCTAAATGGTTTCTTTTGGATGTGTGAAAAAATTCACAGCAGTAGTATATATATCCAAATTAAGAACATTAAAACTATCACAGTTAATACAACAGCTATCAGAGTTAATTTAAAAACAGCGAATGCTCGATGTTCTGTAACAAGTAAATGTTCTAGTCTATACTCACCTTTATAGAACAAAAAGCAAGAGTTTGTTTGTGTTTTGTTGATCGCACTTAACTTCGAAAAAACCAGTCTATTTGCTTTTTTTTGCCATTATATAGCACATATTTAGGAGCCGAGCAAAAATAATAATAACGCTAAGTGATATCGAATTAATAAATAGCGCAGATGAAAACGCAAGGCACAGCTAAGCTTTAATAATCTTTTTCAACATCATTACGGCTATTCTTATCATTCTGTCCTTTGACCGTCTGAATAAAGGCTATCGCGTAATGGATAGTTGAAATGGTTTCATTTCCGATAAGCCGCTTTGACAAACTAAAATATAAAAGGTACTGTATTATCTAGAATGAGAAAAGTACCCGTTGTGAAGCTTAAAAATCTTGTTCGGGAAAATGTTTCAAGGTTTTTTTTGTAGAAAAGACTGAAATTTTAGAAAAATGTCTTCTTAAATACTACGTAATCTACAAAAAATCGTTCTTCTGATCCGTAATCTTGAATTCCAACGTTTATGTACAATATTTTTGGAAACGTCCAGTATTTAGTTTCTAAAAATACATATGCTATAAGGCCTTACTTCCGATGAGAGCCGTAACTCGGTTTCTTTCTAAAGCCTACTTCTGATTACCTATATAGGTTACCTACACAGTCCAGATTTAAAGAAAAATATGTTTGTTAAAGAACAATGTTTCATGTACATCATTTGGTACACATGATTTTTTCGTAAGACTAATAAATTTGCTTTAAAAAATTACACTAGTTTATACAGTTTTTATACTTCAGCTGAAAAAGGGTTTATTATTATTATATGTGATAGGTATATATATATATGATAGAGCATCCAGAAAAAAATCTGGCTCGTCTGGTTTTAATAACATTTACTTTCAAGCAATCAACAAAAATGGCGGATACGTACATTTTTTCTTATAGTTTTATGAATCGATTTCTATTATAATGGACCAACAGTAATCCCGCAACATGACAATGTCGCTTATTCCTTGATTCCAATCTTCAAAATTTATTAAATCTTAGTTCCCTCAGTCTCTCCCTGTATTGATAATTTCAACTTAGTAAAGACAATTCTTTGCTAAGTTTGTGGAATGATATTAAGAGAGCAAGCCAGAACTTCAGTTAACTTACTTTAACAGCTTCTAATAACTATTTTAATTAAATTTGAATCAAGCTATGTATTGTTTTAAACGAATAAATGAACATAAAACTACAGGCTATCAAACTACATCTACAATGTAGGGAACTTGGAAAAATGGATGTCTGTAGAAAAAAAAATGTAAAGTGATAGAATAATTATGCTTATATTTCCGTAATTATGACACGATATCTTGCGAAAACACCCCGATTCAAACATTAAAAGGCCCTTAACTTTAGAACGGCTGATCCGATTTTAATTAAACATAACTAAAAAACTCTTGATAAAGCCAATTTCCAAAAAAATAAAATAGACTCGGTTCCTCCGTTTATGAGATGTGATGCCACAAACAGGTACACAAACACACAGGTACAGACCTCAAACTTATAACACCTCTTTTTCCGTAGGAGTTTAAAAATACAAGGCACATTGACACCATGTTGTGTTAAAGCTTTTCTCAACCATATGGAAGCCAAATAATATGATTAAAACCTACATTCCATTCTTTGTCCATAAAGTATTCTATGTCCGACAGAACACAAAGAGAATCTGACTTGTACTTTCTGAACTGGGGTTTTATTTTGCGAATACAATCTTTTCTAGAACTTTGGACGTAGGCTTTTAAATGACAAGCTTTTTTCCATTTATGTAGAAACAAGTTGTACTAGAAAATCTGAAACCTTTGCTAAAACGGCGTCAAATTAAATTTAAAAGCGAAACTTTGTACACGGTAGATCGGTATCTATTTACGATAAAACAGAATAAAATCTTAAGTCTTAATTTGAAAGAAGAAAGAAATATCGTTTATTCTGCATAAATATTTCACCAGCGGCCATTGACCCCGTAATAATCTATTGTCTTTTTGAAACTTTTTCTTCTACTGCTGGGCAATCTTTCCCCTTTTCCTTCCACACTCCCTGGTTTTACCTTCTCTAGTCAATCACCCGTAAATGTCACATGTGTAATTACTTGAAATTAAAATTGTAAGTAGTGTTTTAGGGTTCTGTTCCTCAAAAGGAAAACAGGATCACTTTGTTGTCTTTGTGTCCGTGTATCACATTCTCTGGAATTAGTTGAGGTATTAAGTTTAAATTAATTTGTGATATAGGTACTCAGGTCTGTATTCTCTTGAAGCTCTGAAAAAAAACAACCGTCTAAAAATCATAGCAAACAAAAGATACAGCCGTTTATGTCGCATATTTGAAGAATCACAAGGGAATCAATACCTTAAGAGTACTTCTCGTTGACCTAGAATCATGAAATTAGGTAAGAAGCAATGTCTTATAACACAAGTAAAGGAACAAATCGAAACACTGTAAATTTGTAGAACAACAAAATAAATACGAATATAAACTTATTTGCGGTTGCTAACCTGAACGCGACCTATATCGATGTATAGGGACGACAGTTTTCCAATGGGAAAGTTTATTTAGGCTTTTCGTTAGAGCAATGTTCGCTACTTTTATTGTTTATCATATTCATCATTTCAGCTGAAAGACGTCCACTGCTGGACAGAGGGCTCCCCCAGGCGTCGCAACATTGACCGATCCCGTGCGTATCGCATCCAGCGTATTCCCGCAACCTTAACCAGGTCATCAGTCCACCTAGTGGGAGGCCTTCCAACGCATCGTCTTCCAGTTCGCGGTTGCAATTCCAGAACTTTTCGGCTCCATCGGCCATCCGTTCTGCGAGCTTTATGCTCTGCCCACTGGCACTTAAGTTTAGCAATTCTTTGGGCTATGTCGGTAACTTGGGTTATCCTGTTATAGGTAAATTTATTGTTTATGAACGTCAGTAATGGTACCTAATTATTTTGTTGAATGCAGCTGTTATATACGAAACCATCGGTGCGCGAGTCCGACTCAGACTTGGCCAGTTTTTTTTTATGACTATAGGTATCTAAAGAAGTATTGTCTGTGGGGTTTCGATAAATTAATTTGACTCTGCCTACTTAGTTGTCCACTTTACTATTAAGTAAATTACAACTACTTACTGATACTCCTAAAACTATTTAATCAGCTAAAATAACACGATCTCAAGTTCTAAGTTCAGCAAAAAATCAACACCAACTGCACGGCATAGAGCTGGATTTATTTTCTAAAGTTTTTCGAACTGAAAAACCTTCACAGGCAAATTTTTTTTCAATTGAGAAACCTAAAACGGCTGGACCATTCCATTTACGGCTCAGACTCATTCTTTGTCCAAAACAAAGAGGGAACGTAAATAAGAGTTCGCATTTAAAATTCACCAAGGCAATTTACATCTAGGTATTTGACCCGAACATTAAATCCATACTTTAATAATATAAAGACGAAAGTAACACCATGTGTCTGTATATTTGTTTGTCACATTTTAACGTCCGGAGGTATATGGATGAAATTTGATTGTCAGTCTATACCATGTTCTGGATTAGAAATTTTTATCCCGGTAAACATATATGTTTCCTTGGGAAAGTAGAACATTTTTGATGCAGGCGAAGCTGCGGGCAGAAGCTAGTAATAATACTATAAATGCTAAAGTAACTCCGTCTGTCTGTCCGTAACAAGCAGACAGACACAGTTGTTACGTTTTCACTCTTAAACCAATGAACCAAAGGTCATTGGGCATCGTAGTCTGAAAACCATACCCATGGCCAGTGGTGTCTCATCCCATACAAAGAAACCGTGCCGACATACTGCACTAATTATACTGATTATTTTTTATACATCGATTGCGTTCGGTTCCGTTTCACAAAAAATAATCAGATGAAAAACGCTAGTTACGTCGGCACGGTTTCTTTGTATGGGGTGAGGCATCTGTATGCTAGTATCATATTATTTGTGCCCATGGCAAACAAACTAAAATATAGTAGAATGTATTGATATATGGTTCTGTTTTACTATAGCATTAATCACATTAATGTGAGTTACGGGAATGTCGAAAAAAAAAAAACATATATATGTTAAGTTTTTTAAGTGGGCCAAATTTGAAACTATGAGGAAAAGCTACTGAAAGGGGTCTTAGGGCCGTTTTGATGAAAACTTAAACGGTATTATGGAATTTTTGAAATCTCAATATTCATAGCCAGTTATCGAACTTGTTGATTTTGAAAAATAAACACGCTGATTATTATACGATCCAATAGTGTCGCTAATAACGATCAAATTATGGAAAGCAATGATACACGGCAAACTTAAGGAAACACTTGATTTTTAACAAAACTTCAGACGACAAATAAAGTTCTATGAAACAGTTAGTTTTTTTTTAAACAATTTGGTACATTTTTCTCCATCGATTTTGATTAAGCTAGTGTCCGCCACTCTTCGCAAAGCAGGTTAGGTTATGCCCAGTGACCTTTGCTAAATTTTGGTAAACAGAAAGATTGTACCTTGGAGAAGGACATACAATACTTTTTATCTCGGGAACTCGGGTGAAGTCGCTGGCAAATCCTAGTTCTGCCTATAGGGGATCAAGTCAGATGCAGCAAGCACTCCTGCTGGTCGGCCGGCGCGGTTTTTCAAGAGCACCCATTATCACATTTAATTTAATTCTCACTGTATTAATTTGACTTGGTAACGCGGCGAAATTACTACCGCGCATTGCAATCCCGCAAAATGAGTAAAAAGATGAATTAAAGACTCGCAAATCGTTTCATAAGTGTTCTGTGTTTTATACTTAGAATTTAATAATCTAATTGTAATTGTAATTTTAATCTTAATAATGTATGTGTAATGTTTGTGGCTCAATAATTATTTAAATATTGTAATTTGATAAAATTATATTTTAATCGTATTGTAAATTAATGGGCATGTTTGACTTTTTACTGATTTCTTTTTTATTGTGATATTTTAATAATGTAATTGTAATCTTGATTAATGTATGTGCAATGTGTGTGTCTCTATATTTATTTGAATAATGTAATTTGATTAATAGTTTTGGACATTAATGGTATAGTTTTAATAATAATTTAATTCGTTTTTACTTAATTTCTATTAATTATTTAGCTTTCAGGGTAAAAAATTGTTAAATTTTAATTTAATCAATATTTAATTTCATAATTTAATTTTATATTGTTTTATTAGGATTTAGTTTTACAATTTGTTTTATTGGATCATTATTTCAATTTATTTAACCTACTCTGTAAATGATGTGCATGTAAGTGACTTACTTACACAGGATCTTTTTTAAATATTTTATTGTATTATTAATGTGTAAAAAGTCGTTGGTGTGCCTTATTAATAAATAAATAAATACCTGCTTTACTGTGGATTGGAAATTGTTAATCTTTTTTATTAATTGTGCTAAATTGTGTTTAAGTACATACTAGCGACCCGCCCCGGCTTCGCCCGTAACAAATTATACACAAAATCTCTATCTTTCTATTGATGAAAACCACATGAAAATCCCTTCAGTATTTTTTGTGTTTATCTCGTACAAACGCGGTGGGGGACTTTCTTTTATAATATGTAGTGATCTAGTTCTAAACAATTCCTTAGACTTTAGAGCCATCACACATACTCGCCATCGATTGAAACGAGAAAAAGTTATAGAAAATAAAAGTAGGCAGTAAACTTATGCCATGAACTCCGGTTTTATACTGCAATCACTAGTCACTAGTCAGTCAGTAGTATGTCGAAGTATCCAGTTATTATTGATATTAGTAATAGTACTAATATAAAGGTGGTCAATACCTTGAATAACGTTTGCAAAAATGCTATTAATATTTATTCTTTAAACTAGTTGATAGGACAAGGGAGGGTAACAATAACGGAATAGTAGCAAGCATATCCACCATCAAAAAGGTACCTTCTTGCTCGCAAAAAAATAATTAAAAAAAAAGGTCTGAGCAGAATTCTCTGAAATTATTTCACCAAAATATTCAGGGTTTTTCTTCAAAGGAATTAGAAATCGAACTGTTTTTAGAAAAAACAATGTTTGAAATTGTTTGTTTCACTGAGCATTGGCTGAAAGATTACGCAATGCTAATCAATTATGAAAATTATACTGTGGGCACAGAATAACAGAAATATTATGTTGCGTGGGGGTTCACTTATATTAATTAAAAATGGTATTAAATCAAAACCTCGTAAAGATATTGTAGACCTCTCAGTTGAACATAGTGTTGAACTGTCCTGTGTTGAGCTGGATAAGCATGTCATAGTGTGCGTCTACAGACCCCCTAATTATAAGAACTACTCTATATTCGAGTCAGTGATGGAAGATGTTTTGGCAAAACTCGCAATGGGTAATAAACTAGTAATTGTCTGTGGTGACTTTAATATTAATATTCTAGAAGATAATTCAGATAGAAGTAGGTTATTAAATCTCTTTAAATCATTTAATTTGTCACATGTGTTTACGGAACCAACCCGAACTATGCTGACTTCTGCTACATGTATTGATAATGTTTTTTGTTGCTGCAACTACTTGGACAATGCCATTATAAATTATCTGCCTTCGGATCATAGTGGGCTACTTGTGACATTTGAGTCCAATATGCTAATTAAACAAGTGCAGATTCAATCCAGACCAATAACATCCGGTAAATTAAATAAATTTAACAGCACTTTAATCGCTAATTTAAGCGATCAGGACCTCACAGTGAATGATGGTAATATTTTGTATGATGAAGTTTTTTCAGTGGTTCAAAAAGAGTTCAATAACACTTTTAAGAAGATAACTAAAACTGTATGCCCTAAGTTTTTATTCAGTGACTGGGCGACTACAGGACTTAGAAAAAGTAGGGAAAGACTTTACGAGCTATATGGCCTTAAGCCTTGTATGAACACTGAAACGTTTAATAAGTATGTTGCTACTTACTCGAGAATTTTTTAAAATACATGTAAGGCAGCTAAGGCCTTGTATATTAGAAATAAGGTTAAATTAGCAGAAAATAAAATCAAGACGGTTTGGAAAATTATAAATAATGAAACGAACAGGAATAAAAGAAATAATCCTGATTACACGCTTGAGACCACACACGGACTTATTAGAGATAACAAAAAAGTTGCGCAAGAATTTGTAAATTTCTTTACCAACATCCCAATTAAAACTACTGAAACCTTAAATTCTTCGCCCGCGCTTGCTTTTGGATTATTAAACGCGAACGTTTCAGTAAACCCCATAACAGTAATAAAAGCTTTTAAGCAAATCAAGATCAAACCGACTGAAGATCTGTGGGGAATGTCCATCAAAGCTTGTACCTCCATTATTCAGACTATAGCGCCGTACTTAGCTGTAATTTTCAATTTGTGTGTGGATCAAGGAGTCTTTCCGGATCTAATGAAATATAGTAAGGTTATACCACTTTTTAAATCCGGGGACAGTAAAGACACAAATAATTATAGACCAGTATCCGTCTTGCCGGTTTTCAGCAAGGTATTTGAGAAGATAATGCTTAATCAAATGCTCATTCATTTTAATACGAAAAACATCTTGCATGATAAACAGTATGGTTTCACCAAAGGACGTTGTACAACTGACGCTGGTGTCACTCTATTAAAACACATCTTTAATGCGTGGGAAGAGTCACAGGATGCCATAGGTATCTTCTGCGACCTGTCGAAGGCGTTTGATTTCGTTAATCATGAAACATTACTTCTGAAACTTGAGCATTACGGGCTAGGTCAATCAGCGTTAAGTTTGGTTGAATCTTATTTAAGTGATAGACAGCTATTAGTTCAAATTAACGGTGCGAATTCGTCGGGGTTAAACGTGAAAATGGGAGTACCCCAGGGCTCAATATTAGGTCCTTTCTTATTTTTAATATACATAAACGATTTACCCCGTTTATTGGAAAACAAACTAAACATGGTGTTATTTGCTGATGACACATCTTTAATTTTTAAAATAAATAGACGTACTTGTCAGGTTGACGACGTAAATAAAGCGCTACGGCAGGTTCAGGATTGGTTCACTGCAAATAATTTAGTTTTAAATGGTAAAAAAACCAAGTGCGTAAAATTTTCCTTGCCGAATGTAAAAAGTACTGATTGTGACATTATCTTAAACAAGGAGAAGCTAGAATTCGTCGATAAAAAGCTAGAATTCGGTTTTCCTGGGGATCACGCTAGACTCAACGTTACAATGGGGTCCTCATTTAATATCACTTGCAGGGCGGCTAAGTTCGGCAGCTTATGCTGTTAGAAAGATTCGTCAATTTAGTGATGTAGATACCGCGAGGCTGGTCTATTTTAGTTACTTTCATAGTATAATGTCTTACGGTATTTTACTATGGGGAAGGGCTGCAGACATTGAGTCAATTTGTATTCTGCAAAAACGAGCCATCAGAGCGATATACAATCTTCGCCGGCGCGATTCTCTAAGGGAACTGTTTAAGGGCATTAACATCATGACGGTTCCTTGTCAATATATTTATGAAAATTATCATGTACGTGAGAAAGAATTTACATATTTTTGTAAATACAGAGATAGACATAATTACATTACTAGAAATAGGGACCAATTAGTTCAACCAGGTTTCAGACTGGCTAAAGTAGCCTCTTCTTTCATGGGGTACTGTACAAAATGTTACAATAAAATTCCTCCCCACATTCTAGAACTGAATGAGACGAAATTTAAAACTTGTATAAAACGCACACTATGCAGGCAGGCATATTATAAGTTGGGGGATTACATCACTGATAAAAATTTTTGACTCAATGCTAGTCTTGCTCCACAACCACTAGGGCGCAAAAACAAGTGATATGCAGAACACATCGACCACATAGCCACTAGACGCCTAATGCTTGATCTAATACATCAAAACAATTCTGTCAACTAGCTGAGGTATGAGGCACGAGGTACTGCGCTCTGATTGGTCCCTTACCAAGGTCATACGCATCATTAAGGGTGGGACAGGTTTAAATAAAACCAGGAAGGTATTGATTTTTATAAATAGTATTTGTATTTTTTTAAATTAATATTACCTTTTTTATTATTAATTATACGGCGTTTTAACATTTTAGTAATAATATAAAATGCTATTTAACTAAAAAAAAATAAACAACATTCTAAAGGTAAACATATTTTTTTTCGGTTGTTGGTTCTTTAATATAGTAATATTAAATATTAGTAAAAAAAAGTAATCAAAAAATCGTTTCACAATTAATAAACTATTCAATTTAATGTCTGTATTTGTAAGGTTTCTAGTTCCTTCGATAACAGTTTTAGTCATAGGATATGGTGCTTCACTAGTTTTGTTTACGAAATTATAGAAGACAAGAGATAGCGGAAAAAATACTTTAAAAAGAAAGAGACGCAAACATGCGGTGGGCGTGTTCACCTACAAACAAGACCAGTATAATATGAACTCCGATAAATAATATTAGAAAATAAATCTTATTATGTTTATGTAACTATTAACTTATCAATGAAATAATATGTTATTTTTTCGGAAACTCGATGTTTGGCTGTTATTATCATAGCAACGTACTGTACAAGAGGCCATTATAATATTTATTTCATCAATTTTTTATTGACTGACACGGAAGTGTTTATGGCTCACAGAAGTGGTCGCTACTAATTCGAAATTGTCGAGTGGTGATCAGTATTACCTGTATATGATCTTTTTAGTCATATGTGTTGACAGACATCACTCGCCTGTTATTAGGCGTCTAGTGGCTATGTGGTCGATGGCAGAACATTATTGTTTTGTAGAATTGTTGGACCTGCTGAAGACTGTATGAATATATTTGTATTATATAGACTCAATTTCTTTTAGTATAGTATAACTGCGCAGCACGTGTATGAGTACTATGTACCCAACTGTAAATCTACCATTTGCTGTAACTTGGTGTCGTTCGTTGACTTGTGTTTGCCCTGGCAGTTGAGTGTGTCATGCTCTCTCAAATTACTCTCTGATGGTGGCGTGTGTGTTGGATCATTCGGTTCCCTTCATGATGGTTGAGCTGGGTGGTGCCGATTCATGCGTGATGTTCGTGAACGGGCGCCGTCAGTTGGGATTGGTCTTAACTTAACTGCTTCAGATGCTAGTGTTTTTCTAGTGCTTATTATGTAACTGCACAGTACATGTGTGAGTACTTTTAATACTTTGTACCTGTACGTAGTATAGTATGTAGTGATTCTGAGTGCATTGTCCTCACACATAAATTTATTAATGTATGTACTTTTGTACCTAAATATTGTAAAAAAAACTTTTTTTTTTTAAAAGAGTAAGTATGGAGTTTCTTGTGCGTTCTTCTCCATAACAAGCTACTTTCCGAATGCACGGTAGAATAAATTTTTATTCCTTGTAAATTTTAATGTATCTAACGTTCAAAAGTGCCGCTTTGTGACCTAGTTGAAATAAAATATCTTTGTCTTTGTCACAAAAAGTACGATGAACTCTGCATCATTCGTCGTAGCGTGGTGGCTACGCCGTAGCTAGCGCTACGTGGCTACGCGGCTACGCTGATTGCAGCTACACCAACGCAAATTGCTAACCGACCACGTGTAAATTCTTCACAAATCTATCCTACATGGAAAACATTTTTGGACTGCACACATCCTGATTTTTGGTCACAACATACGTGCTGTCAGAAAATATGAATTTTTCAAATAGTAAAAAATTTGATGAAAAATGTACCGAACCCGTTTGAAGTACTGAAAGGTATTTTATTAAATAAAATAGATAAACCTGCGAAGCTCATATTGCAGTTTGTTGGTTCACGTTATATTTACTTTGTATGACGGCCCCATTTACTGCAAGTGTGTGACATGCCCACGCCAACGCGCTCCAACGAACACTTTTTTCACAAAAAGCCCTGAAACAAACTGACGCAACTTTTTAGAACCAAATAAAATAGAACGAACTAAACGTTCCCTGGAAATAATTTAGTTAATTTGATTTTTTTTATTGGCTTTTTTTTCTGAGTTTTCTGGGTCTACTTTCGCTTCATAATTAAAAATTCTGCATAGTAGTAGATAGCTAGGCCGCGTTTTCTTTTCATAAAATATTAAATTAGACAGCCCGGTTTATTCCGCAAACGAACCCGAAATATTTTGAGAACTAATTTCGAGGGGTAGCTAACAAAAGGTAGGCTATTGAGAGTCATGAAAGCACGCTAAATTCAGGATGGAAATCCAACTTTTCGATGAGGTTTTATCATCAGGGCATGAAAACGGCGTGTGTAGTGTATGGTACGGCTGCACGGGTGTAGTATCTGCACTAGTTCGCTTTTCAAAAGATTAATTTTTAGGGAGTGTATTTTTTGCTGTGGGCAGTGGCCGGCGGTACCGTTTTATTGCACACTATTCCGGCGAATAAACGTGCCGGGGGGCAGGGGGGTAATGGACCGATAGGGGGCGCCCACCCATGGCCGTCTGTATTGGCTGCGAATATTGAATATTTTTGCCGTGTTGTGAGCTAGGCTACGCTCGGGTAACCACTAATCAGTGTGCCGTGATGTACGACTGTTTACTACCGCACACTTTACATAATACGGCTGTATTCGACGTATTTGTAAAGGTTCGAATGGTGTTATTAACGCAAAATAAAATCAAGAAGGAAATTATTTGCATAAAGGACGAGTTAATTTTACTGAATGGGCCACTGGTTTACTCATATATTTTATACCGACTTCAAAAAAAAAGAAGGAGGTAATAAATTCGACACGTATGTATGTAATATTGTTGGAACTGCACAATATTGTTATTCTATGTGGGCTTCTAAACACGTGTGCCAGATTTCATAAGTGTGTTTGTATGTTTATATGTATGTTTGTCCACGTATTTCTCCGAAACTACTTATCTTATTGTGATCATTATTTTTGTGTTGGATTGAGTATCTCTCAACTTAGGGAAAAATGTAAGTTTAATCAAAATCGGTTTAGCGGTTTTCAAGATATGGAGCATACAACTGAACTCCTTAGAGACAAACAGCACAAAATGTGTAAATTGAGTTATTATGGGTAATTTGTCAATCCTTTAGACACCGTACTATAGACATTGCTCATTTTCAGTGATGGTGTACTATAATTAAAAAGAGAGAAATCATTATTTTTTATCAAAAATAAACTGACTTCGAAAACAAAACAAAATTATTACACTATTATTGTAATTAGGTAGTAATTAAAAAGTAAGTAATTAAAAAGTAAAATAATGCAGAAATAACACTCATAAACAGTGCAGTCTTTAGAAATCAATACAGTCGGAAATATTTTTTATGTAGTTATATATACAACGAAGAAATAAAAACAGTATGGTGATTATATATTTTTTGTGGACTTAACGCTTGAGTTTTTGAAGTGACATGCAATAAGGTTTTCAAGGACCAGTAAAATTTACTGAATGGGCCACTGGTCTATTGACTCATACTGCATTGCAACTAATTGATTTAATCCACGGAAAAACAACCCATGATTTCCGTCTATACAGGCTAACTTTTAATTCGACGACAATCTTTCAGGGGATGGGGGCACTCGTAAATATGAATAACCTTCATTATGGAAGCATCCCAGATATCACACAAACAATACATAATACATTAACTAAGTATTTATCTACGTCAAAAAAATTCAATAAGAGTTCTATTAAATAAATAAACACAGAACACAACTGAAACATTGACAAACATCCCTCCACCAATACGTGTACATGACAGGGTTTTTAGCGATTTTCTCTCGAACCATAACAACCCCGTCTTGGGGCGGGGTGGGCAGAGAGCTGGGTTAAGTAAACGAAGCCCCATTATAGAGTCCTTACAGCTGTAACAATAACACTTGCTTTCAGTTTGGGGATATTACTTAGAAGTGTTATGTAGATTTCTACTGTACAAGTTTTGTGTAGATGTGTTATTTTAACACTCTTTTTGCTGGCTTGGGTTCCTTAATATTTTTTTGTATTGAATGAAAGTTTGTATTTACCCATCCTTAACCAGCAAAGGGTATGAGCATAGGGTGAATCAACTTGGATGGTTTTTGACACAGAGCTGAAGAGCTCTGATTTCACGCCTATGATACATTTTATGCTGGTAGTAGGTAACCCACGGTTTTTTTTTAATTATTATAAATAAGCTCGCGCTTGACCACTGTCTCACCTGATGGTAAACGATGATGTAAGCGACCGCAAATCAAGCTCGCCTAGAAGTATCTAACATATTTATTTTTGACTTAAAGACCCCTGCATAAGAATACTCAATTTTAAATTTACCTATGATCTCAATGACTTAGAATGGGTGTCACAGAGGAACTGAAAACGTTCTGCTGAAACTTTCACTGAAACGTAAACCTAAATCAGCCATTATTAGTTTTCTATACCATTCATTCATATCTTTCATAATGCTCACAGCGAATGAATGGAACTCACTACCTGCGTCTGTGTTTCCGAACGCATTCAACCCGAATCTCTTCAAAGTTAGAGTAAACAGGCTCCTTCTGGGTAAGCTCACTCCATCGTCGACTCTGTCTCTGTCACCTATGACTTAGACGAGAGTCAAGAGCAAACCCATTTCAAATAAAAAAAATAAAAATTAACTATGAATTATTAAATTGTGAAAAACAATCTAGTTACATTTGCAGCCCCTGTCTGGGGGTATCAAATCAACAATTATATGTGTACACACATGGCAATTACAAGCACTGGAATTCATGGCATGAGAACTAAATACACTACAATCAGTTTACTACTCAACAGCTCTATAGATAAAAAAACAAGTACAAGTTTTTTTCGTGTTGAGGAAAAAAGGAAAAAAAATATCATGAAAAGAATAATTCTTTCGTAGTAAATACACCTATTCACAGGTAATGTGGGGTTAAATATATTTGAATTGTATATTAACCCTTATCACGCACGTACGGCTATAATACCAACCATTCAGTAGGTACAGTTAACCACAAATCAGTGTTACATATCAGGCATTGAGAGCACCTTTACGTCGTACCAGTAAAGGTGATATTCGTAGTTGATTTGTTACCACAGAGAGTTGACTGTAATACGATAGTTTGAGAGAACAAAAACCTTTTTAACAAACATTTGAACCGACGAAATAAGGAACTGAAAAGCAAAAATTAAAAAAACTTTTAGAAAAGCTTTCTGAGTTGGCACCAAACAAACAAACATGCAAATTAATTATTTAAACCTTAGAATGGCTGTAGCTAGGTTGATCTTCGTTAGTGGTTTGTTTTGCGCCCCCTTAAAATACTAGAGTAAAAGTTTTATTCTTTTTTGCTTATTTCGTCGGTTAATTTTTTTGTTAATATGGTTTTCATTTTTGCTTTTCAGTCGTTTCATAATTAAAGTTTCAGTGGGAAAATTGTCAATAAATCCTTTTTTATGCCTTCAGAGGTTGATTTTATTTTTAAAATTTAAATGGGACCGAGTTTGAGGTATTCATTCCAATAAAAACAGATTTTTTTAAATCGGACCACTCTATAAAAAAGTTTTGCGTCATCATACATAAAAATATACATGTCGAATTAAGAACTACCTTTTTGTTTCGTCGGTCAAAAACCACTTACTTCAAATCCATACTAACTAAGTACTATTTACCCGCATTAATTTACCACCCGTTATAATTGAATGTTGCCCTTAGTTAATTTATTCAAAAACCTAATTGCCCATCGCAATCAATTTGGCATAACAGGACGTCCAATTAAACGGTAACGAGGTAATATCAATCATCAACTGTGATATTAATAACGGGAAATCAAACTGAAAAAGTTTACAGGATTCGTGTGTTCACTGTGGAGCATACGGCGTGATATTATGATGTGTGTGCCAAACACATCATAACATCACGCCGTATGCTCCGAAAGGATAGTAGGTGGATGCAAGTTGAAAGACGTGATGTGGATTTCCGTCTATTGGTCGATTGATGGTGTCAAAACCCTTTGCCTTGCCGAATTTACCTACGCAATTAGGCTGCAGGCTGCTTCTAAGAAATTTCAGATGGAAAAACACAACAACACTTACCCGACTCGGGATACAAACTCAGGACCTCATACTCAACAGTAGACCAACGAGATAGTCAAACTGAAAAAGTTAACAAAATTGGTGTGTTCGCTCTGCCAGGCTGGGACTATAAAAACCTAGACAACTTTAACTCGGTAGATTGTATTAAGATCTTTTTTCCGCTTACACAAAAATACTACGGTCTATAAGACCCTAAGTAAATGAAGCCCAAAGTCTAAAGATAAAATACAGCCTTCCTTCACGACCTTGACTAAACCAATGCCTACTTTGAGACAGAATTCCAGATATCTTATTCACAGATCTACAAAAATACAAGCAAATAAGTCAGTTTTAAAAGTTTTGTGTGAGCCGCACTTCATTGTTTAGTGAGCCAGCCAGCTCTGCACTTTAAATCACAAACATACCGCAATGCCTCTTTTAAATTCGACTCTGACGTCAAAACTTCAATAGTTTTAAAAGTGGGTTAAAAATCAGGCATGTTTGCGGTCCAAGTCGTTTGAAATACTTCAGTACTTGCATATATATCGCATCAAGTATTCCGTTGGAAAAACTTGCGAGTTAACGACGTGTCGGACGTAAGACTTGTCGCACGTACGACTTGTCGCAAGTCCGTGCTATTGTATGCACATTTGCTTACATGTGACGGAAAACTTTAGCAATCTTTTGGGAATAAAATTGTAAAGCGAACACGGTTTTACACTTGCACTAACTCGCTCTATTTTATTTTTTCAAGCGTGATATTTTCGCGTATGAAAGAGCAAGTTTCGTGTAAAGAAATTTCTATTGCGACTCGCTATAAGACCCAAGAAATATAGAAGTTTGCGCCGATAAGAAGTTGGACTTTATATTCGGAGATGAAATTCGGGTCACAAAAGTTTTCATCTGCTTCTTGGCAGAATCTCGACGGTCTAGTGCTATTTATAGGCTTCCTAAAGCAACCACAGACCTAGATACATGAATTATTCGTTCCAAGTTACCGCTTCGTCTATCGACCTTCGATTTTCAGCCAGGCATTAGCACTTTAGATCGATTGATGCCTTTTTGCTTACTCTAGAACTGACCAACCTTGGTCGAAATCTTCGAGATTTTACACATGACATATGGAAAAAGCGTGTTTAAATTATCTAACAAACTAACGAGAAAATTCTGTCTCTTAAGCTTTCATCGCATAAGTTCTTTTGTAAGCGCAGGGTTTTTTACAGATATCCACTTCACTTCAAATGATACTTATACTGTTTCAACACGCATATTACGTCGTGTACCACCTACATTTTCTGGTTCAAAAATAAATGTTAGTACTCCGCAATACGAGCTGAATAGATTTTCAAATCATGTACTATGCGTGCAATCATCTTACTGTATTCGTGTATTCCTGTTACTGCGAAGTACGAACTAGAAGGAATTTCGTTTTGATTGTGATCGTTTTTTTTTTCTGCTTCTAGCAGCCTAATTGCGTAAGTGAATTCGGCAAATAACGCGTATAGGCAAGGGTGACTACACCTTTAAAATAACGATTTTCGTATAGCGTAATACACTCGAAAGGGGATAGGTCATGGTAAGGATATTTGAATTTAACTCATAGGGTGGAGGACGTACCCTTTCTAAATTATTTACGCAATACCGATAACATTTAAAGGCAATGTATCAGACTCTTTCATGGAGTTGTTCCCTTTGTCTGATATTCCCACATCCCTACAGAGTAAGCCTGACATATTGGTATGTAGAACATATTCCTAATATTGAAATAGTTAAATGTAAATATTGGCATACTTTCGAAATTGAACGACGTATTTATTACCCGTCAACGGCGAAGACAAAAGAAAGGATAATGATTTTAGCAGTCTATGTATGTATATTTGTTTGTATATATTTACTTATGTTCCTCCGTAGCGCCTAAACTATTCATCCGATTTTGATGAATAAGGTGTCAATCGATTCGTTATTATAGCCCGGGTAAATAAAAAAATAAAAAACCGTAGTTTGGTTACTTTTTACCCGACTGACGAAGGAGGGTAATGTGTTTATCAGTCTATGTATGTATGTTTGTTCCTATGTGGCGTTTTAGAGAACAAACGCGTTGGCCGATTTTGATGATTCTTACGTAAATCGTTTCGTCTTAACCCTGCGAGTGTCACTGGCTACATTCAAATTGGGAAATAGAAAAATGCCGGATTTTAGGCGCCATATTGTGGGGGCCCAGAAGTTTTTAATTCATGCTACATAATTTATCTAGTAGTAGACACGCTTCAATCGACAAACCATAATATTGAACATGTAATTATGACATGATATCTTGCGAAAACACCCCGATTCAAACAATAAACCGATTTGTCAGCTTTCAAAAAATATAAATAAATCTGTTTATCCTGAATGATGCCACAGACACGTCAAACTTATAACACCCTTGTTTATCCGTCGGGGGTTAAACATACCTCCAGTTAAACTGAAAACTGTCCCCATAGTTAGGAATTGACTAGGCAGATTGAATATTGTCTGAGTCTGGGGGATAAATCACGAGACTACTAATGTAAAACATATGTTAACAGGCAGATATTTCACACAGCGGGCTTGGTACGCTTCACGGGAGTTTTAATAACAGGTGTGAGTACAAAGGCCGGACGTTTCATTGTCTGTGCCTCATCCGAACGAGGCTCTCATTTTCTGAGCCGCAAGCCGCGACGTAACCGAAAATATTCGCAACAAGTTTGTTGACGAGCCCGTTATGAACCACCCGCAAGCAGACGGTTTAAAAGTTGCTAACATATGTACGTCCCTTTCCGTGCTGAGTTTATGAAAATATATTCGGAGTGAGGATGTGGTGGCAAAATGTTTGTTTGTGCCGGCAAAATTAAGCACCTGGCGATAGATACAGACTTTCAAATGTACCTAAATATAAAGGTCCGAGCAAAGTGACTATGACCTTGATGTCGCTGGAATCCGGAGCCGCTTTGTTCGGAAGTCTACACTGGAAATTCTTGACAAGAAGGTCCTAAGCACCGTATAATACGCGTTCGGATCAAACCACTGTTACAGCTGCGCAAAAGTGTCGCTGAGCTCGAATGGTGCCCCATGCATTTCTCGTATCGCTGCGTTGTTGACGCCGGAGCCACTTTGCTCGGCAGTCTAGGTTTAGAAGGTATAAAGATGTAAAAGTTTTAAGTTTGACGTGTGTACCTGTATGTTTATGAATTTGTGTATCTGTCTGTGGCATCATAGCTCCTAAAGGGAAGAACCGATTTTGATTAAGTTTTTTTTTATGTTTGAAAGGTGACATTATCGGGAGAGTTCTTAGCTATGGTTGATGAAAATCGTTTCAGCCATACAAAAAATATGGTCGTATGCGTGAATCGGGGAATAACGCAAGATATCGTGTCGAGGGTTTTTAAATTTTACTTGTTAAAAGGTTATCTCAGCAATAGTTTGTGATCTGATTCCCAAAATTCTTACACTAATAGATAGCTAGATTAAAGTACCGAGTGCCATAAACTACTTTTTATACCAGAAAATGTACGGTTTTTGAATAATGACCACGGAAGCAAAGTCGTGGAAAAAAGCTAGTGCCAGAAGAAATGACGCAGTTAAAGTTATGGCTATCTTATTAACAATTATGTTGATGTTTTTAAGTGAAAATATCATAAACAATGTTGTGCGGAACATAATTTTACGACCAGGTTTGCACCACTAGACTTACGTTATGTGCGATAGTGCACTTACAATTATTGGTGTAATAGAACCAAAGACCTTATACGTATTTCTTTCTACTAGACTGTGTACCAAAATTTTTTGTTTAGCTAAAATAAAATCTATCATCATACACCTAGGCTGGCTATTTCCTTATAAGCGGTAGCTAACCAAAAGCGGTCCTGGCGAGAGGGTTTCCGCTGGTAGTGTGTCCTTGTCTGACCTCTTGCTAGCTCAACTAATCATTGGGTTTGGTAGAAATGGTAGAAAATTTTATATTTTTCTTTTTATGTTATACCAAAAACGAACAATTCATAGACTTTGACACGTATTTAAATATTTCTTGAAAAGTATATAAATATTTCTAGTTCCTATATTTAATCAATTCGTTGTATTTAAAAAAATATTCATTAGTACTGAGTAAGAGTAGTACTTTTAAATGTTTGGGCCTGGTAATACTAAATGTAGGATGGTGGTTTGCGGATTTTTTGGCGGACTTTGTTCGAGTGAAATTCAGCGGCTGTTAATATTATTTACAAATTGATTCGTAGTCGAATACAACTGGACATTATGTGAAATCATAGAGGTATATTTAGCTGCCGGTATTTCAAAGCACCGTCAGAAGACTGCAGGGTCATCTAACGCCTCTCCTTCATGAGCTTGAGAGTAGGATCAGAGAGCTTTTTGTTCCAATCTTTATGATGGTCTTGAAGAATGAAATTTGAAGAGACTTGGGATTTAAGGATTATTGAGTCCTACCCCTCTCTTCGAACTTCAGATAACTGTTTAATACTCCATTGTAAACTGCTCAATTCCTCTTCGAGTTCGGTGATATTTTCGTCGGTCCGGAGTGTGCGCATGTTGTACGTTGCCAGGTACAGTCGTCGGTATTGTTGGGGTAGCCGGATCTCGTCCGGGATTCTTAGCACCCCTTGCCATACCGTAACCTCAACCGCTACCGTAGTCAAGGGTACTGGGCAATAGGGCCTATGTTTTATTTGTGCTATTCATGGGGAGTGCTTTGCAGGCGGGTTGGCGATCGCAGTATGGTTGTTACAAATGCACAGACAACGCTGCTGCCCATTCTCTGGTTTTTATCTTAGTCGCCTCTTACGACACCCACGGCCAAACATAGGATGGTGAAATTCTGTACGCCCTACACCATACGGTTAGTGAATTAGATACCAAAAAATATAAAACGTTTCTTTTTATTAACTGTAAATTAGGTAGGTTTAGGTAGCGCAGTTAGGTAGCATCAACATATCGGAATACTTAAATTATCGTTTTTACAATCAATTTGTCCCGTGTTCTGTTTGGTCATGGTCACCTCATTAGAAAGAGACACACTACCAAAGGGAGCCCTCTCGCTCGGACCGGTTTTTGCGCCATAGTGCACAGTCTAGTAGTAAGAAGTATAAGGTCTTTGAATAGAACCTACTGGCGACAAACTACTGGTGTTATACAGTGGATAGTTAGGTACTTATACTTTTTAAGATAGCTTGATCTCTGCGGCATATGTCAAACTGACGTATACGTTATTGTTAGCCTGTCAAGCGCTATTGTTACTGTATTGACACTGACAGCTGTCGCAAAGATCAAGCTATCTTTTAAGAAGTATGAACCAGTTTAATTATACGAATAAACATTTTATTTTGAGCATTATTTTCAGAAGTCAGTGTGGAACCAAATCAAAGGTCTCCCAAAACTGAAGCCTAATAGTAGAAAATTCATATTAGATACTAATTTACCCTAGGGATGAACTTACCCTGACCCAGGACATAAAAAGCACAGCAATGGAATATTTTCCCATCATGGCTGTCCCTTAGTCAATACTCTGTGCCCTCAGTAATATAATGATGATTAACTCAGTTAAGCGATTCTTAATGACATCTTTCCAATTACACTAATAGCAATAGGTTCTAAACATACAAGTATACTTAGATACAAAGAGTTAAAGACGGCTCAACAAAACATCGCTTACAAACGAACCCGTGATGAGATCTAATTACGAAATACACGAAAAGATAAGTAAACAAATAAGCGAATAATGTGGCGTTTTGTCGGTTTTTCGCGAGCCGAGGGAAGAAACCGTTTAATAATGAGTCTGCCTATAAACGGGGCCGTTTCTTTTTATTTTGCCTCCTCGGGCTTTGTCTCGGGCTTTGCATTTTACATGACCCGTACCTTTACAATCTTTCACATCTACAATCCTACTTTTTATATCTTTGTTTCGCCGCGAACCAGTTTTGGGCAGGAAATGGAATGTCCTCTTTATCTGACACAAAGTTGGCAACACTAAGCATTTACGGTTCAGATGCCAAGTGTCGTTTGACGATGGTTTTGGCTCTATTACATAATTTAAGAGAAATAGCACTTAGTAGGTTGGTTAAATATCTTTTAAAATATTATCTTTTATTTTTAGAAAGGTAATTTATGGGCAGATTTTGGTGTCTTATCTACGCGAATCTGTTGAATACAAGTTACCTACATTTATTTAAACAAGCTTTTTTATTTGTCCGTCAGTGAGATTAGCAAATAATATTGGACACGTATTATTTGCTTTACCAAATCAATAAAAAATCACACAGATATAGCGCATCAAAGTTCTGGAGCGGGGGTTGGTGACGTCACTATGTCAGTTACGTCATAATGTGTACTAACGGGACGATGTAACACTATATTTCAACGCATTATAACGACGTCACTTTGTTTAGGTACGTGACAAAAGAAAAATACGTGTCCAATATTTTTTATTAATCTACTTGACGGACAAAAAAGAAATTTACAGTAAACATCCCTATTATTACAAAATCCAAAGTCACGAGAAGCAAACGTGTGCGCAAAATTTCAACTCAATCGGACAATAGTTGTACTGAGTCAATAGTTGTAATCAAATCTTGCATCATTTGATGCAAGATTTGATTACAGACACGGAGAAAGATGATCGAAAACAAGCCGAGATAACAAAAAGATTTTTTTAAAGCTTTTATATAAAAAAATACATTGTCACAAGAAACATAATTGTGTGCAAAATTTTTACTCAATCGGACGGTGGGGAATGAGTCATATTTAACTTGCAAGATTTGATTACAGACACCGAAAAATGAAGACATAAACAAGCTTAGAAAGTAAAATGATTTTTCAAATGAGCTTTTATATAAAAAATTGCATTGTCATGAGAAAAACATGTTTGCAAAATTTCAGCTCAATAGGACACTGGGAAATGGGTCAAATTTAAGTTGCAAGATTTGATGACAGACACCGAGAAAGGTGACAAGCTTAGAAATATAAAGGATTATTTTTAAAACAAGCATTCATATTAAAAAATTGCATTGTCTTGAGCAAAAACATATGTGCAAAATTTCAGGTCAATGGGACACTAGCAAGTGGGTCAAATTTAACTTGCAAGATTTGACTACAGACACCGAACAGGTGAAAGTAAATAAAAGCTTGTACAGTACCTACAAATATTTTCTTAATGTCTCGGCAATCGTCGTGTTTAGTCAGTCGACGGCTTTCTATCAGACTTCCAAGTTGATTGAGAGCGTCCGGTCTGCACCAAGTGCAAAGGGCAACCTGCGGCAACTGATAGAATTCCGAAGACTGACAAAACACGAAGTTTGCCGAGGGAAAATAAGAAAATAGTTGTACTGTAATACGGTCTAAGTTTATTTCGAAGCCTTGTTGGTCTATAGGTTGCAAGCGCTACCCAGGACTCATATTCAGCAGAGCTCCTGGGTTCGGTTCCTGGATCGGGCCAAATGTTATTGGGTTTTTCCATCTGGCATTTCTCAGTAGCAGCCAAGATTCTGGACCTGTGGCTGGTTGTAGCTCGGCCCCTATTACATGGGACTTGAACATAACTGGCGATATGTAGCTGTGTTATAGCGATATCTAGCTGTACTATAGCGATGTAGCTGTACTATAGCTATATGTAGCTGTGTTATAGCGATATATAGCTGTACTATAGCGATGTAGATGAACTATAGCTATATATAGCTGTGTTATAGCGATATGTAGCTGTAGTATATCTATTTGTAGCTGTACTATAGCGATATGCAGCTGTACTATAGAGATATCTAGCTGTACTATAGCTACATGTAACTGTACTATAGCATATGTAGCTGTACTATAGCGATATGCAGCTGTACTATAGATATATCTAGCTGTACTATAGCGATATGTAGCTGTACTATAGCGATATGTAGCTGTACTAAAGCGCTATGAACTGTACTATAGCTACATGCAGCTGTACTACAGCTTTTGTAGCTGTACTATAGCGATATGTAGCTGTACTAAAGCGCTATGAACTATACTACAGCTACATGCAGCTGTACCATAGCGTATGTAGCTGTACTATAGCTACATGTAACTGCACTATAGCGATATGTAGCTGTACTATAGCGATATGTAGCTGAACTATAGCTACATATAGCTGTACTATACCGATATGAAGCTGTACTACAGCTATAAGTAGCTGTACTATAGCTACATGTAGCTGCACTATAGCGATATGTAGCTGTACTATAGCGATATGTAGCTGTACTAAAGCTATTTGTAGCTGTACTATAGCTACTTGTAGCTATACTATATCTACATGTAGCTGCACTATATCGATATGTAGCTGTACTATAGCTATATGTAGCTGTACTAAAGCGCTATGAACTGTACTATAGCTACATGCAGCTGTACTACAGCTTTTGTAGCTGTACTATAGCGATATGTAGCTGTACTAAAGCGCTATGAACTATACTACAGCTACATGCAGCTGTACCATAGCTTATGTAGCTGTACTATAGCTACATGTAACTGCACTATAGCGATATGTAGCTGTACTATAGCGATATGTAGCTGTACTATAGCTGTCGTGTTATAGCGATATGTAGCTGTACTATAGCTACATGTAGCTGCACTATAGCGATTTGACTACAGACACCGAACAGGTGAAAGTAATTAAAAGCTTGTACAGTACCTACAACTATTTTCTTAATATCTCTCGGCAAACGTCGTGTTTCGTCAGTCGACGGCTTTCTATCAGACTTCCAAGTTGATTGAGAGCGTCTGGTCTGCACCAAGTGCAAAGGGTAACCTGCGGCAACTGATAGAATTCCGCAGACTGACAAAACACGAAGTTTGCCGAGGGAAATTAAGAAAATAGTTGTACTGTAATACGGTCCAAGTTTATTTTGAAGCCTTGTTGGTCTGTAGGTTGCAAGCGCTACCCAGGACTCATATTCAGCAGAGGTCCTGGGTTCAGTTCCTGGATCGGGCCAAATGTTATTGGGTTTTTCCATCTGGCATTTCTCAGTAGCAGCCAAGATTCTGAATCTGTGGCTGGTTGTAGATCGGCCCCTATTACATGGGACTTGAACATAACTGGCGATAGCTTTTATATAAAAAATTGCATTGTCATGAGAAAAACATGTTTGCAAAATTTCAGCTCAATAGGACACTGGGAAATGGGTCAAATTTAAGTTGCAAGATTTGATGACAGACACCGAGAAAGGTGACAAGCTTAGAAATATAAAGGATTATTTTTAAAACAAGCATTCATATTAAAAAATTGCGTTGTCTTGAGCAAAAACATGTGTGCAAAATTTCAGGTCAATGGGACACTAGCAAGTGGGTCAAATTTAACTTGCAAGATTTGACTACAGACACCGAACAGGTGAAAGTAAATAAAAGCTTGTACAGTACCTACAAATATTTTCTTAATGTCTCTCGGCAATCGTCGTGTTTAGTCAGTCGACGGCTTTCTATCAGACTTCCAAGTTGATTGAGAGCGTCCGGTCTGCACCAAGTGCAAAGGGCAACCTGCGGCAACTGATAGAATTCCGAAGACTGACAAAACACGAAGTTTGCCGAGGGAAAATAAGAAAATAGTTGTACTGTAATACGGTCTAAGTTTATTTCGAAGCCTTGTTGGTCTATAGGTTGCAAGCGCTACCCAGGACTCATATTCAGCAGAGCTCCTGGGTTCGGTTCCTGGATCGGGCCAAATGTTATTGGGTTTTTCCATCTGGCATTTCTCAGTAGCAGCCAAGATTCTGGACCTGTGGCTGGTTGTAGCTCGGCCCCTATTACATGGGACTTGAACATAACTGGCGATATGTAGCTGTGTTATAGCGATATCTAGCTGTACTATAGCGATGTAGCTGTACTATAGTTATATGTAGCTGTGTTATAGCGATATATAGCTGTACTATAGCGATGTAGATGAACTATAGCTATATATAGCTGTGTTATAGCGATATGTAGCTGTAGTATATCTATTTGTAGCTGTACTATAGCGATATGCAGCTGTACTATAGAGATATCTAGCTGTACTATAGCTACATGTAACTGTACTATAGCATATGTAGCTGTACTATAGCGATATGCAGCTGTACTATAGATATATCTAGCTGTACTATAGCGATATGTAGCTGTACTATAGCGATATGTAGCTGTACTAAAGCGCTATGAACTGTACTATAGCTACATGCAGCTGTACTACAGCTTTTGTAGCTGTACTATAGCGATATGTAGCTGTACTAAAGCGCTATGAACTATACTACAGCTACATGCAGCTGTACCATAGCGTATGTAGCTGTACTATAGCTACATGTAACTGCACTATAGCGATATGTAGCTGAACTATAGCTACATATAGCTGTACTATACCGATATGAAGCTGTACTACAGCTATAAGTAGCTGTACTATAGCTACATGTAGCTGCACTATAGCGATATGTAGCTGTACTATAGCGATATGTAGCTGTACTAAAGCTATTTGTAGCTGTACTATAGCTACTTGTAGCTATACTATATCTACATGTAGCTGCACTATATCGATATGTAGCTGTACTATAGCTATATGTAGCTGTACTAAAGCGCTATGAACTGTACTATAGCTACATGCAGCTGTACTACAGCTTTTGTAGCTGTACTATAGCGATATGTAGCTGTACTAAAGCGCTATGAACTATACTACAGCTACATGCAGCTGTACCATAGCTTATGTAGCTGTACTATAGCTACATGTAACTGCACTATAGCGATATGTAGCTGTACTATAGCGATATGTAGCTGTACTATAGCTGTCGTGTTATAGCGATATGTAGCTGTACTATAGCTACATGTAGCTGCACTATAGCGATTTGACTACAGACACCGAACAGGTGAAAGTAATTAAAAGCTTGTACAGTACCTACAACTATTTTCTTAATATCTCTCGGCAAACGTCGTGTTTCGTCAGTCGACGGCTTTCTATCAGACTTCCAAGTTGATTGAGAGCGTCTGGTCTGCACCAAGTGCAAAGGGTAACCTGCGGCAACTGATAGAATTCCGCAGACTGACAAAACACGAAGTTTGCCGAGGGAAATTAAGAAAATAGTTGTACTGTAATACGGTCCAAGTTTATTTCGAAGCCTTGTTGGTCTGTAGGTTGCAAGCGCTACCCAGGACTCATATTCAGCAGAGGTCCTGGGTTCAGTTCCTGGATCGGGCCAAATGTTATTGGGTTTTTCCATCTGGCATTTCTCAGTAGCAGCCAAGATTCTGAATCTGTGGCTGGTTGTAGCTCGGCCCCTATTACATGGGACTTGAACATAACTGGCGATAGCTTTTATATAAAAAATTGCATTGTCATGAGAAAAACATGTTTGCAAAATTTCAGCTCAATAGGACACTGGGAAATGGGTCAAATTTAAGTTGCAAGATTTGATGACAGACACCGAGAAAGGTGACAAGCTTAGAAATATAAAGGATTATTTTTAAAACAAGCATTCATATTAAAAAATTGCATTGTCTTGAGCAAAAACATGTGTGCAAAATTTCAGGTCAATGGGACACTAGCAAGTGGGTCAAATTTAACTTGCAAGATTTGACTACAGACACCGAACAGGTGAAAGTAAATAAAAGCTTGTACAGTACCTACAAATATTTTCTTAATGTCTCTCGGCAATCGTCGTGTTTAGTCAGTCGACGGCTTTCTATCAGACTTCCAAGTTGATTGAGAGCGTCCGGTCTGCACCAAGTGCAAAGGGCAACCTGCGGCAACTGATAGAATTCCGAAGACTGACAAAACACGAAGTTTGCCGAGGGAAAATAAGAAAATAGTTGTACTGTAATACGGTCTAAGTTTATTTCGAAGCCTTGTTGGTCTATAGGTTGCAAGCGCTACCCAGGACTCATATTCAGCAGAGCTCCTGGGTTCGGTTCCTGGATCGGGCCAAATGTTATTGGGTTTTTCCATCTGGCATTTCTCAGTAGCAGCCAAGATTCTGGACCTGTGGCTGGTTGTAGCTCGGCCCCTATTACATGGGACTTGAACATAACTGGCGATATGTAGCTGTGTTATAGCGATATCTAGCTGTACTATAGCGATGTAGCTGTACTATAGCTATATGTAGCTGTGTTATAGCGATATATAGCTGTACTATAGCGATGTAGATGAACTATAGCTATATATAGCTGTGTTATAGCGATATGTAGCTGTAGTATATCTATTTGTAGCTGTACTATAGCGATATGCAGCTGTACTATAGAGATATCTAGCTGTACTATAGCTAAATGTAACTGTACTATAGCATATGTAGCTGTACTATAGCGATATGCAGCTGTACTATAGATATATCTAGCTGTACTATAGCGATATGTAGCTGTACTATAGCGATATGTAGCTGTACTAAAGCGCTATGAACTGTACTATAGCTACATGCAGCTGTACTACAGCTTTTGTAGCTGTACTATAGCGATATGTAGCTGTACTAAAGCGCTATGAACTATACTACAGCTACATGCAGCTGTACCATAGCTTATGTAGCTGTACTATAGCTACATGTAACTGCACTATAGCGATATGTAGCTGTACTATAGCGATATGTAGCTGTACTATAGCTACATATAGCTGTACTATACCGATATGAAGCTGTACTACAGCTACATGTAGCTGTACTATACCGATATGTAGCTGTACTATAGCTATAAGTAGCTGTACTATAGCTACATGTAGCTGCACTATAGCGATATGTAGCTGTACTATAGCGATATGTAGCTGTACTAAAGCTATTTGTAGCTGTACTATAGCTACTTGTAGCTATACTATATCTACATGTAGCTGCACTATATCAATATGTAGCTGTACTATAGCTATATGTAGCTGTACTAAAGCGCTATTTATTTATTTATGTATTCTTTATTGTACACCAGAAAATACAGTAACAAAAGAAACTTAAAACTAAAAATATACAACGGGCGGCCTTATCGCATTCCGCGATCTCTTCCAGGCAACCTGGAATGGACAGTGATTGCCTGGACATGACATGGGGTTGTCAGGGGTGTAACAATACCAACAATGAATATAATGATACAATAATACCTAATAAAAACACAAATAGATATATATGCCATATAATAAATACATAAATACATACATATTTAATATATAAGACGTGAAAATAAATGACGTACGACAATCATAGACAAAGTCTGTCAAAAAACTAAGAGTACGATTACAGCGATAAGTAATGTTCCTTGACGAGTCTTTTAAACACAGGCAACGACTGAGCACGTTTAATTGGGTCAGGCAATGCATTCCACAGACGAGCAGCCTGGACTGTAAAAGATTTATCCATGAAAGTTGTGGAATGCATTGGCATTTTAAGTCGCAAGTTAACTGATGACCTCAGGGATTTTGTGTGGGAATCGCAGATAAACTGAAAACGATCCTTGAGATAAAGAGGGGTGGAAGGAGTAAAGAGCACATTAAACAAAAGAGAAAGAATATGTGTATTCCGGCGAAGGCGAATTGGCAACCACTTGAGCTTTACACGGAATTCGGAAACATGGTCATATTTGCGTAAACCGAATATGAACCTTATACAAAAATTTTGAAGCCGCTCAAGTTTATCAAGTTGTTCTTGAGTAAGGTCAAGATAGCTGGCATCAGCATAATCAAGGATGGGAAGAAGAAGAGATTGTGCAAGCGCAATCTTGGTGGCAGTCGGAAGAAAATTACGTAGTCTCCTCAAAGTTGCAGCAGATGCAAACAACTTGCGGCTAACTTCTTGCAGTTGGGCAGTCCAAGAGAAGTTCCCGTCGATGTATATCCCCAAGTTTTTAACTTTCTCACTGAAAGGAATTACTGCATTGTCAAAAATAACTTGGGGAAGAGTCGTCCAGTCGATCCTAGAAACCATTCTAGGACTGCCCACTACTATTACCTGCGTCTTTATAGGGTTTACCTTAAGCCCATACCTCTTGCTCCAATCGCAAATGCGAGCCAGATCATGATTGATGGTTGCTAAAGCCTCAGTCAGCTTTCCGAGAGGAGCTCGCGAGTATAATTGCAGATCATCTGCATAAAGATGGTAGGAAGAAATTAGTTCATTGGAGATTGAGTTTATAAAAACTGCGAAAAGTAAAGGAGATAAAACGCCACCCTGTGGTACCCCGGCAGAAGTACTACACCAGAAAGACAAGTTCTCTCCAATGCATATACGTTGCCGGCGCCCGTACAGGTAACTACGAAACCAGTCAACCACTGATGGAGATATATTAAGAGAGCATAGAATGCCAAGCAAAATGTCGAAATCAACAGTATTAAAAGCATTACTGAAATCCAGCAATGCCAAGACCGTCAGATTACTACTTTCCATGGCTGACCTTATATCATCCGTAATGTTTAGAAGAGCTGTAGTGGTGCTGTGACCAGGACGGAAGCCGGACTGGAAGGGATTGAGGAGATTATTTTTGGATAGGAAAGTGCTTATTTGATTATGAATTAACCGTTCTAAGACTTTGGACAAGAATGGTAAGACGGATATTGGGCGGAATTCAGAAAAGGATGAGGGATTGGATTTTTTTGGTAAAGGAATTATCTGCGCATCTTTCCATGAGGATGGGAAGAGACCGCTAGACGCAGAAAAGTTAAGGATGTGCTATGAACTATACTACAGCTACATGCAGCTGTACCATAGCTTATGTAGCTGTACTATAGCTACATGTAACTGCACTATAGCGATATGTAGCTGTACTATAGCGATATGTAGCTGTACTATAGCTACATGTAGCTGTACTATAGCTGTCGTGTTATAGCGATATGTAGTTGTACTATAGCTACATGTAGCTGCACTATAGCGATTTGACTACAGACACCGAACAGGTGAAAGTAATTAAAAGCTTGTACAGTACCTACAACTATTTTCTTAATATCTCTCGGCAAACGTCGTGTTTCGTCAGTCGACGGCTTTCTATCAGACTTCCAAGTTGATTGAGAGCGTCTGGTCTGCACCAAGTGCAAAGGGCAACCTGCGGCAACTGATAGAATTCCGCAGACTGACAAAACACGAAGTTTGCCGAGGGAAATTAAGAAAATAGTTGTACTGTAATACGGTCCAAGTTTATTTCGAAGCCTTGTTGGTCTGTAGGTTGCAAGCGCTACCCAGGACTCATATTCAGCAGAGGTCCTGGGTTCAGTTCCTGGATCGGGCCAAATGTTATTGGGTTTTTCCATCTGGCATTTTTCAGTAGCAGCCAAGATTCTGAATCCGTGGCTGGTTGTAGCTCGGCCCCTATTACATGGGACTTGAACATAACTGGCGATATGTAGCTGTATTATAGCGATATGAAGCTGTACTATAGCTACATGTAGCTGCACTATAGCTATATGTAGCTGAACTATAGCTACATGTAGCTGTACTATAGCTATATCTAGCTGTACTATAGTGATATGTAGCTGTAATATAGCTATAGGTAGCTGTACTAAAGCGATATGTAGCTGTACTATAACTACATGTAGCTGCACTATAGCGATATGTAGCTGTACTATAGCTATAAGTAGCTGTATTATAGCTACATGTAGCTGCACTATAGCGATATGTAGCTGTACTATAGCGATATGTAGCTGTACTAAAGCTATTTGTAGCTGTACTATAGCTACTTGTAGCTATACTATATCTACATGTAGCTGCACTATATCGATATGTAGCTGTACTATAGCTATATGTAGCTGTACTAAAGCGATATGCAGCTGTACTACAGCTACATATAGCTGTACTATACCGATATGTAGCTGTAATATAGCTATGTGTAGCTGTACTATATCAATATGTAGCTGGACTAAAGCGATATGTAGCTGTACTACAGCTACATGTAGCTGCACTATATCGATATGTAGCTGTACTATAGCTATATGTAGCTGTACTAAAGCGTTATGCAGCTGTACTACAGCTACATATAGCTGTACTATACCGATATGTAGCTGTAATATAGCTATGTGTAGCTGTACTATATCAATATGTAGCTGTACTAAAGCTATATGCAGCTGTTCTACAGCTACATATAGCTGTACTATACCGATATGAAGCTGTACTACAGCTACATGTAGCTGTACTATACCGATATGTAGCTGTACTATAGCTATAAGTAGCTGTACTATAGCTACATGTAGCTGCACTAGAGCTACATGTAGCTGCACTATAGCGATATGTAGCTGTACTATAGCGATATGTAGCTGTACTAAAGCTATTTGTAGCTGTACTATAGCGATAAGTAGCTGTACTAAAGCTATTTGTAGCTGTACTATAGCTACTTGTAGCTATACTATATCTACATGCAGCTGCACTATATCGATATGTAGCTGTACTATAGCTATATGTAGATGTACTATAGCTATATGTAGCTGTAATAAAGCGATATGCAGCTGTACTATACCGATATGTAGCTGTAATATAGCTATGTGTAGCTGTACTATATCAATATGTAGCTGTACTACAGCTACATATAGCTGTACTATACCGATATGTAGCTGTAATATAGCTATGTGTAGCTGTACTATATCAATATGTAGCTGGACTAAAGCGATATGTAGCTGTACTACAGCTACATGTAGCTGCACTATATCGATATGTAGCTGTACTATAGCTATATGTAGCTGTACTAAAGCGTTATGCAGCTGTACTACAGCTACATATAGCTGTACTATACCGATATGTAGCTGTAATATAGCTATGTGTAGCTGTACTATATCAATATGTAGCTGTACTAAAGCTATATGCAGCTGTTCTACAGCTACATATAGCTGTACTATACCGATATGAAGCTGTACTACAGCTACATGTAGCTGTACTATACCGATATGTAGCTGTACTATAGCTATAAGTAGCTGTACTATAGCTACATGTAGCTGCACTATAGCTACATGTAGCTGCACTATAGCGATATGTAGCTGTACTATAGCGATATGTAGCTGTACTAAAGCTATTTGTAGCTGTACTATAGCTACTTGTAGCTATACTATATCTACATGTAGCTGCACTATATCGATATGTAGCTGTACTATAGCTATATGTAGCTGTACTAAAGCGATATGCAGCTGTTCTATACCGATATGTAGCTGTAATATAGCTATGTGTAGCTGTACTATATCAATATGTAGCTGTACTAAAGCTATATGCAGCTGTTCTACAGCTACATATAGCTGTACTATACCGATATGAAGCTGTACTACAGCTACATGTAGCTGTACTATACCGATATGTAGCTGTACTATAGCTATAAGTAGCTGTACTATAGCTACATGTAGCTGCCCTAGAGCTACATGTAGCTGCACTATAGCGATATGTAGCTGTACTATAGCGATATGTAGCTGTACTAAAGCTATTTGTAGCTGTACTATAGCGATAAGTAGCTGTACTAAAGCTATTTGTAGCTGTACTATAGCTACTTGTAGCTATACTATATCTACATGCAGCTGCACTATATCGATATGTAGCTGTACTATAGCTATATGTAGATGTACTATAGCTATATGTAGCTGTAATAAAGCGATATGCAGCTGTACTATACCGATATGTAGCTGTAATATAGCTATGTGTAGCTGTACTATATCAATATGTAGCTGTACTACAGCTACATATAGCTGTACTATACCGATATGTAGCTGTAATATAGCTATGTGTAGCTGTACTATATCAATATGTAGCTGGACTAAAGCGATATGTAGCTGTACTACAGCTACATGTAGCTGCACTATATCGATATGTAGCTGTACTATAGCTATATGTAGCTGTACTAAAGCGTTATGCAGCTGTACTACAGCTACATATAGCTGTACTATACCGATATGTAGCTGTAATATAGCTATGTGTAGCTGTACTATATCAATATGTAGCTGTACTAAAGCTATATGCAGCTGTTCTACAGCTACATATAGCTGTACTATACCGATATGTAGCTGTAATATAGCTATGTGTAGCTGTACTATATCAATATGTAGCTGTACTAAAGCTATATGCTGCTGTTCTACAGCTACATATAGCTGTACTATACCGATATGTAGCTGTACTATAGCTATAAGTAGCTGTACTATAGCTACATGTAGCTGCACTATAGCGATATGTAGCTGTACTATAGCGATAATTAGCTGTACTAAAGCTATTTGTAGCTGTACTATAGCTACTTGTAGCTATACTATATCTACATGCAGCTGCACTATATCGATATGTAGCTGTACTATAGCTATATGTAGATGTACTAAAGCGATATGCAGCTGTACTATAGCGATATGTAGCTGTAATATAGCTATGTGTAGCTGTACTATATCAATATGTAGCTGTACTATATCAATATGTAGCTGTACTAAAGCTATATGCAGCTGTACTACAGCTACATATAGCTGTACTATGCCGATATGAAGCTGTAATATAGCTATATGTAGCTGTACTATAACTACATGTAGCTGCAATATAGCGATATGTAGCTGTACTATAGCTATATGTAGCTGAACTAAAGCGATATGCAGCTGTACTACAGCTACATATAGCTGTACTATACCGATATGTAGCTGTAATATAGCTATGTGTAGCTGTACTATATCAATATGTAGCTGATCTAAAGCGATATGTAGCTGTACTACAGCTACATGTAGCTGCACTATATCGATATGTAGCTGTACTATAGCTATATGTAGCTGTACTAAAGCGTTATGCAGCTGTACTACAGCTACATATAGCTGTACTATACCGATATGTAGCTGTAATATAGCTATGTGTAGCTGTACTATATCAATATGTAGCTGTACTAAAGCTATATGCAGCTGTTCTACAGCTACATATAGCTGTACTATACCGATATGTAGCTGTACTATAGCTATAAGTAGCTGTACTATAGCTACATGTAGCTGCACTATAGCTACATGTAGCTGCACTATAGCGATATGTAGCTGTACTATAGCGATATGTAGCTGTACTAAAGCTATTTGTAGCTGTACTATAGCTACTTGTAGCTATACTATATCTACATGTAGCTGCACTATATCGATATGTAGCTGTACTATAGCTATATGTAGCTGTACTAAAGCGATATGCAGCTGTACTATACCGATATGTAGCTGTAATATAGCTATGTGTAGCTGTACTATATCAATATGTAGCTGTTCTACAGCTACATATAGCTGTACTATACCGATATGAAGCTGTACTACAGCTACATGTAGCTGTACTAAAGCGATATGCAGCTGTACTATAGCGATATGTAGCTGTAATATAGCTATGTGTAGCTGTACTATATCAATATGAAGCTGAACTAAAGCGATATGTAGCTGTACTACAGCTACATGTAGCTGCACTATATCGATATGTAGCTGTACTATAGCTATATGTAGATGTACTAAAGCGATATGCAGCTGTACTACAGCTACATATAGCTGTACTATACCGATATGTAGCCGTAATATAGCTATGTGTAGCTGTACTATATCAATATGTAGCTGTACTAAAGCTATATGCAGCTGTACTACAGCTACATATAGCTGTACTATGCCGATATGAAGCTGTAATATAGCTATATGTAGCTGTACTATAACTACATGTAGCTGCACTATAGCGATATGTAGCTGTACTATAGCTATATGTAGCTGAACTAAAGCGATATGCAGCTGTACTACAGCTACATATAGCAGTACTATACCGATATGTAGCTGTAATATAGCTATGTGTAGCAGTACTATATCAATATGTAGCTGATCTAAAGCGATATGTAGCTGTACTACAACTACATGTAGCTGCACTATATCGATATGTAGCTGTACTATAGCTATGTGTAGCTGTACTATATCAATATGTAGCTGATCTAAAGCGATATGTAGCTGTACTATAACTACATGTAGCTGCACTATAGCGATATGTAGCTGTACTATAGCGATATGTAGCTGTACTAAAGCTGTTTGTAGCTGTACTATAGCTACTTGTAGCTATACTATATCTACATGTAGCTGCACTATATCGATATGTAGCTGTACTATAGCTATATGTAGCTGAACTAAAGCGATATGCAGCTGTACTACAGCTACATATAGCTGTACTATACCGATATGTAGCTGTAATATAGCTATGTGTAGCTGTACTATATCAATATGTAGCTGTACTAAAGCCATATGCAGCTGTACTACAGCTACATATAGCTGTACTATACCGATATGTAGCTGTAATATAGCTATGTGTAGCTGTACTATATCAATATGTAGCTGTACTAAAGCCATATGCAGCTGTACTACAGCTACATATAGCTGTACTATACCGATATGTAGCTGTAATATAGCTATGTGTAGCTGTACTATATCAATATGTAGCTGATCTAAAGCGATATGTAGCTGTACTACAGCTACATGTAGCTGCACTATATCGATATGTAGCTGTACTATAGCTATATGTAGCTGTACTAAAGCGATATGCAGCTGTACTACAGCTACATATAGCTGTACTATACCGATACGAAGCTGTAATATAGCTATGTGTAGCTGTACTATATCAATATGTAGCTGAACTAAAGCGATATGTGGCTGTACTACAGCTACATGTAGCTGTACTATACCGATATGTAGCTGTAATATAGCTATGTGTGGCTGTACTATAGCTATATGTAGCAGTACTATAGCGATATGTAGCTATACTATACCGATATTTAGTTGTAATATAGCTATGTGTAGCTATACTATAGCTACATGTAGCTGCACTATATCGATATGTAGCTGTACTATAGCTATATGTAGCTGTACTAAAGCGATATGCAGCTGTACTACAGCTACATATAGCTGTACTATACCGATATGTAGCTGTAATATAGCTATGTGTAGCTGTACTATATCAATATGTAGCTGAACTAAAGCGATATGTTGCTGTACTACAGCTACATGTAGCCGTACTATACCGATATGTAGATGTAATATAGCTACGTGTGGCTGTACTATAGCTATATGTAGCAGTACTATAGCGATATGTAGCTATACTATACCGATATTTAGCTGTAATATAGCTATGTGTAGCTGTACTATAGCAATATGTGGCTATGCTATAGCTATATGTAGCTGTAATTGTAACGTTACGTTTAGCTCTGAGGGAGCTAAACGTAAGCCACGTTAATAAAATTAAATAATAATAAACTAAAAATTTAATAAAAGGATATTAAGAATAAAAAAAGAAGGGCCGGCTTCGCACGACGTGGGGTGCTGGAGTTAGGCAGCTAACCAGGCAGCAGGACGAGCTGGAAGCCGTGGTATGCCCGAGGTAAGCGGGTGAGTGGGCTCCACGACGACAAGCAGGCAATCGGGCAGGTAGGTAGAAGAGTAGATAGCAAATCGTTTAGGCAGGCACATGCAGATAGATGGTCGAAGGCAGCTGAACTAATAGTCAGGCTAACGTGCAGGTAGGCAGTAGCACAGGTGCAGGCACTTGCAGCAAGGGGTGCAGGCACAGGCAGCAAGGGGCGTGGAGGCCGGGCTGTTGCTTCATACGCCGATCAAACGACACCTTTAAGATGAAGCGGTGACCGACGAGGTTAATGAACCAGTAAAATGCTCATATTTAAGTGCCACACTGAATGAATTATATTTATTGCACTAAAAGATTAGATAACATTCATAGCCGTATATGTTATAGTTTAAGGAGTTTTCAGATACGATAGTACGCTTGGTAGTATTAAGAAGTCAACCGTCTTTCGGCGTTCAGTCCAGATTCCAAACTAAAAATTGACGCCCGTTTTTCTTCGTTCTGTGTTCTATCTACATTTCAAATTCAAATTTAAATTAAGAAATAAAGACCAGAACGAATAAAAACGGTTCACAAAGGGGTCAGTCTACGCTACCCTTATAATAGTGTAAACCTAGCTTAAAGGAGGTTTAGTCCATGGTACCTATGTTACGGTCTATGGTTTTAAGAAAAATAAAATAGACAGAGAGATGTCATGTCAGATGAAAATGTCACAGTAGAAAACTATTGCAAGAATTACCAATTATCAATATAAGTTAAGATTCAGATATTAAAACAATCAGATATAATTAAAAGTATGCTTTTTAGGTACAAACAGTATGAAAGAAAACATAAAAATTAATTACAAAAGTTGATAAAATATCAACAGATATGAAGGTATGGTTTGTATAGTGTAAAGAAATGTAAATAGAGTTAAAAAATGTGGATCAGTAAATCAGAACACCACATTTCCCCGATGACCCCAGAAAAAATTTCAACTTGAAGAAAATTTTGATGTTTTAATATAATCCTTGCTCTATCACACAACATCTTTCATACTTTCGTCAAACACTCTCATTCAATCACACGTAGGGGATATGGTTCACATTCAATGACGCATACTCCACAAGGAAATATTAATAAAGATTACGAAGGCTTATTTTTTTAATTAGGTGTCGTAACCCGCACCTGTTTGAAAACCCGTTAAAAATATAAGTCAAAGAGGGAAGAGGGACCTAGTTTAAGAGGGAAGAGGAAAGAGGGACCTAAGTCTAAGATTGAAGAGGGAATTCTAGTTTGAGAGGGAAATATTTACAAGAGGGAAGAGGTAAGAGGGACCTAAGTCTAAGAGGGAAGAGGGAATTCTAGCTTGAGAGGGAAATATTTACAAGAGGAAAGAGGGAACTAAGTTTAAGAGGGAACTAGTTTGAGAGGTAACTAGTTTGAGAGGGAACTAGTTCCATGGAACTAGTTTGAGAGGAAACTAGTTTGAGAGTGAACAGGTTTGAGAGGAAACTAGTTTGAGAGGAAACTAGATTATGAGGAAACTAGTTTGAGAGGAAACTAGTTTGAGAGGAAACTAGTTTGAGAGGAAACTAGTTTGAGAGGAAACTAGTTTGAGAGGGAACTAGTTTGAGAGGAAAATATTTTACATATTTACAAGACTCCACGCATTTGGCTTATTTTTACAGAGTTACGGGACCGCTCTGTGCACATAAGGCTTTCAGAGTTGTGCACACCGCTCTAAAAGAAAAATAAAAACAGAGGGATAAAAAGAAATTGCCTAGTAGGTTCGGTATAAATGGTAAAGAATTAAAAAAAAAAGGTGCTAGCAAAAGTGACAAAGGAAAAATGATGATGACATGAAGGCCTGAATAAGAAACCAAAAGTTAGCTTACTAGTAATACTTGTGCTACTTGCTTGTTTTTAGAATTATGAGAGTATGAAATCGAGCCCACGTTAAAAAAATTGGTAGAGTGTGGGTGATGGGGTGGCTTCTAAAAAAAATTGGGCGTACAAATAAAAATGTTGTGCCCAATTTTAAGAGTTGGGCGCCAAACTGTAACGTAACGTAAGCTCCGGAGAGCTAAAGTTAGTCACGTTAGTAAAAATAAAAGGGAATATAAATTAAAACTAAG